>PDUO01000021.1:539258-1039115 GCA_003008705.1 Pezicula radicicola
TTTAAGTTAAATTATTTTTATTTAAAGCTGTTTTATTATATATACTCTAGTTAAAAAGTTATAAGTAGTTAAACTAGGGAGAAGGTTTCGCTAAGTGGCGAAGAAATATAGGAACCGATTGTACTCAAGTTACTACAACACATACACCTATCAAATACAAACCTCCCAAACATTCAAGCCCCGAATCTTCACAACACCCACACACAAATTACTTCTCCCAAAACCATCAAAAATGGCAAAAAGAACCCGAACACACCACCGTCCCCTTAACAACGGCAAACACGGCAACTGCCGTCGAGATAAAATGTCAGCCTGGAAAGATCCCCAACGGTGACCATATTGCAAAGCGCATCAAACATACTGTAAACAAAAAGATTGCGATTTCAAACTTCCGATTATGAAAGGTATGTCTTGTGGAGAATGCGAATTAAAGAAGGAGATTAAGGAGAAGAGGGAAAGGGAGAGGAAGAGGTTGGAGAAGGAAGCTGTTATGGAATTTAGGCAGATGGTTTCGCGTAAGGGGAAGGTTTTTAATAGGAAGAAGGATAAGTAGTGTAAGGGGAGGCGGGTGGAGGCTTGTGGAATAATTCTGGAGAGAATAGAGGAAATGAAGATAAATGTTATGGAGAGATTGGTGGGGAGAATGCTGGTGAGGAGGCTACACTGAAGGTTGACGAGAACGTTGAAGAGAACGATGAGGTTAAGACAGCAGAGAAAGGTCAAGAAAGAACGCCAATTAAAGTCAGAATATCTGCTAGGTTGCTGGACTGTAGTTTCTCTGATTACAGTAATGGGAAGGAGTTTATAGCTTCAAGGCCACCAAACGAGGGCTCGCTTAAGGTGTAAGATATAAAATACAAGAGATGACTTTTATTAGCCCTCGAATACCTATATATAAGGCAAGAAGTTTGAATTTGTATGCAGAATGTCTATATACTATTTGTTACCCGACATAGAACCATTAATTTTCATAATTGGTAAGTGCTCGCTTAAGTCGCTACAATAAAACAGACTTAGTAGGACTGAGTGCAACCCTGATTACAGACAAAGACTTGTTACTTAAACCTATAAAATGTTTTCATATCTTTATGTACCTAAGTTCCCTATTTGTACAGCAATTAACTTTTCCTCGTCCAAACCTATAGCAGACCCTTATCTACTGAATAATTACAACTCTGTACATTACATCTATTTACAGTTTATTCATCTTCACCTAGAATTAGAGTAAAAAATCCCTTTGTAATTACATGATATAATAATACTTAATCTCCACGGGCTCCCGAAGCACTAATTGCTTGGTAGCAAATTTTAACCTTTAACATATATTAAACACTAAGTTAGGTGTGTACTTAATTTAACGATTGAATCAGACCTATTAGACATGCCTACTTATTTCATCTAGTAGAAAATCTCGTTGAATCTATATATACGGGCTATAATTCAAGCAAATCATATTTAAGACAAACAAGAAGTGCTCGCTTAAATTCTACCAATGTACAGTACATGGGTTAATGGCATTAGTGAGTAGATGCTTTACAATTTAACTTAATTTTAAGAGAGAGATATATATATATATATATCCATGCTGCTAGTATATGTTCACAAGCACCTGCTATACATAGGTAATTTCTCACTCAAAAACTAAATACTAAGAAAACCAAAGATGTGTGTGGACTGTGAAGGTCAACAAGGACAACTTTTCCCAAAATTGCAGACATTCACTATGCTACACTTGATTTAATTTACTTATACTAAATCAATAATTTAAATCTGTTGTCAAAGTTCACAACAGCACCAAATGAGTAGCGATGGGCGTCAACTCAATAAGCAGTTACCACTACTAATATGAGCATCTAGAAAATATTGTAGCAACTTTATACCTCACTATAATTCACCCACTCAATGCAAGTTACCAATTGCGATTCCCTTCGTATAGAATTCACCATTTAAAGGCTCCGAAAAACGATATATTGCAGTTTATCAACCTAGGTTCTTTTCCTCTTCCAAACAACACCAACAATCCAACTCGATCTCAATCCCCTCTCTTGCGCGCACCACCAAAACACGCCATCAATTAACGAAATACCAATCAAGCCTCAAATCCTGTCATAGAAAGCAAGTACTGAACGAACCAATATCAAGAGAAACTACCTAAGGCTTTGCATAACCCGAAAAGCCACCAAAATGGTTACCAAGCACCACTGTCCCTTAAAATCGAAAGGCCAGTGTCGAGAGGCAAACGGTACAACAGGGAAAGCATATTGCAAAGTGCACCAAAAAGAATGCCGAGGCCATCCCGGCACGGTGTACGCCTTTGCGACAGAGAATTGTCCGGACTGTAGCCAGGAAAAGAAGCTGAAGGCCCAGCGAGATGCCAAGGAAAAATCAAAGGCGAGAGAGGCAGAGGTTGCAAAGAAGGAAGCAGAGAGGAAGGAGAAGAACAAGAATAAGAAGAATAAGTAGGGAAAAAGTGGGTGGGTTTCTACGACTTGGAAATTTCGACTAAAGCCTTTTGAGTTTCGTTTTCGATCCGGTTTCGACGTCTATCACTTTATTACTTCTGCGCCGCCTGCTATTCTTAATTTCTTTATGATACTCGACTTTGCGACTTCTTTCTTGAAACGGAATACATATTCGACTGCACTGGTGCAATGGATTTTGGGCCTTATTTGTTAGGTCTCTTTACTGGGTTTGGCACCTGGGCTATCTTCTGCGCTTGGGTCTAGATATGGAGTTAAGGAGTCCCACACACTAGGAGTTGGGTTATATTCAGACAGCATAAGGGTTTTGGGAGCGCATTTTGAGCTTTTTATGGCGTTTTATTTCTTGGGGAAGTTCCTTCTTTACTTGGATTACTGGTCCTTCTTGGGTCTAGCTAACAGACCTTTGAGATTGGGAATCATATTGAGTAACTCAAACGAAGTCAGTTACCCGAATTGAAACAGAGCTTCTATTGCTGCTTTTTTCGGTACAGGGATAGCATCAATCGATTCATTCAACTACATTTCTTGCTAGTACGGGTGGTGTGCGAACTCTTCAGAATCCTTTAAAGAGTGAGATAATGCCTATTGTTTTGGTACTCTTACTGTTAGAGTACTTGAAGTTTGGGTCTCATCTAAAGTTTATCAGATGCTTTGGATGTTATCTAGACTTAGAGTCACTCTATTACTATATATGTTATTCAAGGGACAACGCACACATTCGCACTCTTTATTGCAGTAAAAGAAGAATGACTTCTGTCTGAAGGGTGGAACAAGGAACTCTCGGACATACTAAGCATGAGCGAAGAATTAGACTATAGCTTTCTACATCACCTTAAAAGTTAGCGGCTTCGACATAATTTTCAACTGCTTCCGAAATTACAACTATTAGTCCGACACCGATGTTCCCAAACCTATGAGGAAGCTGTACCCGATTCTAAAGCAACCCATTGGAAGTTCTCTATCAAAAGAGAACTTCCTAACTTAAATCTCAAGAAGACCATGATTTCAATCCTTAAATTGAAAGCCAACCATAAAATGGCCAGACAGCAAACTGTGTACTGGTCCCACCGAAGTACACATCCTGGCAACCAGCCGACGTGGCTAAGACACTCCAAGGACATCCGGATGAAATCATACAAAATTACGAGCCGAACCCAGATTCAAGGCGGAAAAGAACGCGCTAGTAGACCTGGCAGACGAACAGGAGTTGAGGGAGGCGAGGGCTTTTCGGCGGCGACTTTTAACAGAGGCTAAAGAGATTAGTGTGAAGGCAAAAGAGGTTCCGGATGTTTTCATGGCAAAAGCTCGTGGGGAGAAGAGAGCTCGCACTTCTGCGACGGATATTCGCAGTGAGATTCTCACCGGAGAATTGGTCCTTCGCAACACAAACAACACACCAAGGAAGAAAAGCTGGCCGCCCCGGCGATGCACCAGCAGGAGCGAAAAGGCGAAGGAGGAAGCGGCACTAGCTAAGAAAAAGGAGAATATTAAGGAGAATATTAAGGAGAAGTAAATTGGTGCTTCTTCTTTTCATTCTTCCTTCCTTGCTTGCTTCCTTACCTTTTGTGTTGGTGTTGGAGCTTTGGAGAATTTGTAGACTTGGAGGCTTGGGACTTGGGATTGTGGCGGTAAGGCTGATGGCAATGACAATTCACCTTGACTCTGAGTTACTTATCAGCTTAGCAACTCACACCATAACACGAAGAAAAGAAAATATAGCATACTTCTCACGTATGATGGCTTCCAAAATGTGACTTCTGGTAAAACTTAGATTCAATTCTATTTGAACTGTATAAGCAATCTTCATCTCTCTTCTACCTCCACAGTTCCAACAGAAAACCTTTACTAAGCAGGAAGAAGAGCCGTGTGTAGAGAGAAGCATCGAGGAAGAAGTGAATTCAGCAAGTTATCGCACCTGACGCACTCTTAAATCTTCCATGAATAAGATATTCGCTCTTAAAACGAGTCAATTAACCTTCCTAGCCCCTAATACCTACTTCAATAAACTTAAATTCTCCTCTGGAATCAGGTCTGTCAAAGACAAAAAATTCCTTGGGTAAACCATCTCATTCTTTTCGTAGAGTTAGTTGTGTGCTGAAGACTACCTATAATTGAAGTTACTCAAACTAAGTCTGTAACTTACAGAAGCAGCCTAGGAATAAGTGATAGAGCTCTCTACGAAAGTCTTAAAACATCCTAGGCACTTCTCATAACGGGACAAAATATTCCTATACTAACAAGTAGGGAAATCTGATTGCCTCGTTTTTGCTGAAACTTATCTGTTGAGGTATGCAGTGATGGTGCTTATTTATCACAGCACTAAAGTACAGCTTGTTGCAAAGAAGTATAGGTTTAAAAAGTGCTTTTAGTGAAACTTGATTAACTAGTTCCTTTCAGTACAGTATAATAAACAAGACGCTTGACCAAGGTTCCAGCTCCAACCCCAACTCCAAAGCTATGTAATAAGAGACACACAAACATACGACTGGTAAACTACACAGACAGAAAAGATCCTATCTGTGTATTACACAGATCCGCAAACGTCTTCCCCACAATCTCGTTCCCGCAGATAGCCTCGAGTTGAGGTGGGTCGAAATCAAGCCTAGTCCAATTCCTGGGCATATTCAAGTCATTCCCAATCCTTCCATTATTTTCCTTCCCCTTTTCTAATATTGTGAATCTCAATACCACCTCCGTCATGGTTACCACAATACTGATTATTATGAGGACAATAATGATGTAGGTGATCATGCTCATCTTGTAGTCTGCAATGCTGTCACTAAGAATTTCTGCTAGGTCCAGGAAGACTCGGCAGCGCTCGTTGAGGACTTTGATACGTGGGGATATTTCGAGGTATTCCCGAATGGCAAAGTAGAGGGGATGTAAGGTTGGCTCGGAATCCCAGAAGAAGTTAGGCACGTCGAGAATATTGGAAGCTGTAACTCAGTTAGCCGATAGAAATAGAAAGTTCAGCAAAACTAGCTTACATAAATTGACATCCACGCGGCTCTTGAAAAGACGACCTAGGATCTTGACAATTTCTGTACGTCCCATTCCAAGAGTGCCAGTAAGTGCTAAGCGCTTTGGAACGTATTGTGCGTCTAACATCGTTCGGGACATCTTTTCCTCAAAGAAACTCAATTTAGTACTCTGCGCAATTGCGTGGCTCATTGCGAGTTTAATCATGTGGTCTCCACTTCTCAGTGTAATCATGTCGTTAAAGATTCTTGGCCTTTCTACCAGTGGGCTGTACTCAAAGTGTAGCTCCTCCATCTCAAAATCGCTCTCATCTTGTGGCCGAGCGACAACAGATATTCCAGTATTGATTTCAGAAAACGTAAAATCCGCCAAGATATCTTTTTCTTGTCGCTCCGTAAAGTTCCAAAACACCACAACTCCATAGGAGAATACAAACATCTCAGCAAAAGTTGTCGCATCAGGTGTAATTCGATTCGGGCTGTCTGGCCTCTGGCTGTGTGCTTCCATCCGTGATTCTTCTCTGCCACGTCTTTCTTCATCTTCCCGTCTGCTCCTGAGTTCTTCAGACTCATTCCGCGGGCTCTCCTCACCTCCTCGTACACCATATGTGTCAGTATCCTCAAAGTATCCATCATGATAGTTTCTTCTCTCGCTCCTTTCAATCTCCTCGTCTAAAACCGCCTTCCCTCCAGGGCTCTTTAAGATAGGGCTGCTTCTGACCCGAAAACCTTCTGTTCCTGGTAGTAAGGGTAGATGGTAAACAGTGTACAGGCAATCATCATAAAGCTTCGTTTTGGCACCATGCCTATCCTTAACAAATGCTGCTGTAGCTTTGGTCTTGTAACCTTCTGCTGTACAGTACGCTGTAACCCTTGCTAACCTTTCCGTTCGTTTCGCCTTTGGTAACCTCTCCGCAGCACTCTTTCCTCGTATGCCTCCTCTCTTCTTCAGTATGTCAATCTCGGTGTCTTTCAATGGACCCTCCTCATCCTCAACCAGTTTCTTCCCAAGTTCGTCAGCATCATCATCGTCAGAATCTTCCTTCTCGTTGACCGTTTCTGGAATCAAGACCAGCTTCTCGCTCGTTTTCGTACTTCTCCCGGGAACATTTTGCTGCGCTACACGTGCGCCAATACTAGGGATCGAGCCACGACGTTGGTTCGCAGCAGGAGGTTTCCGGCCAGGCGGCCCGCGTGCTTGACCAGAAGGGATTTCTGAGGCATATTGGAGGACATTATCGACTGAGATAAAACGGGTCGGGGTCCGTCGCGCAGCACCGGCACCACTGGTACTTGGTCTCTGTAGAGCTGTGTTTGTGCGGGGTATAGAAGGACGTTCGCGAGAATCAGTGACCAAGACCCTTGGAGCTTTTGCTGCCATTTAATTGATGTTTGCGAGTGAGATATTGTGGAGGTGGAGGGTTTTTGAAGGTCGGAGCTATCAATCAACATCTCCAGATTTTGCTGCAAGTGGACGTCATTGGATCACACTAGCGTGTGTGTATCAACATAATGATAGTGACACGAACTGCGCCTATGCGTTCTGAACATATGGCTATTCTAGTATCTACATAAGGAATACGTCTTTAGGATATCTTCTTCTATCAAGCGAGGAATATTTATATGGATTAGGGTAGGAAGGCATATTGTAATACTCGGTGATTTAAAGGAGGGCTCTTAGGGAAGTGAGTTGTTGACTTCATCATTTCCCCTTCTGGATAGTCTGTATCTAATAAACGTCTCTAGGTACGTAGTTTAGCTAAAAAGAGTATGGGATTTTCTTATAAAAAAAGGAAAAGAAAGAAAAGACAAAAGAAGAAATTCCCATTTTTGCAGAACCTCCCTTACCAGGAACAAGCTCAATGTTTTTGTTGAATACATTTGACGGGTCATACTTAGTCTTCAACACAACAAGCTTCTCATAATTAGGCCCAAAAATCTTCTTAGCAGGTGAACCAAAACCTGACTTACATTAGTATGGTAAAGTACACACAAAACAGATAAGAAGATTTCAACATACCATCATAATTACCATACTGGCCCGCACCTTCCACGTCAATGGAATGACCCTCGTTCTCCATCCTAATCTTTTCATTTTGATATTTTGTCCCTATGGTCTTTGCCCAAGCACGACAGATAGCATCATTCTCTGTGCTGGTCCATCTCGGACATATAACGACGTTTTGGTACATGCCACGATTTGCAAAAGCAGTAGCTGTATGTGGGACCTCGCAAATTTTCCTTTGGTCATGGTATTCCATAAGTATAATGGAACGAGCAGCCTCTGGGACTTTCGCCAGAAACGTGGTAAATTCGTCGATGAGCTCTCGGACAAAGGCAGGAGAAAGTGGTGTGATGAAGGCTATTCCGTTGGTTATCTTTCGATCGCCATGGGTCGCAAAGTACTTGGTAAGGCCGTTGAGTTGCGAGTACGGCATCTCAGCTACCGTATTAAGAACCGGCTTCAGATCCAGCAGTGGTTTGTAGTATCGTTCACCGGAACTCGCTGATCCATTGTGGTACACCAATGCAAGTATTGCTATTGCACCTCCCAATGTAGGTGGGGCAGCGAGACCCAGAATCATCCCATTGTTTCCATTCTCCGATGCATTCGGAACAGTATTCGTGAATTCCAGAACGGCATTTAAATTCTCAGTCGTGAACATAAGTATACCTGCCCAAACTGAGTTCGGCTGTGAATGAGCTCGGAATGTGAATTCTGTTGCAACACCAAAACTCTGACCAGCACCCCTCATAGCCCAAAATAAGTCCTGATTCTCCGTCTCCGAGGCCACTACGATTTGGCCATCTGCCAGTACAACTTGTACGGAGAGGAGATTGTCGATGGCAAGTCCATATTTACCGCTCAACCAGCCATAACCACCTCCAAGGGTTAATCCTCCAATACCAGTATCTATCCGTAAAGGGGGTGTTAGCAATTACTTCTTCTGTAGGGGATTTGGAGTTATTGCTCTCGAGACATGTCTCGAGAGAAAACGCCTTGAAAGGGAATGCCCCAAGAAGAACTCCTCTTAAAATACTCCCGAATGGGAATGAAAGTGCTCCCCCCATACGTACGATTAACAGTTCCACCAACAGTAGCCAAATCATATTTCCCAGCTTCTACATCAACCTCTTCCCAAAGACATCCACCCTGAGCAACAATACACATCTCCTCAGGTTTCACTATCACATTCCGCATCTTCGATAAATCAATGACAACTCCTCCATCAGAAGAAGAAGATCCACTTGTAGAATGACCTCCACCACAAACAGCGATTTCAAAGCCATTACTCGTTGCAAAGATAACAGTAGTAGATACATCCTCTGCAGTAGTAGGAAGAACCACAATTCCCTGTGAAGGTTAGTTAAAGATAATGAATTCTTAAATATATGGCTGAACGAACGGCATTTTTCTCAGCACATTCACTCCAACGCTTCAAACTCTGTGTATGCCCCTCATCATGTGGCGTAATCACCTTGGAGGTCTTCAACGAACCCCGTAACGACTCGATCATAGCTTCAGTAATCGCCATTTTCGCGGGAAAGTAACCAAAGAATCCGAGACAAAGGATTTTCAGAAGATTAAACAAGCGTGTACTTTGTATTTATATACCGTTTACAGCTCGACCTCTAGAGTAAAACGCGGTAGGAGACTCTGCAACTTATCGTTGCTACATACCAATATGAAAACGGAATTGTTATTTGCCATGTACTACTTGATACACGGCATAGGCTATGCTAAAATTTAACTAATCAGAGTGAATATACGAAGGCCGAGTTCAAAAGTAATGGACTGGTCCGAGCTTTTTTAGTCACATGACCCGAATAACCTCACGAATAATTAATACTATTTTGAACTTCAAACCCATATACTAGCCTCCACTATGCCTCCGAAACACCCATATCTTGACGAAGCTGATAAGGTAGCCTTCCTTGGGCGTCTAGACGATGGAATACCTATTGGGATAGCTGTAAAGAGAGCTAGAATCGAAACACCTACCGTATATAGAATTTTACACCATTCAGACGAAATACAAATATATAACAATAGCCACAACCTCCCTCCTCCTTCGATACACGACCGCGTAGCTGTTAAACCAAAGTCAGGGAGGCTACATATTATATCTGAGATAACTAGGAATCAATTACAAGCTGGTATTGAGCAGGATAGGCTCCATCGAGAAATGAAGTAATATAAGGTAGCCCAAGAGCTTGGAATTAAAGGATCTATATCTACTGTTCGGAGGGAGATGAGAGCCCGCCATTTATATCGAGTTAAACCTATAAAGAAGCTTGCCCTTACTCCTATACAAGAAGCTGTACGATACGAAATTGTACTCTCACGAAAGTATTGGACGCTCGAAGACTGGAAAAAAGTGGTATTTACAGACGAGGCTTCTATACTAGTAGGAGAGTACCGGGGGAGGTATTTAATATCCCGAACGCCAGAGGATAGATACGAGGAAGACTGCATTGAAGTCCGGTACAATAACTATAGTGAGGCGATGTTCTGGGGCTGTTTTTCGTACGATTATAAAGGGCCTTGCTATGTATACTATTCTGAAACACTAGACGAAAAAGCGAAATACCAGGACATTATAAATCGATATAACGTAGTTCTACTACCACAAAAACAAGTAGAATAGGCTCGTCTATAAGCTATAGATGTTCTTAAATGGAAGAGGCTTAAAAGAAAGAAGCCAGGGAAGCCGGCGACTTGGGAGGTGTTTTGGATGAAGAATATGATGAAGAGAGAGAAAGGTAAGGGAGGGATTGATTTTATGCGTTATGAACAAGAGGTTGTTATACCTCTCCTTATTCCCTTTATGGATGAGCTTAATTTAAAGGGAGAGGGTCCCTTTTCCCTTCAACAAGACGGCGCACCACCTCATATAAGTTAATATACCTCTTTATTATTAGAGTAGAAGGGTTATATACTTCACGAACACCCTGGGAACTCGCCTGATATGAACGCAATTGAGTATGCTTGGATACCAATGAGAATAGCTATTACAAATGTATAGAATAGGCCTCATACTTTAGAATGGACAGAAAGAGCTTGGTATACTGAATGGGAGAAGATAAGTCAAGATACAATAAGGGGATGGATCACTAGTTAAATAGAGATTAATCAAAGGGTGTTGGACGACGAGGGGGGCAATCATTTTCATGGATAGAAGCTTAATTAGGCTTGTAATAGTTATTTAAAAGAGAGGCAATTCTAATGATTTTGAAGCTATTCCCAGTGCACGGACCAGGCGCTTGGACCAGTCCATTACTTTTGAACTCGGCCTTCGTATATATAGTAACTACTGCTTACTAAATTTACTAGTAACTTTCAAGTTCTCCTATCACACCTTCATCCGGTCCCCCAAAAGCCATAAACATACCTCGCCTAATTCTAACCAATCAAGGTGAATATACATGCAGTAGCTACGGCTGCTTCCACTCCCACCAGTCCTCATATTATACCTTCATCGGATCCCCTTCCAGCCATCCAGCCATACAGATATTCACCTCCAGCGCCTCTAAAAGCCCACAAAAGCCACAAGGCGAGAACAACAAAAAGCAAATAAAATTCAGTGAGTAGGCAATAGTAGAAGAATAAGCGAACTAACGAATAGCGGATGGTAAAGTGATATAGGAATAATCCTATACTATATATTATATAGAGTTAAATAAAATGAAGTTGAATAAAGACTACGTATTCTGGCATTGGCAATGATGAGTTGGCGATGATAAGGCGGGCTCGGTAAGTAAGGCACTTAGGCTTCTATCAAGTAACACATGTCAAATAATAATTCGCTATGAAAATCAGCCACCGTGCTGTTATTGGGCTTGACATAACAACGGTGAGAAAAATGGCGCTAATCGTTGGTCTACGATTAGAAGTTTAAGGTAGGTAGAAGAACTAACTAAGTGTTCTGGAACCGATTTACGTACGTATAGATCTTCTTTCCAGATGGACAAGCCGGCAATACGCGGCGCTAGTTGGGTCTCTTTTCACTCCCTTGTCACTTCCATACAGTCCATTTACATAGGCCTACCAAGTATCCAATCAATCCTTGTTATATATTCTAGATGGGGTGTGCCAACGCAGGATTGAAGATCATCCGTATCGCTTTCCCTTGCAAGTCTGTTTGACTACAAAATGTCACTCCATAACTGAGGTGATTTTAGGTTAGTGAATAGATGCTGTTTCAAATTGGATCAAGGCCCTGACGCCTAAGCACCCTTGGATTTGAAAGGGCCATATTTGCTAGAGACATTTGTAGCACTTATATTTCACATGCATTGAGAACTAAGGCACAAAGGTCATCAAAGTCTATTTACGTTCAACAAATCGCTTGCTGGCTACCTCTCTACTCCTCCGATGAAAGAAGCCTCACCATAAAAGTTTAAAGTTTTGATCCACAGAAAAGAACCTCACATCCCCTCGTCATAATATCATCAAGATTCATTTACCAGTCGTCTTCGTCATCTTTCCCTTTTTGCATAGCACTCTGCCGAGCCCGTAATGCCTCTGCTAACCCTCCTGCTAAGCTTGGAGTCGGCGTGCTGCGACCACTATCAGCACCCCCATTATTCAAGCTCATACCAGAGTCATGAGGACGAGGCGCTGGGGGAGGAGCAGGTTTGCGACCTGCTACAGGTCTCTTTGCTGGAGGTGCAGGAGGAGTGGGCTTGGCCCTCGCAGCTCCATTAAGGCCATTGGCCTTTCCAGGAGGAGGTGGGGGTGGTTGATGACGGACAACGGGTGGTGGAGGAGGAGGAGCTTGTTCTTGCAGATAGGCAGAAGGAGCCCAACCTTGCCTTGCGCCATTCTTAGTTAACCACCATCCTAGTTTACTAGTTAGTCTTGTGGTGTATGAGTTTAGAGAGGAACACTTACCATTGTTCTCTTTCTGGAGAACTGTGACAAGTTCGCCCTTTGTCAATGAAATTTCGGTTTCACTCTGGCCCGCAAAGTCGTACATGACAAGATACTGTGGTTCTTTTGGAACAGCAGCAGTAGGCGGCGCTGTCGGTGGCGGAGGTGGAGGCACTGCTCTTCCAGTGCTTGATTGATTCCGGGTATGACTAGGTATAGCTGCAGCAACGGGCTGGACAACAGACTGGGGCGGTTGAGGTACATTTCTTGATGCTGTAGATACAGGTTTTGTGTTTCTCGTAGTATTTGATAACTTAGATGGGCGACCACCTGGACCACCAGGCTTAATAAGACCTTTGGTGGCAAAAGGCTTGGCTGGAACTGCTCTGCCCTTTGGCATGGGCCGTGACACTGAGTTTGGCGGCTCCCCTTGGCTCGTATGAATAGCTCCGCTCTTGTAGAAATCTACTGGCAGAGTCGAGTCTTTCATGACCTTAATCACAGCAAGCTTGTTTGGCTTCTTGGCATATTCAATCGAGTCCGAGATCTTCAGATTAAAACCACCAGGCATAGACATCGACATGTGTGTGAAAAGTTCTGTCTTTAAAACGCAATTCAACAACGGATCTGCCTCTTGCGGGGAGCCAACGCCCAATGAAAACCAGTCATCGCGACAGGTTGATGTGCCAACGTATTTTATGGCACCAAGAGGAATGGCTCTCTCGATGCTGATTTGAACTTGCTTGTTGACTACTTGCTGTGTGACGATGTAGAACTTGCTCTTCGTCAAGATGAGAATTCGAGGACTTGGCTTACTTGATCGGCCGAATTTTGTCTCCAGTATCTCACCCCTACATGACCAAATAGGTGTTTCATTTGAGGGAAGATTGATAGAATTTCGAATGCGCGATCCAGGGCCGGCGTTAGCAGCGATACCAAGGTAATCGCCCATGAAGCGTCTTGAGCCAAGAAGACTGAATCTTCGTCTCTCTTTGCGGCCTTGGAGAACTTGATGCCCGCGTTCCCGAAGCTTGAGAAACTCGGCACCAACTCTCTTCTTCCTCCAAACCCTCTGGATCCGTTGAGCAGCTTCAATCCGTACTCGTAAGAAAGCTCTCCAAACACGTTGAATACGAATAGCCATATTATGCCAATAGCGATCTCGCATATGTTCCAATGCAAACAAAGTCTCTGGTGCTTTGATAAAGGCCTTTGTCACACCCATCTGGAATTCTTCGGCAGGGATGCTTGTGTCCTTCATAATCTGTTTCGCTCCAGATTTGGCATCTCCTGTCCATGTATAATCACCTGCGTATGATGTTTGTGGTGATAGCAGGTAAAATCTTTCTACAAATTTGTCAAAGGTCTGTCGATAGGCAAATCCAGCACGACGGATTCGAACGTTCTCCTGAAGACCAAGATATTTTACTTGATGCATGACGTTTGGAACATTGTACTCAGTGGCTGATTTGTTTTCGTTGGGCTTGATTGTTCGGATGTAGGATGGCTGTGCTTTCATCAAAGTAGCTACAAGGTCATTTGCGGAAGCTTTGATCTTGTCACCAGCAGTTGGTGGTGCTTTTCGATTGTCCTGGTCAACCTCGTGTGGGAAGAGCGTATGAACAAAGGCGTTCTGACTTTGGCCAAAAAGGTTAAGTAGACCCTTGAGCAACTGATCTTTGTTCTTGTCTGTAATACCATCAATAGTATAACTCACATCACCAGCATAGTGCTTAATGATAAAGTTCCCCTGTCGAGGAGTCAAATGAGGATTTGACATGCCATTAATAGCTTGTGCAAAAGTCCGGTCACATGCTGCAGGATCTGCGTGAGCCGTCTTTGTAGCATCCTTTAAAGCAGAGAAAACTCCAGGTGGCCTCGCGGCTTCAATCAAGTCGCACACAATCTTGTTATCGAAATATTTGATAGGTGTCCACTGAATCTGCTCGCGTGCATATTCTTCTTGTTCAGTTTTGAGAGTTAACTGTATGAAGATCTGCTGCAACTTTTCGTTTACATAATTGATGCATAGTTGCTCAAAACTGTTCTTCTCAAAAATCTCAAAACCATAGATATCGAGAATACCGATTGAATTGGCTGGTGTGCCTCGGGCCTTTAGCGAAATGTTTACTCTCTCAACAATCCAATCAAACAGGTTGTTGTAAATAGCCTTGGCTAGGGCATCTCTTGTTGCCAAAGCTTGTGGAGGATTTGCTGGTGATTCTATGATCTCGCCACTACGAGGAGTAAGAACTCTGATTGTGATGGCTTTGATAAGATCCTCTGGCCGGACTTCAAGAAGATATGCTAGAAAGTCTACAACTGACTGATCAGTCACTTCAGCGTTTCCATCTTGGTCTTCTTTAAACTGTATATTGCCGGCCCACAAAATTGCTGCCAGCATTCGGAATATCTCATCCTGCTCTCTCTGTGACAGCCCAATAACCTTCATAGCGTTGAGAGTATCACTATACTCAGCTAAATCATCAATACCATCAACATTGAAGCATTTCGACTTGCTCGTATAGAGATAGGTTTCTGGTGTTTGGATGCCGTAGTTCGCCCGATAATCCGCAGAAGCGCCCTTGGTGAACTGGTAGAAAATATGGAAATTTCTCTCATTCGTGATCTGCCCTACCACTCTTGACTTCTCCAGCAGATAATTTGTGATATCAGCACCGACTGGCTCTCCCTGTGAATTAAACTGTAGTTGCAGGTATTTGCCAAAGCGAGAAGAGTTATTGTTGCGCAGAGTTTTGGCATTTCCAAATGATTCCAGGAGGGGATTGGTAGCCAAAACCATGTCCTTAATTTCCTGAATGGATGAGTTGCTCCCGCCTGAGACATTTGCGACGTATTGCATGATCCGTTTTGCAGCCTCGGTTTTCCCTGCTCCAGACTCTCCGGATATAATCACACATTGGTTATCCTTGTAAGCATTCATGTTGTAATATGCGGATTCGGCGACGGCGAAGACATGAGGGGGCATCTGTATCAATCAGCTGGAGTTGCAAGAAGTCGGCGTCGCTCTAATTTACCTCCAACCTGTTCTTGCCCTTGTAGGAGTCCAAGACCTGATCAGTATAGATTCCCACTACGAATAATTAGTATACTGCATTTTAAAATAGAGGTACTACTTACGATCTCTAAAAGGATTGACAGAGACCAGCACATGGCCAATGTAAGTCTGTGCACGCCTATCAGTATACCAACTTTATAACCCTAAAGCGCACCGCGGGGTTTTCTCTGGTCTCCGGCGCTTACATAGATCTCTCCATTCTCAAATCGTTTCTTCAAGTTCTCGTTGATCGCTTCATTTGAGACTTTGCTGATCAAGGTAAGATCAGACACTCCAACTTCCTTCTTCTTTGTCGTATCAAACGTTGCTTTCTTAATATTTGGTTTGCTATTCCCCGACTGATCTGCACGCCCTCCAGACTGTGCATTTTTATCGCCCTTCGGACGCCGACTGATTCCCTATAACAGCAAATAGGTCAGCTCATCTGCGACTGATTATACAGGTCCAGCAGCCAAATGTGACTTACCATCTTGTGGTGCTTCCCGGGACCCCTACCGGCTCTAATCGAGATGCGCCGAGCTTAAACGCGATCGTAGAAACGATCTACCGATCTAACACGTCTAAAGTGAAAAAATATTGGACGTGAGAACAGAGTGAACAGTTGCAGACAACACAGTCTCATCAAGAGCCAGTGTCGTTGACTCTAACGAACATTGTCTGAGGCAAGTATGTTCACGATGTTTTGGGCACAGCCTCCTATGCATCGGAGGCGGGAATACATCTGCCCGAACCTCAGCCTGCTGCGCGATGCGTTCTTGGGGAAAGATTTCGTCATGGAGCAAAAAATTTAAACAACACTCAGCCTTGTACACGTACTCACTGTCGCCACGGAGAACTGATGCAGTAAGAGCGCGTAGGTAATCATAGCTGCGTCCCTTCTTGGGGCTTGTTCTAGGCTACCACACAAAGGACGCCTGGGACAACGTTCTACTCCCGGCGTGCGCAGCTATGGTTGATGCGACTTGTGGTTCCAGGTGTCAGGAATTGCTTAGTAATCATAGAAACTAGTCGAATGCTTGGCATTAGTCTTATATGGTGTAGCAACCCTACATCTGAATAGCTTCATCAATTCAGTCAGTTCTTTATTTATTTCTAACCCTAGGAACGACCAGTACGGTACACGTCTTCTTGGTATAACTACTGAGGAGCCATGGGTATTCAACCATTGAAGGTTAACTACCGTACGAATTAGTTTAGAAGACATGATTTTGAATGAATGTCTATTCAGATGATTTGAGTAACTCACTTAATCTAGTTAACTCACTTGATTTAAGTAACTTAGTTGACTTCGGTAACTTGCCTTTGTTGCCCCAATGAAAATAGTCTCTTATAAACCAATTTGTTCGGTACATGATAATGATGATGATGATGAGAATAGAATCAATTTATCGTCCGATCAAAGGCATCCGGCTTTATATAGACTATTTACATGTATATATGTCCTTGCCTTAAAGACAAGGCACAAACTAGTTTATGCTGCCACAGGAGCCCTCCCTAGCTATACAGATATATTCCTTCCTAATTAAGTACCTATAATCAACAAATTGATAGACACAGGAGAATGCCTCAAACCCCTAATAACCCTTAATCTCCTTGTTCCTTCCTGCTAGACTATCCCCCCTTAAGGGAGATTATATTGCCAAATGTATGAATGTAGCTCCGTCCTACAGAGAGAGATGTATATAACCGTCGGGCGTAATAAGTGTATGTTCCTCCAAATTGTTGTTCTAAATAAGTGAGCCCCTAGCCTTAGGAAGGGTTAATTGTATATGTTCTGCCGAGTGTGTTGTTGTTTGTTCGTCGAGGTTGAAAATCGACTTTCGCAGGACTTATAGAATATAGAAACCAACCGAATCCTAAGGGTTAAAGACGTTATATGCTCTATACTAGGTCAACACTCCTAGGGGAGAGCCTTTCGAAGCCGGGACGTCGACGTCGAGGAGGTGGGCGAAGGTAAACCAATTCTTCTGTTCTGTGTAGTGTCTTCGGGAAGCCGGAATAGGGGTAGAATCGCGTCTGCGCAGTCGTAGGAAAGGTGATTATCGCACTCGTTGATGGCTGAGCTTCTCTTCGCTTTCTAGACTCTTAATAGATAGCTAGAGGTTCGTAGGGAACACTACGTACAGGTGGAAGCTTGTCGCTCCCCTGTTCGGTACATTACCTATTGTTCATAGTGTGTTGGAAATGGTTGAGAGAGACTGCCACACTCTGCGCTATATCTATCTACTACTCGTACCTATATGCACAAAACTTCATCAGTGGTCCAAGCTCTGAAGGTGATAGGCAAACAAACAACTGGTTGCTATTATTTATGCCTGTTATCTATAGCCCGAGTGGAGGTCTCTATCTGCCTTATTCTACTGTATTTTACACTGCAGTTAACAAATTCCCATCATTGTCTGCTTTTTCCATTTTCACAGCAGAAAACTCTATGCAAAAGAGTATCTCCCATGCTGAAGCAACCTTACTAGGGCCGGCTCTCTGTGTGCCGTGGTCAACAAAGGGCTTCATGTCATTTATTGTGTTTGACTTTGAGTGGTTTCCGCTATTACTCGTGGCCAGCGGAAGATTCGAAAAGATGCAAAGAAAACCGTGGCCTAGGTTCCCAAGGCCAACTTCCTGACACAAGGGACGCCGATTCTGTCAAACCCACAAAGTCAAACCTGTTACAAGGTACCAATACCCCGGCAGAAGTACCTGCATACCCAACTAAGACGGTCAGCTACGTCCATCGAGGTCAACGACTTTTTCGGGGTACGGTAAATGTGGTCTTCAACTATCAGTTGATAACCTGCTCAGCGCTGTCAAATTGTATCGTAGCTTTCATGATAATGCCATTAAAAGAACTTCTATTGTAGAGCAGTTCACTACAGTTTCGATGCAGATTTCAGCGCGGCAGTTTGAGATTTTACCAACATGTACAACAAGTACGTTATGACTCCATTATGCAGTTCATGAAACAGAGAGTCCTCAAAGCTCTCTTGTATACTTCGTACTGGCCCAAATAGTCTATCTGAGCGCATCAAGGGTAATTAACCAATCACTTAATAAGGAAGTCCCATTTTTTGCTATATCTAGCTAGTTGCGCTTAGACAGAAATAAGGATGATTTGGGCCAGTACGAAGTATAACACGCATACCTGATGTCAAATCCAATATCGCCATCGGTCTTGAATGCTCAAGTATCAAAATTTGACATTGAACCAACCCTAGGGGAAGTGTGTCACTGCTCTGACTAGGCATCGCGGCCCTTTACTACAGTATGTAACAAGGGGTATAATTCTGTAACCCCACACATCTTTAACCCACATGCACAACATCTGTGGAGAGACAAGAGCCTTGAGCCAAATTCAGAGACCCAGACTGGAACTCTAACTCAAAACTTAAGGTCGTTAAGATGTTCATCAGATGGAGACCCCTAGTCCTCGTTGTGACCTGCTTATCAGCCGTATCCACCGATTCTTTGCCTGCTTGACATTTTGTGCATCGGAAACCACATACGATGTACTAGGCTTTGAACTCAACATACCTATCCAAATACAAGCCCAATGACCGCCTAGCGATTTCAATTCAGTGGTGCGAAACAGAAGCACAGAGGCTGCACTAGTTGATCGAAACCCTCGATGACAAAAT
The DNA here is from genome assembly GCA_003008705.1 of Pezicula radicicola. Classification (NCBI taxonomy): domain Eukaryota; kingdom Fungi; phylum Ascomycota; class Leotiomycetes; order Helotiales; family Dermateaceae; genus Pezicula; species Pezicula radicicola. The sequence continues at coordinate 558,305 of PDUO01000021.1, forward strand.
ACATTGAGGTAATATGCGAAGATTCTTTGGGAACTGGAAGGGCTGCCATCCGATCCTTCTTGGGTTTGAGACGATAGAAAGGTCCTGGGCCAAATTACACTCGGTCAATGCCGTGTAGTAGAGAAAATCAAGTCTTTCTCCAGTCAGTCTCGGATCCCTTACGCAGGCGAGGCAGGCGAGGTAGGCGATACAGTTTGTGAGTAGGTTGAAACATATAAGCTTAATCGTGGAAGATCTACGAGTCCAAAAGTAAAGTATCAAACATGCTACTGTCTCTCTTGAGCGGCTGAACCTCAAATCTTTGGGATTTAAAACATGCTGCATGGAAAGTTGGTAAGACCATAAGGAGAATCCAATATCGAATCACCGATGACCAGGTTGTACTATTGTTCGAGGTCACCGCCCGCTGATGATCTGATGATGCGACCGGAGAGGCGACCAAGCTCGATCTTCTCGAGAACAGAAGTCTTCTGCCACTGATTCATGATCGTGGATGTGCAGGACCACTTGAACCTTGCCGAGTACCGGTACTTTTATTATTAAAGTTTTCGGCCTTATGCCTTGATTGGATGCCACTTGACTCTCAAGTTTGACAGCCAGAACAATGGAGCTCAGCCTTGTCTCAGTGATTGGCTACCCCAGGGATCTCTCTTGCAGTAGTGGCCACTAATCCCACAGCTGGGCGGCTACTTGGCTCGAAGCCTCGTACTGCACAGTATCTCGCGTACTGCAACTAAAGATAGCTCTCTCTGCAGTAAAGTACCGGTATCTGCTGTCTTGATACTGCCTTCGCAAATCGTCGTTGAAGGAATCGAAGAACAGCGTCAAATACAACCCAGGATCGCGACAACTCTTAGACTTCCTGGAGAATGTCAGTCCTTTGCAAAAAACAAAATCTGAACAGGGGTATGAGGTAGCATCTTGACACGCAGGCAACCCACTCCCCCATCATCCAAACCAACAACTGGTGAGCCATTGAAAGCTGCACGGCTCGCTTCCTCGCTGTATAATCTCGGCGCCCTATCATAGAGAGCTGTGTAAAGCTGGCCCTGCCGTGGTAAAGCGTTCAGCTAGCGGTGACATTTCTGCAGGACATGGAAATTTCGGCCGTTCAAGTGGAGTATCATATTGTTTCCCAAAGCGGATGGACGAATCCTGACGAATCCTGGCGAATCCTTGGGATAGACGAAGCGCTGGGACTTTGGCGAGATGCCCTGGGGTCCTGGGGTCCTGCAGGTGCTGCCATCGACCCAAGTCTTGGTTCTTGGAGACCACCGAACTTCCCCTCAGAAGTAAATAATGCAAACCTCCCTCGCACCCATCTGTGTTAAACATCTCAGCAGAGGAACTGCCCACAATATATCCTCATAAACGTACGATTTTTCATCGTACGATTCTTTGAAGCTTATCCCCAATTTCGCATCCTCCAGTCCACGCGCGAACATCTGAAAAGATCGGCTTGCTGCTGTCTGAGGGTTACCGGCCATCAATGCACCCGACTCCTACTGCTACATCCTGTGTCTCAAGCTCCACCATACTACAGCCAAGCTTTTATTTGACACCGCCACAACCCTGCAAAACGATCCGTTGCGTCTGATTTTCTGGATATCGCCGTTCTTCGAAACTGTCTGTTACGTCTGATCTACTCTAGCCCGGCGACAACACCCAAGAACACTGCCATTTCGTACCTTTCAAGCTCAGATGGCAGGTGCTAAAGGGCCGTGAACAGTTCAGAACCTCGCTGGGAGCCTCCTCCTCCACCACGATTGTACGGTTTCATGGAAATTTTGCCATCCGCTATCAGAGCTTTGGCCCGCATAGAGAACGGTAACGCAACGACCGAACCAGGACAGCATTGGTCGTCCTAGCTTACTTTACCAAGGCGACTCGTGTGATTTCTTTAACTACCTTCTGACTCCCCACACCCTTGCTCTACTTTTTCTATTCCTCTTGGGCGAGGTAGAAAATCAAGCTTTTGTCTTTTTCTTCTCACGGTCTCCATAACTGGTCCTGCTGGTTCAGATCATTCTTTTCTTGCTGGGCTGACATTCATTCCCTTCATTCGAATACACGCTTTAATACAGGAGGAGGGATAGATCGTTAAAGGCGCCGTCGCTCGTTCACAGGCTGCACGACATCGATCTTCACAAACATCAGTTCAGCAGTCGCCGGTCGACATTAATCTATTGGATACTCGAAGGTCGGGAAAGGATAAAGAAAGCATCATGGGAGGATTAGTGGAGTATTGGTCGAAGCAGGTTCGAGGAGAGAAGTTGTTATTCAACATCTTGTTCCATGGATTCCACATCGGAATGTTTGCACTAGGATGGTAAAGTCTCCTCTTGTGGCATAGGTACATTGGCCATACTAACCTCCCGTGTAGGCGCAAGCAACAACTTGATCCGAAATTGGCGGGTCTGAATACACTCACATTCTCAGTATGGATTTCCCGAGGAGCTGGTCTGGTCCTGTCCGTCGATACGACATTGATTGTACTTCCCATGTGCCGGAACATTTTAAGGTATATTAGACCGAAGATTAAGTTCATTCCCCTCGACGAGTCTCAATGGTTTCATCGACAAGTCGCATACTCTATGTTATTCTGGACAACCGTTCACGCATGTGGTCATTATGTCAACTTCTTCAACGTCGAGAAGACCCAAATCAGAAAGGTCACCGCTCTTCAGATTCACTACACCGAAGCAGGAGGAATTACTGGCCATATCATGTTGTTATGCATGCTTTTGATGTATACGACTGCACATGCCAAAATTCGCCAACAATCATTTGAAACATTCTGGTACACTCATCATCTGTTTATCCCCTTTTTGTTGGGCATGTATACTCACGCCACCGGGTGTTTCGTTCGTGATACTGTCGATCCATTCTCGCCATTCGACTCGACCAACTTTTGGGGCCATTGCCTTGGTTACGAAGGTTGGCGATGGGAGCTTTTTGGAGGCGGACTGTACTTTATCGAGCGTATCTGGAGAGAAATTAGAGCCCGCAGAGCAACAGAAATTGTTCGCGTTGTCCGCCATCCATATGGTATGTTTGATTGCAAAAATATTATACTGATACAAACTAATAATTCTTAGATGCCATGGAAATCCAGTTCAAGAAGCCTTCCATGAAGTACAAGGCAGGCCAATGGCTGTTCCTCAACGTTCCTTCAGTTTCCTCGCAGCAATGGCATCCATTTACCATCACCTCGTGCCCATTTGATCCCTACATCTCAGTCCACGTCCGACAAGTTGGTGACTTTACCCGTGCATTGGGAGATGCTCTCGGAGCAGGGCCTGCTCAAGCCAAGCTTTACGACGGTGCTGACCCAATGGGTATGTACGAAGTTGCTCTTCAGAACGGACAGAAGATGCCTCTCCTCAGAATCGACGGCCCTTACGGAGCACCCGCAGAGGATGTCTTCGATAATGAAATCGCTGTCCTCATCGGAACCGGTATTGGTGTCACTCCATGGGCCGCCATTCTCAAGAACATCTGGCACATGCGCAACGGACCAAACCCACCTACTCGTCTTCGCCGTGTTGAATTCATCTGGGTCTGCAAAGATACTACCTCTTTCGAATGGTTCCAAGTCCTTCTCTCTTCCCTCGAAGCACAGAGTCAAGAAGCTGCCAACCTACCTGGTAACAGCGGAAACGAGTTCTTGCGAATTCATACCTACCTTACTCAGAAGCTCGACATGGACACCACACAGAACATTGTGCTCAACAGTGTTGGAGCTGCCGTTGATCCTCTGACCGAATTGAAATCGCGCACCAATTTCGGTCGTCCTGATTTCTCCAGATTGTTTGAAGGAATGAGAGACGGTATCAATAACAGAACGTACTTGAATGGTTTGGAGGGCGATGTGAGAACGAACGTGGGTGTTTACTTCTGTGGTAAGTTGCAATTGTCCCCTTTCAACAACCGGCACGTAAACTAATCATTCTAACTAGGTCCTAATGTTGCCGCAAGAGATATCAAAAAGGCGTGTAAGAAAGCTACGAGCCGTGAGGTTAACTTTTCGTTCTGGAAGGAACATTTCTAGATGTTGTAATCCTGCCGGCTGGTTGTATTGAGAATTGCGATTGCGTCTTTATGACTTTCTTACACGCATTGGGATTTGGGGGAGCGGGTGTCCATTTGCGAGATGATTTGAATGTGACATAGTGCATGATCTGATATATACCACCACTTGTCTATGAAACTTTTTATAATAGTATCTGTGCCATTCGTATCATGATAAGTCCATACAGTGACCACGTTATCCTACAACTTACTTTGTCCTTCTTGCGGGACCTTAACCACCACTTTACCCCAAGTTCCTCTGCTCCCAAGACTCTTTAAAGCCTCTGGCACACTCTCCAACCCCACAAACTCCTTATCGGTAAACACAGTGCCTCTAAACTTACCTTCATCAATCAGCTTGAATAGACCATCCCACACCTCAGGAATCTTCTCAGGCTCATTGGTTGAATATGCTCCCCAATGCAATCCCACAATGCTAATATTCTTCAGGAGAACCTTATTCATCGCGACTTTCTCAATCGCTCCAGCCGCAAATCCGATAACCAAAAGTCGGCCGTTCCATCGTATACACTTCGTACTCTTATCAATCATTCCTACAGGATCAAACACGATATCGACACCTCTGCCCTTAGGAGTCAACTTCTTGACTAATTCAGGCCACGCAGGATCTGTGTAGTTGACTGTGTAGTCTGCACCGAATGATTTCGCAACTTCGAGTTTATGCGGCGTTCCAGCCGTCGCGATAACCGTTGCTCCAAACGCTTTTGCGATCTGCACGGCAGCTAGCCCAACTCCACCAGCTGCTGCGTGCACAAGTACGAAATCACCCTCTTTCACGCCGGCTCTCGTAACTAAAGCACCATAACTTGTGGGTGCCGTGACGAACAATCCCGCCGCCTCGAAGAAACCCCATCCCTTTGGTACTGGTTTCAATTCCTCCTCCTTAGCCGCTACCTTAGTAGCATACCCTCCCTGCGAAGCCCCAAAGACCTTATCTCCTACCTTGTATTTTGGCGAAGAGATCGACGATGGGACTGAGAGGATGACACCTGCAAATTCTGAACCTGATATCCAGGGAAGTGGTGGCTGATGTTGGTATTTTCCAGCAATTTGCAGGAGATCGAAGAAGTTGGTTGCGGAGGCGTGGATGGCTATTAGATATTGGTCTTTCGCTGGAATTGGGTCAGGAAGGTCTATGATCTTGAGCTCATCTGGGCCCTGTGGTTGTTGTTAGACCTGGTTTGTTACTTGGAGGGTTGGGAAACTTGCCTTGACGTATTCTTTGATTTGAATTCCACGCATCTTGGATATTAATTGCAATTGAGAAGCCAAAGAGAGATTGCAGCAATATATATGCGATGTGTATAGAGAGTCTATGCAGATGATAATGAAGAAAGATGTTTAACTTAGCTGCTTTAGTAATATCTTGCCTGAGCTGAGAACCCCCGAATATCCATCGCGGGGAGCCGAGGTCAAGTATATCAATCACATCACGTGCTTTAGAACCTGGTTCCAAGAACCTCGGTCTTCCAATTGATTGTGCATATTACAACTGCAGAAAGCCAACGTTGCTGTTGACAATAACAGAGCTCTTGATTATCCTTCTTGGTACTGTGAGTGATACTTGAAAAAGTGAGAAGTTGCGCCGAAGAACAAGAAGCTAAAGGGGGTATGGAGCATTGTGGATAGAATTGGGAGTTGTGGCTGGAGAATCAGATCGATACTAAAGGAAGGTGGGCTGTTGGCATGACCGTTGGGATTGGGGGATTGGGAGGCACTGATTGCGATAGAAGTCAAGTATAAATGCTTCCTTTTACTTTGATAACCAAATTAGGAATTATACCCCAATTTTCGCTTTCCTTCACTATTTTGCAACTCCCGTAGGACAAACAGCTAGCTTGTCTTTCAACTTCAAAGGATCCTTGCATTACCTACCCAACCCATCGTCATCCAGCCAGCCGCCTATCTCATCTGATAAACACCACTTCCAACACCAACTCTCTGCCTCTTTCGTGCACACCCCGACACCTGATTTTCTCTCTACACATCGCGCGGATAGGAGACAGTCAACAAGATGGCCGAAGAGACGACTGCAGAGCAGATCACTTTCAAGATCAAGACATCTGGTGATGGAAACCACACCATTACTATGCCGGAGACGGCCACGGTCCTCGACTTGAAGACCAAGCTCTCTGGAGATGATTACGAGAAAGTCGCAGTCGACCGCCAACGACTCATTTACTCTGGTCGAGTTATGAAGAACGAGGAACCGCTCAGCACATACAAGATCAAGAATGGCAACACGATACATATGGTGAAGAGCGCTCAGAGCAATGCTGCACAGAACCCCACCAACCCTTCAGCGCCAGCTTCTGCCGCCGTACCAACGAATATGGCTGCAGGAACTGCGAACAACCCTTTGGCAGGCTTGACAGGAGCACGCTATGCTGGACATATGGGACTTCCGGGAGCTGAGATGTTTGGCGCAGATGGTGGCGTAAGGCTTCACCTCTCACATAGGCCAGTGAGAATCTATACTGATAATCAATTTTAGATGGGTGCACCACCCAGCGAGGACCAGATGGCGAGCCTTCTTGAAGACCCAAACACCCAATCCATGATCACCGAGGCCCTCAACAATCCCGCCATGATAGATATGATGATCCAACAGAATCCCATGTTACGTGATAACCCACAAGCACGACAAATGCTACAGTCTCCAGAATTCAGAGCAATGATGACAAACCCAGCAGCTTTGCGACAGGCTGCTCAACTACGGAGGATGATGGGTGGGGGAGGAGGAGCCGGCGCATTCCCAGCCCCTGGCGTCACGGATACAACCGAAGGTGCAGCAGGTACAGGAGCAGGTGCAGGCGCAGGGTCGACTCAACCACCCTTCAATCCCTTCCTTATGAACCCAGGAGCTGGACGAGGAGCTGGTGCAGGAAACCCTTTCGGTGCTCTCTTCGGTATCCCAGGCCAAACTCCAGCCGGAACACCACCACCTGCTTCAGCAGGCCAAGGCACGCCGGACGCAGCCGCAAATGCCGCGAATCCGTTTGCCTCGTTGTTTGGCGGTGCAGGAGCTGGAGCTGGCGCAAACCCTTTCCAAATTCCAGGGATGCCACCAATGACTCCGGAGATGATGCAACACGCTATGGAAGTGATGCGCAATGGTGGTTTTGGTGATATGTTTGGCGGTGGTATTCCTGGTGGTTTCGGTGCAGCAGCCAGTCCTCCAGCCCCAGCTGATACAAGACCACCTGAGGAGAGATATGCGGAGCAGTTGAGACAGTTGAACGACATGGGATTTTACGAGTTCGACCGGAATGTAGAGGCTCTGAGACGAAGCGGTGGTAGCGTACAGGGTGCTATTGAACAGTTGTTGAGCGGATAGGTGGTTTATTCGGCATTGACGGGCATTCTTTAAGGCAAGTGCCTTATTTTGTTGACTTGAGTGGGCACAGTAACTTAGGGGAAGTCTTCTAAATATGGAGACAAGTTTTACACTTTTTACCAACAAGGGATGTAATAGCAAACCCGCGGTGGTCGTATGATGATATCCTGCTCTGAGGCAGTTGAGGGGTGAAGTGGACACACATCAGCAAGCATGTCCTTTCTTTGCTACTTAGCGTGAAAATGAAACACATTTTTTACTCCTTCGCCATTCTGGTGTATTTTGGCTATTGTCTACCTAGATATTCAGACCTACTGACGACCAGCGATATTATTTTGATTTATACTCAGCTATAAATTAAGCTGAGTTCCTTTCCCTTTTTCCAATTACAGTTTAATTGTCCTGTATCTTACTTCTAATAATTGATTTGTTAAGTAGACTTTAACTGCTTTGTGGTACTTTCTTAAATCCTATAAGTTTATTTATTTTAGGAAAGGGGTTATTAAAAACTTAAGGGTTAAGATACTATATAGGTAGGTACGTTTAATATTAAGTATTTGTAGTATAATAGATTATTAGAAGTAGGGGGGATGGAGAGCAGCTTATTAGTTCTCTAGTCTATACGCAAGCGTTTTAATACTAGGAAATAAGTTAAACTTATTAAAGATGTATAGAGAGCAATATATATAAACAAAAATTAATGTATTCTATGTTTATAAGTAGTAGTAAGAGCTTAAGGAGGGTTATATATAGTAGCTAGGCGACCTTAAATATCACAAACCTACCTAGGTAAAGTTAGTTTATGTAACTATTCCGGTGAATAAAATTTGTATTTACTTTAACCTCTTCCTACTTTTCTAAGAGCAGCAGCAGTTCGAATTGTGGTACTTCTTAGAATATATACCCTTCCTTTGCTTAGATATGCATTGTGTGGTTATTTATAATGTTTTAATTTAGAGCTACCTTGGACTTCTATAGGTGGAAGGCTTTTCTGATGGCTCCGTCACAGCGATGAAATCTCCGAAGAATCCAAATCCGGATGCAGACACATTGGCCCACCCTTGCATAGAAGCCCAGTAGCACGTCGCTTTTCAGCTTTGTTGCCGAAGTCCCTGCTCGTACATATTCCAAGTAGTCAGGCGCTTATAGCACTGTAGCACTGTATGAAATGCTGTAACACCTTTGGCCTCTAGTAATACAGCATTGCATATCTTACTGTATTCTCTAGTCACATTTTTAAAATGCCAATCATATATTGGTTAGGATGACAGAAAGCTCTGTTGCAGGAAGGAACCACCAGGCCAGCCTCCTCACACCTGTTTCCGTCGTCTCCGTAGGTAGTTACAATACCATGATTGTCCTTCCTCTTGATTCGGGACCTGTGACAAGCTCCACTTTCTTGCCTTTGAAATCCGTGTGCGCTTAGACACCGTTAGAGAGGTCACCCACTTAATATTTGTGCTGCGAAGTTTCCAGCCTTCCGACTTTATATTCAACATCAGAAACCCTTGGCCTTCAACACACCTCAGACGTTCCACCACCTAGCCATCATGACGGACATATTTGGTGTTGTTTGGACTGGCTTCGAAATTGCGAGGATGGTGGGAAAGTATGCCCAAGATGTTGCTGAATCCAATGAGGACCTGATCATGCTCGAAAATGAAATTGATAACTCGTGCCGGGCACCAGAGAAAAGCTCGAAGTTGTTCAGGGACAAACCGTTCATCTCTTGCGTCGGGGAAGTTTTGCAACATCAGCTTCTTGAACTCGGGGAGTGGGCTGGGGAAGGTATAAACGTAGTCCAATAATGCCAGCACTTCACATTTCGTTTATTTCGATTTGGAAGAAGCAGCAGAGGAGTGACTCTACAGTGGCTACGAGAATGTTGACGAGAAAGCAGCAAGAGGTTTCACTGCACTTTATCTCTCTTGCCGCATTAGGCGACCAAATATGGTGCGGCTCCTTTTACGACACAAGACTGATCCTACTTGCTAAAATGGGGGGGAAAAGATTCTGTCTTGCTTCGGCCGCCTATCGGGGCTACTCAGAAATTGTCAAGCAACTTCTCGACCACAGCTCCCGTAATGGAACTGTAGAGAGGTTATCAAGCAATTACAATTGGTTTGGTCGTTCGACACCAGCTGATGCCACAATAAGTGGCGAAAAGGACATCGTCGACATGCTTCTCAAGTATGCGAAAACAAATACCTCAGATCACGGTCTCCAACTACTATTACACCAGGATCACAACGGATATAGTGCGCTACATGAAGCCGCCATACAGACCAGCCTTCAATGATCATGGCATTGACTATATTCCCAGGTGGCAAAGAGCTCCTTAAATTACGAACAAGGAAATGGAAAGACTTCCTATTGCATACAGCGACAGTATCAACTAAACGCGAGAGTATCCAAACAATATTGCAACTTGGAGCGGATATTGAAGCTAAAGCAGTCACAAGGAAAGACGGCATTGCATCTTGCAGTTCATCTTGCTTTTAGCTCACATGGGAAAATTGTAGAGCTACTCCTGAACTTAGGAGCAAATCCGGGAACTCGAGATAACGATAGGAAATCTGCGCTGCACTGTGCATCGGACCATTGGCGGCTAGACCATGTCAGGATGCTATTGAAACATGGGCATAAAGGTCTTCTTGCCTGGAGAGATAATTGGAAACACAGCCCTATCACTGCTGCCACCAAGGGTAAGCACAATGATTGAGCTGGTGTCGTGGAAGTGCTCTGCACACCAGAAGCCGCCTCAATTGAACCAAAGCATGACTGCGAGCCTTACTTCAATTGTCTCCGGTCGCTTCGGTCCGAGACTATGGGCTTCACAACGGAGAATCATGATCTTATATATTTGCTAAGTCAATGCATTCCTTCCAACGTTAGAATCCATCGCATAGCCTTCACAATTGTAAGCCGCGAGCAGGGAGATAGTGGTCATGTTAAGCAGGGCTCAAGGGATAATGGCTCTTTCCATGAGAGTGACACTTTGTTCGACACCGCCATCCTACGTCAAGGTGGGTTAATCCGCCACACTTTGTTAACTCGGAATAGGCATGCTAGGGAAGATTTTGAAACCTTCGATATGTTTTGGGAAATTGAGCGTGCTCATTCTGGTGCGGGAAGTCGTCCGAGAGACTCTGAATCCCAGAAAGAGGTGATCAATTTTTTGGCTGCTCTGCAGGCTGGTGATAGAGTTGTAATTATCCCGAAGGCTAATTAAGGCGTCGCTAGGTTGGAGAATATTGTTGCACAGGCTGAGTTAACACCTTTCTATCCGAAAGAGGTGGAATAAATGCAGTTATTGAAGATCTCAGGTCAAGATTGGTTTACGGGGGCTCAGGAGCAATACAGAGTTTGAGAATAGAAATGAAATTATAGCTTTCTTTCTGCACGGAGAATAGGATCATATCTAAATACTAAATTCCTGAATTTTTGTCCATAATTGACGCAAGGATACTTATAGTACGAAACACCATGGCTCACTTAGTTCGTCGCTTATTTAGTTAGTAGCCAGGCAATTTGTGTAGCTAGCGTAGTTACATGCTTCTCTTCTTTGTCTGAAATTATAACCATTATTCGAATATCATTATATTGACCAGATCGCCCACTTACATATACCTTATATTTTCGGGTACACCTTAAGCTTTTAGGGGAGTATAGTCTATAATGTTAGGGCATGTTATATTATTGTGTTATAATACTATTCTGCCGGTAGAATATCTATTCATAGAATATTACATTAAAACTAACACGGTAGCTGTTATACGACGCCATACCTTCCTCTACAGTAGCGGTAGCGTTATTTCATCTCCGGCACTAGTACAGCAGAATTCTATTTACCTACCTTACTTTCCCTATTTCATCCTCAGACCCACGTACGGTAACGCAGCAGCAACATCTAATGCCTCCATCGTTACCCACATGCGCCATCTGTTTCTTTCATGCAATTCGGCCTTCTCGAGGGCTCATCAGGTCATCAGCCAATTGATCTACACGCATAAAACCTCCAGCCATGAACATCCACCACCCCACATGTACCATCTATTTCTTGTATGCACTTCAAACTCGCGAGAGGCTATGAAGATCATGAATTGTCTGTTTTGAGTAGTGAACTCTGGGAGTAGGTAGGAAAGCTTCTACCAAGTTCCTCGAGGATGCAGAAGCTGACCCCAACAATCCTTCCGCGCTGCAAACTTTTCACGAGTTCAACCGATTCTACGAAGGCCACACCGTATCAGTTGAGTTTGGTGTTGCTCCCTTGGGGCCTGAATTACTCAATCACTTTGGTCCCATTTATACAGAATATTAGTTGGAGGACTGGCGCGAATTCCGTAGATATTTGACGGCTCTCTACGCACTTCTATGTTGATGTGGTGTGGTAGTTTACTCGTATTTATACATAGCCCCCTCCTTAGTAGTATGTAGATCAGGCTTTTGAAACCTGTTTTCTCGCATTGGTGACTCCCAATACAGGTCCATTATATTGATGTCATCATAAAATGGTAGCAACATATACAATATCACCATTCTAGCTACTCAATAGCTACTCTGCTAGTAAGTCGTTTGGTTAGGAAGCCTTACAGGCACTAGAGAATGCCAGAGACAGATTATCTCGTTCAGAGGCAGTTGCAAGGGCCAAGAGGTTGCATGAAACATGGAAACAAGCATCAGAAGTCATAAAAAGGTCACAGGAAAAGAAGTAAAAGGATTTGAACGGAGAGTGTCTGGATTTGAAATTCACTGTACTCCGTCACCTAACAAGCCCCCTTGAAACCACTCTAAAATTAATCCATCTTCCCATTGAAACAGAGCCCTCACTTCTACCTCAAATAAAACCCTCAACTACTGCACACCCTTAACACTTCTCAACCCTCACTGTCTCTGCTCGACTAATCCCTCAAGACCAAAGCACGAATGGTCTAGTACGCTGGGCAGTTGAACCTATTCATAGCGGGGAAGATACTCTGCAATTCGTTGTTAATAATGGTCGCACGCATAGTCTGACTGGTAGTTCGTGATTTCGAAACTGAATTTGAACCAACCGCAAGTTGTTTCCGAGCATGAGCAGCCTTGGAAGGCGGGGAAACTGTTCTCAAGTGCGGTATGCACAGTGCTGCATGTGGATGCCACGTAAGTTTCGTCACAGTGACGGTGTATAATCTGAGACCGACGCCATCTTCAACGTTATCTTCAACAGTCATAACTGTCTGTGCAAGAGTAAGACTGAGCGTTCTCAGTAACGGTGCAGGTAAGAGAAGGATTTGTGACTAACTGTTTCGATTCTCATCTCACGCCAGATTCATAAGGGCTAAGTAGATGTTCCCACTACGGGCTACTCTAGGAGGATCGTACAGTTTTATTCTTTGCTAGCGCCGCGGCCGCGTCACCCTCATTTCTGACTAATGACTTAGATGACGAGGCCGCCATCAAGCTCAGAATACGCTAAAGCGGCTAGAGATTTTCTCGAATTATCTGAGATGTCAGTTAGTTTTACTTATGTCGAGTTTGCAAAGTTCATAGGTACGGGATGCCGAGGACTCTATAGACCGAGATAACTTCTAGCACTTGTTTCGATTAGGTATATTCTAAGTTACTAAGAGACTAACAGCGCTAATATGTCTAAGAATATAAAAATAAGTAGAAACAAGGATTCTAATATTATAACAGAAATAGTTTTTATTTTATTTTATAGAAAGTAGTTTTAAAACTCAAGGGAACTACGTCTAAAGACTATTGTTATAGTTTAATATAAAAAATAGTTACCTAGGTAAATTTAGGTAGGTAGGTAGGTAGCTAGCTATATGTATTAAGGTATAACAAAAACCAATAACAAAATGTAGGAGACAAATATCTATCTAATCCGAAATCGTATAGTAGCTAGGAAGTATTTCTGCCTCTTATTAATTTAAAACTCGAGAAACGTAATAGCTTGGACTAGTAAGCATGAGTAAATAAATAAATAGAGTTAGTCATAAGAGGATCGATCTCAGGATTGTTCTAGGTACATATCTCTGCTATAGTTGGGTATATATACTTGATTAAGCATTATTCTTCCAACAAACACAATCAAACACGTGTCCGAAATGGTGTAGTGGCTAGCATTTCTGCCTCTCATTGGTTGCTCGAATTTCGAGCAACCTGACCGCAGGAGACCGGGGTTCAATTCCCCGTTTCGGAAGCTCTTATTTTATTTACCCTTGGTGGCGTTATTTTTTGCGATCATTTGAGTGTTTTGTATTTTGAACATTTTGAGCAGTGAAATAATTTTTGGTCGCTTAATTCGAGTCGTTGGACTAGCCTTTTTTTAAGCGAGAAACGGGCGCTTGCGATTCAAAGGTACGCTAGCTCACTCAACTCACTTAAAACATCATATTCAAACTGTGCCTTAGTGCAAAGGATCAATTTACGAGACCCTGAGGAAGCATGTCGATTTTTGGTGTTCCCATACCTATCCTCACCGATCCAACTCAACGCCTGTTGGATAACGTCAGCAGAATTTAAATTTTCTTGGAAATTACTTCTAGTGCTTACTACCTAATTAACCATGGCCGTGTTAACCGGTGCGACGGTTACATCAGAACGCCCTTACTTAAGAGCGTCCAATCCAATTCCGTCCAGCCTCCATCCAGCCTCCTTTCCTTAGTTTTCCAAATAGAAGAACCGCCATGGCCTTTTCACTTCTCAAGCTCCTCTTCTTCACAATCGCCTCTTCCGACCTCGGCATCTTAGCATCAGCTCAAACAACATCCTGCCCATCCGCCCTCTCCAACATCACAACACCTAGCCTGAATCTTACAGCTATAACGGCCGACGAGGGCAACTCCGTTTTTGAATGTTGGCAGTAAGCAAGTTTTCTACTCCAAGAATCACTTTTCGCTTGGTAGGAAGTACATCAGCTAGTTGTAGATGTTCACCTGGTGACTGTCATTCACTACGCTTTTTATTTTCCATTCCGCCATCGCGGAATTTGTTGCCAATCATGCTAGCAACTATCCTATGCTATTCAAATCGATTAAGATCCCCAAATGGCTTCTATCTCTACTGTTGCTCCAGCTTGTTTACTCTTGACTTTTGGCACCAAGAGAAGCGAGCAGTCTACCTTTTATTTAACAACTAAAAATATCTTAAACTATATATAATTCGCCATCATATACCTTTCTTTCATTCTTTATCTCTTTCTTGATAGAATATGACTGAGCCCAAGAACCCTTTCAGATTACCAGGCTTCGTAGCTTCCACAGGAGCCGGCACCGTCGGAGCCCTGAATCTTGCTCTCGGCAACCTCTCTAACGCCACATATACAGCGATCCCAGCTCGATTTGATGGCGGTTTACACAGAGCTCCAGCAAATCAGTAAGTCATAACCTACTCCGTCCCATACTCCATATCCTCCCCGTTTCTATCCCATCTCAGTCCACACACATCTCTCCTGATCCAAAATCTTACTTACTCACACACACTTCCTCTCCGTTATTTCAGATTCGTAGTCTTCCTCTCAGGTCTAGTGCACGTAACGCTTCCCAATTCAACGGCAGATGCCTGGGTCGAAGGCGGCAAGTACGGCGTGGTCATCGCGGCTGATGCGGAATCTGAACTCGGTCATATCTCTACATATCCCAGTGATGCGGTCACGGCTGCGCTACAGATCCCCTTCGAGGCGGGTACGATTCCAGAACATACTGTGCTGCATTCTGGACCGTGTGCGTGGCCTGACTTGGTGGGGATTTAAGATGGGTGAGGTAAAGCGATGTGACGTGGAGGGGTTGGAGGGATTGGATGGGATAAGCGAGTAATGTTTGATCTGTTGGATGCTTCGATTCGATATCTCTTAATTCTTAAGCTGCGGGGCTGGGATTTTGATAATAATCATATCTAGTTAAGCGAGCAACTTTAATCTAAACTTGCACATGTCTTTTGAGATCCACTGACCACTAGAGGACGGTTCTAGAAGCAAGTATAACCCATGATTCAAGGTTCTAATACAGTTAAGAATATCTATCTATAAGAGGCTGGCCTACTACACATTTGAACTAATTAGCGTAGAGGCTAAAAATTCTTTGCTATTGCATGAGAACGATATGATCTAATGAACTTCTAGACCTCTCCGAACTAGAGGGATATTTAGCTTAAAAAAATGGGTCGGTCTCTAACTAAGAATTCATGTGATATCCGTATTGTGCTTAACTTTAATATGATTGTCTCATGTCTACCTCTTATACAATAAGCTATCCAGTAAAGCTGGGCCCTACGTTTTCCACTTCCTTTCGCTACTTCAGGGGATTCCGCCTCTTATCTTCTTTGTACGGCACTGGTTTCACAATCTGCTTCGTCAGTTATTGTTACTTCCCACAACAAGAATACGTACTTACTCCACGAATAATTTTCTGCGGTTTACCCTTTGAACCCCATTTGATTAAAACCTTTGACTCAGGCACTGCAAACCTCGTTTCAAGGATACCGAGTGAGATAGTCTCCTTGAACCAATAACTGTAGCAGCGCGAAATAGCACAGCCGATTTCAATTCCATCTACCAAAACCGTACTTGCCACAATTTGATCTTGAACGCGAGGCATTTCCATATAATCATAGGTTTCGCTTCGAAAAAACGAAGCGTATACATCCGTGACGTCCTCACTGTCCCACAGAATAGTGACAAGCTTGTTTGGTGGAGCGGCAGCGATTTTCCTAAGAGTTTCCTTGCCGATGAAATCGTGCTCCAGGTTGACCAAATGCCCCCAACCGAGATCGAATGGCGTGCGGTGATGTGCTACGATATCATTGCTGTAACTTCCAGAGATTCTGGAAAAGATCTTCCCTAATTTGAGTCCGGAATCGTGTAAGTATTGTCGGTAATTGACGAGCTCCGGAGTGTCGCCCAGAAAAAGAGGCACAAAATCGAGGCCTGGAGTAGGGAATGCAGCTTCCACCTAAGTCGCCGTTAGCATATTATTTGACGGCAATTTTGGTACAGAAACAATAATTCAAAGGGGCTATACATGATTCACACTCTTCGCGCGATTACCCAGCTCACGGATGCCAAAATCCTGGCCGAATTTCCGTATTGCATCATACACTTTCGGTCCTTCCGCTGCCGGTCCCCAGAGTTCAAATCCATGCTCTCCTGAGACTCCCTGCCGCAGACACAAAAACTTGCAGCCTTGAATAGACAATTCCTTGGTTGCCATGAACTTTAGATCATGAATTGATTCCTTCTCTTCCACGATACCCTCCATAAGAGCAACACTTTTAGGCCCTTGGACTTGAAAGAGATACCAGTCATCACTGACAACCTCCAAAGTTGCCTTGAACTTCTTAGCCCCATGTTTGAATTGGAAAATAGCCCAAATGACACCCGGGCCACTAGTGAACAGGATATCTTCTCTATCCAGCATCAAAATGAGACCTTCTCCAGTAATGGCACCAGTTGTTTCCTCACAAAAGATTGCATGCTTCGCTTGGCCGGGTTTAATATTGGGCCAGTAGTTTGTTGAGAGGTACTCGAAGAAATCCAAGGCTTCAGGACCCTTCACTCGGATTTTTAGCAACGGTGACCAGTCTCCAATATAGCAATCGGTTTTCCAAGATAAGCTCTCGTCTATCCAGCCTGTGTATTCAAAAGCTTCGAAGGTTCCAAGAAATCTGGAGAAGATATTGACTGACCAGTCCGTTGGTACCATTGGTGTTAGGGGAATGCTAGGACCCTTCGATGGTATTGGAGAGTTTGAGTGATTGACCCCTCCTTCGGTAGTGGCAGGGGTTGATTCAGACATGATTAGTGAAAGATATCTGCACAATTGATGGATAGGAACAAAGTTTCGGAAGAAAGGAAAGTTACCAGTAGTTTTTTGTTTCTGGAGGAGTATTGAATGGTATATATAGTTCTGGAAATTGCCTATTTGCATGTATGAAAAGGTGTATCAGAAAATTAAGAGCTGTCCCTGCAAGCAGTGAGAGATATCTTTCCGTAGAACCACACGAATAGATATGGAGCATAGACGTTGTAAGATAAATATGCAAAGCACTTTATTGGTCAAGCGCTCTGAAAAACATCCTCACAATAACCTCGTCTGGACTTTGCAAAGCAACTGCTAGATCAATACACTATGTTGTTTCGCGACTTCGGCATTCGGGACGAATACGAATAAAGCCGAGAGCGCGAATGAAAAGGGGGGTTAGAAAAGAGGTAAGGATAAGTAAACGTAGCACCATGCACTATGGCGCTCTCGATATACTGGCTGCCTCCCACTTTGACTTGACTTGTTCTACGGAGGTAGATTTAGAGTCCGGCATACTTTGTAAGTGCCCTAGAATCCAGGCTTCAACACGTGACAGTAAGGTGAAACTACCTCCTATATTAAATTTTTATTCTACACTGGCATGTAGCCTGTACGTATACACTAAAAACCCTGTGTCAAGACCCTCGGTAAGACTCTCACCATGCTGCGCCGCGTCAATGGAAGACTGCGTGTCTTCGATAGTCGCACGCTGCAAGCCAAGCAGCTGACATAGTTTTTTTTATCAGTGGCACTTTAGTTAGAGCCAAGGGCCACGCTTTTGTGGAATTTTACCTTGGCCAAGTTTTGCATGCGTTGGCAAATTCTTTGTGCAGTAATTGCCCTGGAGGATGTAAAGTTGTACTTGCGCATTTTGAGTGGTGAAAAAAGATTTGGGTCGCTTAATTCTAGTCATTGGACAGAAGGACTAATTTCTTCTACCTAAGCGACGCGGTTGATCTAACGGGATACTAGCTTTCTTAATTCAGCCGGAGTGTATGATGGATGGTATTAGAAGCGTCGTATGAGATCAAGTAAGTTGCCCAAATCAGGTGAGTCATTCTAAGTCTAATCAAATTGAT
Organism: Pezicula radicicola; assembly: GCA_003008705.1. Lineage (NCBI taxonomy): Eukaryota > Fungi > Ascomycota > Leotiomycetes > Helotiales > Dermateaceae > Pezicula > Pezicula radicicola. The sequence goes on from PDUO01000021.1 coordinate 576,601, forward strand.
CTTCTACCAAGCAGTTACACGGTGTGTGTTAATTTCCCCGTAAAGCAGCACACTCATACCTGAAATTTGTCCCCAGTAAGTGGATCAATAACAAATATCTTGCCGGAGAATCCCACAGATCTTGTATTATAAGTCTCCTCAGCTGCCCTTCCAAGGTCAAAAGCGAATGCCCTATTAGTAGTAACCAAATCCCTAATCCGTGGATGAAATTTGTTTTTCTTGCCAGCTTTATAACCGCCATCCGGAGGTTCCAATTTTGGAGATTCCCGTTCTAGATAAGCTCGTACACATACTTTTGCTAGAAGTGTGCGCACTTCATGATCATCGGGTAAAATGCATGCCATCCTCAGATGCTTGTCATTAAGAATGACCATGTGACCCTTTGCCCTCTCCTGTACAAAAATATCCCGCATATTCATTGTGACTCTTGTATAAGGGCCTATAAGATCAATCTTATCTGCAAGAACGAAGAACTCCATGTATGTGGTAACCTGGTCAGAGGCTTTTCTGTTGCTTGGCATAGCGTGTCCTTGGAACATGAATTGAACTAGCATCTCAAAAGCTTCGACGGTTTCTTCTGGCATTGCAAGTGTTTGCTTTTTGGGTTCTTGGAAGTGTCCGTTGAAGGCGCGGTCGAAGAACGGCGAGGAGTGGCAGAGTAGGGCCTTTGGGAGACGGTATTCTTTCTTTTTGGGGGAGACGTAGATCGTTACTTCTGGTCCTTTGTGGAGTTGGGTTTGACTGGCAAAATGTTAGTATTTATGCTCTATCAAAAAGAAGCCTCGTAATTTGCGACTTGGCTGGCTAGTATCTCAAGCGACTTAAGTCAAGTGAGTGACCTAGATCATTTAGGTAACTCAAGCCAAGCGGGTAACCCATGACCAAGTGGATAGTTCAGATCGATAAGGTTACCCAGACTAGGTGAATTATCTAGAGCAAATGTGCTGTAGCGTTCTCGCACCACAATAGTTGTATTCCACTTACTTGATGAATCTATCTGCTGAAATATCTGCTAATGTGTCCTTGTACTTCTTCTTTCTATGAACCCTATTGTCGGTATCGGTGGTATTGGCAGCATCGATGGCATCATCAGTGCTCTGAGTAAGCGGGACGTAAGAACTTGCTTGAGGATGCTTCCTCATTTGAACTTGAGGATTTGAGGCACCCATTTGTTGAGTCTTGGCGTTTCCTTGGGCCTTCTTTGATCTGGTAGATCGCCAAAAATTTCGTATTTCCATGATCGATCGTCGTTGTTTATTCGGTATCGGTGGGAGAAGGAGGGTTGAGTGGAAGGTTGAGTGGTACTTTGAAAAGAAGGTGAATGGATTTTGCGGTCATACTACTTGTTTTGTAGTTCTTTGCGGCAAGGTATGGTAGCGTCCGTATTCACTTGCGTTGTTCTTGTAGGATGGATAAGATATTTGAAGGCAAGTGACTTACTTAAACCAAATGAATTACTTAGGTGAAGTGAATGCTATATTGGTTGTAAGGGATCAGAGTAGGACAAAAGCATGAATTTGGAAGAAGAGAGGAAGAGCCTAAAGCTGAAGCTATATACAAGGCAGAAGCACTAGTATTAGTACAGTCCCGTGACATTAGTATACTCATGAATTAGGATGGTGAATTACATTCCAGAAAGCTCATAGATAGACCTTACTCTAAACACTTATATCCACGAGATTTAATTATGATTTGATTGAGTCAAAATTGAAGTTATAATAAAGAACACTTAACATTAAATATTCAACTGCGCTAATCTGCGGCGTTCTTTCCCCCTTTCCACTGAGTGAGAGAACACGTGCTTACATTATTTCCTGCCTTTAAATGTGGAAACTGAGTCCCTCCAAAACTTCATACTAAGCACACAAGGAGCTCAATAACACTATACACTTCTCTCACTTAGCCAAGAAAATCCAAGCCTTCATACACAAACTCGACTCAGCCGCCAAACATTCACCTTTCCTCCTCTTCAACTCATTATTCCATCTCCTCTTATCAATTCGTCTTTGTCGTCTCTTTTCTATCCTCGATCTTTTGCTCTCTTCTTCTCCTTTCATTTGTGTCATGTAGCGATGTGCTGCTCTGTATGCTGGATCGTTCATTGTGGCGCTACCGAGGTCGGATAGTTAGTAAACTGTGTAGTGTGATATTGACGATATTACAAGGGTAGAGGGGGAATGGTCTTACTATTGTGATTTATACTCTCTGTAACGCTGAGGTTGGACTTCCTGAGCTACTGTATCATCGATGTATAGCGGCGTGGCTGGTGATTTAGTGAGATTTGAAGTCATGTTGAATAACTTGTTGGGTGTTTGTGATGATGAGTTTTGTCTTGATATTTGTACAAGTATGCTGATAGATAATTAAATTGATGAAGTATGAGAGAAGCGTTGTAATGAGTCTGTCTGTTTGGTGCAAGGAAACCGCATGAATAATAACTTCTGATATGCAAATCAAAATAATCCGAGCAGTGAATAAGACGTTTACTTAAATACCAGCAATTCCAGTCAACATAGACAGAGTTCCGTCCTAACATCACAAATATATTCCCGAAACGCAATATCTGCTAACTTGAGAGAGGTTACGTAATCCCTTCTTTCTTCTGTCGTGACCCCAAAGGAAATCACTTGGCATCTTCTGGATGACACTTAGAACGATTTAAGCTTTGATACATAAACTTAATCTTCTCAGGGTTGATTCGAAGATATTGCCAAAGCACAACACTTGCCAGCTTGAGAGAGTTAAGATGATCCCTCCTCCTTTCTATTGTGACCCAAAGGAAATCACTTGACATCTATATAGCACTTAGAACAATCCAAACTTTAATCTTTGAACTTTGTCGCCTCTCAGTCAATTTCAAGAAGTTAATTTATCTTCTAGAACATCTCACATGGTCATCACTTCCTGATCAGATGAGCTTCCTCAAGATCAAGCTGAAGTCTAAATAAACTCTCGTCAAACTCTCAAAAGGCTCGAACATCGTAGGTATGGGGGACTCGGTGGGAGAAAACAGATAGCATTGAGTAGGCTATATATACTAAATGAGTGGCATCGAATTCATCCCGAATACCATACAAAATGGATGATTTGTAATGTACAAGGCTTGCGTGGCCTTGGTTACAGAATAGGGCGAATTGATTCAGATCTTACAAATCAGAAAGGATCGAATATAAAGCTAATATGAGGATATACCCCATGCGATAGCACGTGATTTATGGGCAACATATTGTTAACAACTGTATGAGAATCCAGGAGTGTCGCACTAACACCTTATTAGCCACTGGTTATTCAATCTGAGCATCTCTGATACCCAGCTTCTCCCATCCTTCCAGGAAACCTCTACCTTTCCTAGATTCTAGATTCCAAATTCCAAATTTCAAATCCCAGACCATTAGAAATCTGAAGTGGCAGTTCCGTGGCAGTGCAATGGATCACCTGAGATCCTCTCCGGACCTCCGGTTGATACTGTACTGCATTCTTGCCGGTCTTGAAGCTTTTATTGACAAAGGGGCACCAATAGGTAGTAATGATGGCAAGACTGGATCACCACTACCACCAATAAGGGAACAATGTTGAGTGACGTTCGAAAGATCTTCTTCCCGGGTAATTGAATCGGTAAAACAAGCTTAATTATGTAAGCTTAAACTACGGTAACCAAACACCAGAAACACTGAAGAGGTGGTTGGTTGCCTGCGCTAAGGGCGACAATAAAACACAGCCTTAATTTCTGCAACTGTGATTGGACTACCCCGTATCTAAGCCTTAGACTTAAAATTGCAAGCGGCGCAGATTGGTGTTGGCGGTGCCTGTGACCTTCCAAGCTTTCGCATCCATGATGACATTGAAATCTGTCAGTCAAATAGTCAGACAGAAGGTGCAACGTTGAAGCTTCCGTTTTGCTGCGCATTTTCGTAAAACACTTACTAGAATTCCTCCACCAATTAATTTCCCAATCAAACAACGCCACACTTTGGGCATTCTCCAAGGCAAAACAAGTGAGAAAGGTAAAATATTCTAGGTTGTTTGGTCCAAGCCTCGTTCTACGCCTCTTGAAACGCTATAATTCTCTCGGCATCCCTCTCACCTTTTTTCTCGTTGCACAACCACCTCAGATTGTTACAATACACAACTCACGCCAAAAAAAAAACAAAAAAAAAACATCATAATTCATCATACGGAGGAGTTAAATCATGAGAATTACATTATCATCAGCAGTAGCGACACTGCTACTAATATCCTCCACACCCGCACTATCCCTCCCTCAACCCCAACCCATTCCAGAATCCGAAACCGAGCTGGTCTCGCGCGACGATATTATCGCACAGATAGAGGCACAGATAGAATCGCGCGAAGCATTAGCATCGGCATCGCCAGCAGCCGCGGCGGAATTCTATACGGAACTCGCAGATGTGAGAGACTTATGGAAGAGGAAAGGTGGAGGAGGTGGTGGTGGGAAGGGTGGTGGTAGTACTTCAAGTGGTGGTAGCACTTCAAGTGGAAGTAGTTCGTCTTCAAGGTATGCAAGTACTTTTTCAGCACAAGGTGGTTCCAGTGCGGTTTCTTCGGTCATGAGTTGGGGGAAGAATAAATTGTTGTCTTCATCTCCTGATCTATTTCGTCGTAAGGGAGGAGGTGGAGGTGGTGGAAGAGGCGGAGGAGGGGGACGAGGTGGTGGTGGTTCATCTTCATCCTCATCATCTAACACACAATCTAGTTCATCCGGCGGAAAAGGATCATCATCCTCATCAACCGGAGGCCGTACAACGACAGGAAGTGGAGTTACTCCAGCATACGGCGGTGGCAGATATTACGGAGGTGGAGCCACAGTCCCATATACATCTGGCGCAAGATCCCCATTAGGAATCGCACCTGTCCTCTTAGGTGTCGGTGTTGTTGGTGCTTTGGCCTTATATCATCCATTACTCTGGCCATATGGCGCATACAGTTACCCATATACGCATCCCTACACATTCCGCAACCGCTCAGCAACCAACACGACAAACAGCACAACCACAACCACAAAACGATATATGCCAGCACTATTGATGCTACGCCAAGACACAGATACAGGAGTAAACCAAACTAAACCCGTAAACTGCCTCTGCGCACTCTACGCAGAATGCGGTTGTGATGATGACGGCACGACAACTTTCCTAGATTCCGTTATCGGAACCGGAGACTACTTTGCACTCAATCAGACTCTAGTCACTGTAGTTGATGAGAACGGAACCAGCACTATCCTCATCAATGGAACCCTTCCAAATGGAACTACTGCGTCCGGAGGAAACGAGAGCGCTAGTGGTGCAATTAGAACATTGACTCAAGCAAGTGGATACTGGGTCATGATCGCATTAGTTAGATGCACAGTCTTTTTGGTCTAAACGTAGAGACATAAACCATAAATACGTTCACACGCCCCAAACCCAAGCGGCATTTTTCTATTTCAAATTCGATCGATTGTAACAGCAAACATAATGGGTTGGGGAGGCTTTTTCATTTCTTGGGAGGGGAGCAGGGCGTTTCTTACAGAGGAATGTGGTTGGTGGCTTGATTGCATTTTCAACTACTGTCCTCGAGGGAGAGAGCACAGAATGGGCGGAGATTTTATGCTTATGGATTTTATGACCTGTGGGTTCTTAATTCCCCGCAGGTTCGGTGCACACTCCAAGATTGATGATTTTATACCCCAGACGTAAGGTATCGTAGGTAGAATAGGTACATAAATTAGGGGTTCTTTCCTCAATATATTTGTATAGTTGTTTACTCGCTTAGTGTTTACCATATACCTACTTGCTGTCACTTTTTCTTTGGAAGCTCGCTTTAAGGCGGAGGTTAGTAAGAGCTTATTGCTATCTCTAAACTGTTTCAATGGGTACTTTGAGAGGAAATGGAGGGTATTGTTACAAAAGAAGTGCATCTTATAGGACAGGCTTAGGTTTTGTCCTGGGAAAACTATAGCCATTCTTACCTTTGTATTTAGAAGATGATTCACCATTACCTAGACTTGCAAGGAAATTTAATTTCATCTCTACAGTCTGTACAACTGTAAAGTCCAGGAGAGGAGTCTTGTGTAAAATCATGCATTGTGATATGCCCTTATCAACAATATTGGCGCCATTTTTCATTCATTCCCAGCCATATGATCATCACTTCATCAATTAATCAAGTTCCTTTTCAAGAACAGCAGGAGCCGTAACACTCTTGCCCTTCAACTTCTCTAATCCCTCACCACCCTGTATTTCAATTAGACTCGAATCCTTTTAAGTAATATGATGGGAAGTAGACTTACGTAGCTGATCAGAGGCGAGACCTCAACACCGTCATCTTCACCAGCACTAGTTACAGTGGCACCGGCAGCCTGAAGCCAGCGCTTGCCCTGGTTGAGAATATCTCGCTTACTGGTATCTTGATCATCCTCACCTGTACCTTTTGCGTTCTTGAGTGGTGAAAACTCATCCTCACGCTTAACCTCCATACAAGCAAACTTGTTGAGCTCAAGCAATGGGAACACGTCAAACACAAACTGCTCGAGCTTGATGCCGTTTGGCTTCTCTGGCTTAATTGTCTCTCCCTTCTCGGTATCGATGTAAGGAATCTTCTTACGTGCTACGTGATGAGGAAGCTTGTGTGCCCAGTCCGGGATGGTTTCGAGGAAACGGAAGGAGTAGTAGTGGTTGACAATGTTTGCAGCTCGGAACTTCAGGACGTCAGGTTGCTTTGCATCCTTCGCCTCAGCTGTCTCTTTATCAATCTCAGAGTATTCGACAACATCCGGCTTGCCGTTCTTCAGAAGAATAAGACCGACTGACTCAGTAGCATTGCGCTTTCGAACAACCTTGGTGGCGATATCAACATCCTTGGATGCGGAGAAGCCAATAAAAACTGGATCGGCGACCTTGACAAGGCAATTGTCAACGCAGTAGGCATGAACATGTTCTATACCGCGCTTTCGCATGTCTCCAATGACTGGAGATGTAAGAAGGGCTTGGTAAATGCCACCATTTCCATCTGGAGCCACAGCAACCTTGCCCTTACTCTCCAACAAAATCTTTCCATCATTCGAAATGCAAGGAAGAACACCCTGCTCGAAGATGATAACATTCTCTTTCTCCAAACCAAAATATTTGTGCTCCTCAAAATACTCCTCGGTTGGTCCTCTCGTAGGCCCACTAGTCATGACATACCAAGGAACAACAACCTTCTTATCCTCTCCTAATCCAGCCTTCTTATGTGCCAACTTCTGCACCTTTCGTATCCGCTCAGCCTGAATCTGGAATAGCGACTTCTCAGAAGGCAATCCAATATTGAAGCAACCCTTGGGAGCAGAGCTACCCAATCGAGTTCCTTGTCCACCAGCCATAAGAACAACTGCAACCTTATTCTCCGCAATCAGGTCGAGACCAGATTCATACCACTTCTCAATGTCCTCGGGCTTCGAATCTAGGATACTAGCTGTGGAGGATTCGGGCAGCGGTTCTAAACCGGTTTCCTTGCCTTCATCTTGTGTCTTGGGTGGATTTAAGGCCTTGTCGGTGATCTTGTTGATGTGTTCGGGGTCGAAGGAGGTAAGTTGTTCGTAGAGAGCTGCTTTGTCGGCGACGCTGAGATCATCGTAGAAGGCAAAGACCTGTTCTTGTTTTGCTTTCTTGTATTTCTCCTTGAGCTCGGTGACCTGCTCTGACGTAGGTTCCTTGGGAGGAGCTCCCTGTCCACCTTCTCCTCCAATGTGCAATGTGTTGAGGATCTTTTGTACGGTCTCCATGATGTGAATTTGATTCTAGTGTGATTTTTGAGTAGGAGAAAAGTATTGTAGAGGTTCAATGGTTTGTTTTTATAGCTCTGGGTTGATGGCTTAATATAGACTTAACCTTGGCCAGGCTGAGCAACAGCCCCGCGGCCATTCACAGGAATGAATGTAAACACGACTTTTTGCCCCGCTTTTAACCGACAGCTACCCCTATTTTGACTGCAGACGACTCGCACAGATGCCATCTCGTACCTGTTCGTAGACGATACCGGGAAGAGATCATTCAGAGAATATAGGGTTATGTTTAGGTTCTTTTGACGTCATTGCTATACCCCAAACAATCATACTGACTTTACAGGCCAATCTCTGAACAATGTCAAAGTATTTCCAACCGAATAAGATGGCAGAAGATACGAGACAGATTCAGGTGAAAGAGGAGGTTACAGCAGATGAATCAAACTCAATACCAAACCCTGCAAGCTTTACAGGAAGATTAAATCTCTCAGACTACGCTTTCTCCCCTAAACTCGAGATAAAATCACCTCTAGAATCGCCATCACCACTACGCAGAAGCCCACGAAGACTCCCCACCGAACCACCTAGACCCCAAACCTCCAATAAACGCAAAAGTAGCAAGCATCTCTCACCCAAAAACTCTCCCTTGCCATCCAAGAAACCCCGCTCTCCATCTGGCTATGCGCCCCCAGAAACCTACGCCCATCTCCCCGAACTACAAGACGTAATAACACCAAACCTCCTGGTCCTCTTCGTAGGTCTAAACCCGGGTCTACAAACCGCAATCCAAGGCCACGCCTACGCCCACCCATCCAACCTCTTCTGGAAACTCCTTCACAGCAGCGGCTGCACTACACGCCGTCTAAAACCCTCAGAAGACCATTCTCTGCCTGCCTTATTCTCATTAGGAAACACAAATATCGTAGCTCGTCCAACTCGTAATGGAGCTGAATTGAGTAAGGCCGAGATGGATGCTAGTGTGCATATTCTTGAGGAGAAGATTAGGACGTATAGACCTGAGGCCGTTTGTGTGGTTGGGAAGAGTATTTGGGAGAGTATTTGGCGGGTTAGGTATGGGCGGCCTATTAAGAAGATGGAGTTTAAATATGGGTGGCAGGATGAGAGGGAAAATATGGGCGTTATTCCTCCTAGTGGGGATGGTGAGGGCTGGAAAGGGGCAAAAGTCTTTGCCACAACAAGTACGAGTGGCCTTGCTGCCTATCCATTGCCTGCGGAGAAAGAGAAGATCTGGAGAGAGCTGGGAGCTTGGGTTGAACAGAGGAGGTCTGAGAGGGAGACTGCTAAAGCTGCAGTTATTTCAAATGAGGCATGATATACACAATTGATATACGAAAAGTTCACAGGAGTAGCCCAATGTTTTACAATGACTCCAATATCGTACAAAACTTCACCCACCCTTGCCTCAGTACCTATAGAGATTTCTCACGTGCATTGGTCCTTTCTTGGGTCAACTGGGTAACCAGAATCTAGTCACGGTCCCACTGGTTGATAGAGAATCAGATTGCTGATGACCTCTCAAAAAGAGGCGATTCTATAAAAACCAAAAGTGCATCCGAACCCAGGACATGCAAGGAAACCCAATGCACCAAAGGAAAATGCGGACGCAATGCAGCCAAATCCCTTTCTAATTACGGTCGAGTCTTCGTCTCAAATTACGTGTGCGCCTCATCAGCTTCTTGTACTTGTGCTTCTTCTGTTGTCATTGTTAGTGCTGTGGAAGATAGCCTTGTTATTGATACATACCATCTTCAACTTCCGCTGTCTCTTCACGCTGATCGCTTCCATACCCCGGTCCTCTAATCTCTGCTCCCGATACTCCTCATACCGCTCTTGTCGAATCTTCATACGCTCGAGGAATCGGGTTGGAACAGTTGGAGGGTCTTCTGCAACGAATGGCGAGCTATGGGCCATGTAGGTAACCTCGCCGTTTGCATCCGTTGACTCCTCAATGGTGAGAACCGCAGTGTATGTCTTCTGCTGAGGTTCGAAAGTCTCAGCAGCTTCAGCACCTGCAGCTAGAGACTCGGCCGTGTTCATTGGTACAGGCGGAGGAGGCGGGCTGAAAGGCTGATATCTAGCAGATAATATATGCTGAGGAAACTGCAAAGAGGCATCTGTCGGGGGTTGGTCAAGATGCTGAGTTTCGGCCTTTTGATATGATTCTGCGGTAATAGCAGCTCGAAGCTCGTCCGTCTCCGGGTCCCACTGCTCATGTTTCCCAAGCAATTGCGAAACTGACACTTGCCCTTTCCTCGCAGTATCTATGTTTTCAATAAGCCCAGTAAGAGTTGAGATAACTTCATTCGGCTTGTTCGTACTTAATCTTGGTTTGAAGATCGCGTCGAATTGTGCATCAGTAACTGGCTTTGGGTATGCCATCGTAAGAGAAATCGGTCGGTGGAGGGAAAAGAAAGAAGAAGCGCAAATTTCTATCCAATATCTTATTAGCATATACCAGCAAGAAGAATGGGTTCAGAACGTACGACCAGGCGATATGTGCTGTGTACTAGGCACGCTTGGAACATTGCGCATTGAGCCATCCTTCACATCTGACTTTGCAGAGGACTTCCGTTTGCTGCTTCGAGTCGATGCCTTCTTCCCACCCTCTGCCACAGCGCTCTTCTCGCCATCTTGTTTTTGAGCAGCGCCCTTAGCTATACCTTTAGAGCCTTCCTTTGAAAACTCTGATGAAGCCTTCTTCTCTGCGTCCGGCCCTGACTGCGTACCGGTAGGAGGAACGGTTTGTCTCTGGATGCCTTTTGAGCCATCTGCTGGACTAGAAGGTTTAGAGGAGGAGCATCGCCGCTGATGAGAACGCCGGTGTGACAGAGCTTGCGAAGTAGTCGCCCGGGGCGCTGCGTTCGATAGGGAGGGAACGATAGGTATTTGCGGAGCTGTCAAGGCTACCCGCCGAACTGAGGAAGAGAACATGTCTCTATTCAAAGTCGCAGACAGGATATCTTGGGAAGAAGGTTGATTGACCAAGAGGTGTCGTTCCTTGTTTGTCGCGAGATCGGGCATCCACTCCGTAGCCGCCACTTACTCTCTCGGCCTGTCCACTTTTGCCAATCACGTGACATACAACTTATTACGACGGGATGGTCTTTCCATTCACTTTCTTTCTCCTTGTCAATTCTTAGCTTTTGATGTTATAGACATTAGTGAAGGCGGTATTCCATCCTGTATATACCTTCTCTCTATACAATTCATTGGCACTCCGGAGGTGCTGTAGTCGCACTTTACCTACGGTAGTCACTTAGTCACATCATTCAGTCACAATGTTCATTCTAGGTACAACAGAGTTTCATTGCATATTTTCGCAGCCAAGCCGATTCTTTAAAACTTCATGTAGAAAGAAATCCTTTCATCTGTGCAAAAACCGTCCATCCATATCTCCTCCACCCTTGCCAACAAGGGTAAGTCTTCACAATCATAAAGAACCAGATTGTCAACGATCAAAGAAAACATTAAAGCAAGCAAAGCAATTGTAGCCATAAGTGTATGTCAGCCATAGTACAAAAGGAAAAAGTTAACCGTTGTCGACAAGATCAGTACCAGCCATTATCATTTCCAGTTTCAATATTGGAGTGTGTGGAAAAGAGAATGCGTTGTCGATAATGCAAAATTCCGAGTCCATGAAACAAGAAAAGTGATAGCCACCAGAAGTTCGAGTACGCTTCAAAAAGTGAAGTAGCTGACATTGGGAACAGAAAGGTTGAACTCGCCATGTGTCAAAGGAAACAGTGGTGGCATCAATCCGCCGTATAGCGACAAGATGACAGTGATCAACGGGTACAGTTTGCTTCGAAGCAGGAAACAAAATGACAGAAGCCCGAATCTTCCGTATGAAAATGAAACCGTGTCGCCGGAAGCAATTCGGCTTCAAAGAAGAATCCAATGCCCGACAAAGGTGACAAAAGACGAATATTCGTTTGTAAATGAAATAGTGTCAACAGGAGTTGTTCCGGCTTCAGTGAAGAAGTTGAATGTACAACAAAGGTGACGAAGACAGAAGTCTTTGTGTGCAAATAAAACAGTGATAGCCATGAGAATTCCAGCATCAATGAAGAATTGAATACAGAAGGAAGATGTCGAAAGCTGAAGTAGTTTGAATAGCATCCCAGAAAAATCGTAATCCGAGATGCAAGGTTAAAACAGCCTGTGGCACAAGCTTCTGCGTGTACTTATTAAAAGAAGGAAAATTGGTCATCTGAGATACGAGAACTGCTGTTACCGGCGACAATTCTAGCTCCAGGGAAAGAAGTAAACAGGATGATGACGAACACTCAAGTTCATTATGATGGTCAAGCTATCTCCAACGAACTTGCAGCTCTGCATGTTCTTTATACGTTTCATCGGTTGTTGGAACTTTAGTTGTGGTGAAGCGAGTAAATGAGGAAGATGATAAGACCGAAGACTACGGCCGCACCCCAAACACCCATCAAGAAGTATGCAGCTCTCTTTTGGCCTTTACCAAAGGAAGAGATATCGCCTCGAGTGTACCAGAGCATCACTCCATCCAATCTTCCAATGGCGTATAGTACAAGCAATGGCGGGCATAGGTTGCAGAGGAGTAGTACCGTCAATGAAATATTCTTCTTACGTCGGCTGAGATCCAAGGGAAGTACGCTAGAGTCCTTTGGCCAAGGCGTCATTCGTGGGGCTTCCCACAGATGTCTGCGTGATCCGCCAGAAGGTCGGTCCTGTCCAAGTGGGCTCAGCTCCATCATTCCATCGGTCTTTGCATCCTTCTCGAATTTGAATAGTTGCGAGAATCTGTACATTTGACGCCACTCTTTAGACTTTGGGGGTGCAAGTGGAGATCGATAAGAAAAATCGTTTGGGCGGACATCATCATTGGGATTTCGTCCTACAGCTGGGGCGATTGAAGGTGTCATTGGACGATGAGCCTCAACAAGCGAAATCTCGCGTAGTCCTCTTATATCGATGGGACGACCAGATTTCGACTTGTTGAAACGCTTAAGGATTCTGCTTCTTCTATCACCATCTTCGTCAGGTCCTCTTGGATTTGCACCATGGCCATAAGTTGGTACTTCAGCAAAGCCATTGCTATCCAGAGCACCGTGGTTTTCCAAAGGGCTTGCAGTTTGCAGTCGTGTACCACCGGGGCTGTATCCACGAACCGGTTGGCCATTTGCGAGAGAGATCACATGTTGCCAGGAAGATGGACGATCGGGAGTCTCAGGGCGGAGGAGTTGGCCTTGTTTTTGCTGCGAAGTCTGCTCTTGTCTACCAATAGCAGGTCCAGGGTCGCCGAATTGATCCATCCAGTTGAAAGTCCTAACTGTGATATCGGGTAGGGGCAATGGCTCCATATTTTGATTTTGAACAGGAACGGGCGGGACTTGCTGCTCGGTTAGGTCGGTGTCGATGGACGCATCATCTATAGAGTATCTATATAAATGATGAGAACTGGCCTTTTGACGTACATGACGACGTCCTGGATTGGAGTTGCTTAAGACTTCTGGTGGATCCGTGGAAAAGGGGTTGGTGTGTTGGCTGGCAAGGGGAGTTGGCTGAACGTTAAAACGGTTGGGTGGTGCACGAAGTCGCGACGAATCTGCAAGATATCCGTTGACCTTGTGCTCTCCGTAGATTGGAAAAAATATAGGTTGCTTAGTCTTCTTAAGATCCCTCTGCCGATAACTGCCATCATACTCAATAGTTGCTGGGTGTTGTGCAATACGTTCGGTTGAGCTAAACTCCCGAAGCTGCGGTATATAACCGTCTCTTGCAGTATGTTCGCTGCCGTCGTCAGAAACATTAGCAAGACTGCTTCCTGCTCGACGGAAACCGAGAATGCCATTGGGGTTCTTGTTTGCAATCTTGTCCAATCCAAAAGCACTTTCACCAACAGTCTCCCAATCATTGCCATCATCTTCGGAATTCCTTGGAACTAGATGACCGCCAGCACCCGCATTATCCAATTGAGAGAAGGCAGGATGGTCAAGCTGTTTTGTATTTTGCTTGATAGGTACACGAACTACATTGCGCCGGTCATTGTCAAGCCAGTCTTGAGCAAGAGCACCATGAGCGTAGAACGTTGAATCCTCCGCTGGTAGCGAGTTGTCATCCGCCAAGGTCTCTGCTGCTGTACCAATTGTATCGGCGAGAGTTAAGCTTCTAGGTATATCAGCCCCTACGGAGTCGGACGCCTCGCTTTGGGAAATTGCAGTATCTCTCAAGATAGATGAAGATACGCTTCCGTTACTGTAAGTGCTGACGTGCCTAAGAACATTGCTGATATCCCGCTCCAGAGGACGATGTCTGTTTTGCTGATGAAGTAGAGAGTAGTTTGGACCATCATATTCGAACTGATCACTGTGTGTACTTGCACGAGAGACAACAACCTCAGGGGAACTCTGGACGTTGTAGCCGTTACCTGAGTTGATATGGGGTGCTGCAGCTGTGGGTGGAACGTAACGATCGGGGCTGAGCTGGTATTCCGAGTTGGCAAAATTACTCGGCTTCGCACTCCATCCCGTCTTTTGAGTGATCTCTAAAAGATTGCGGGTGTCGCCGTACGTCGTTGATGGGTGTAGGCCTTCGGATGAACTTGGCACCAAACGTGGCTTTGTATAATCCGGAGCTTCAGGTAATGCCCCACTTGGCGGGCGTCCTGGAGCCTTTCCTAACTTTCGCTCAGCACGCTTTTGTTTTCGAGCCTGTAGGGCTGATGCGCGTCGGTCCTTAGACGAGCTTGTGTCAAGTAGAGAGCTCGAGGAAGTGATATCAACGCCGGTAAGACTTCGACCACGGCTTGCAACTCGGTGTTGGTAGTGGCTAGCTGTCATAACCGGCAGCTCGTCTTCGTCTTCGTCGCTATCTCCAACATCCTCTTCCATGCCTTGTGACCGAACATATGATTTATAGATCTTGCCAATTGTGCTACTTTCAGGTATGGAGGATTGCTCAGTTTGAGTGTTTGAAAGCTCACGAGGCAAGTAATGACCGATAGCAGGTGCCGGCTTGAATCGTTGTAAAGGTGCACCTCCATCGTACTCATCATCGTACTCATCATCATGCAAGACCTCGTCAATACCTCTGGCATTGGCATGATTTACCTCAATAAGAGCAGCGGGAGTATCAGGGTACTGTGAACTAGATCTATCCTTTCTACGACTGATTTAGTGATTTAGATAGTAGGTTGCGGGCTGAATTACAACTTACCCTCGGCCATTGAAACGCTTTGGCGAGCTAGGGTTGTCCAATTCAAGACTATCGCGAGGCCAGTGCTTGGTTGGACTGGAGGGGCTTTTATATGTTGTTGGGTAAAGTCGTGTAGTTGGTACGCTTGGTCCTTTTCTGTGCTCCCCAACCAAGCCAGCTTCTGACTGTGTACCACGAGCTCGTTGGTCAATTTCGAAATTGTGCTTTGGCTCGAATTGGACGCCAGGGTGGCGGTTGGATTTATCCCGCGTTGTGAGAACAGCTGGAAGGGGTGGTAGAGGGAGCTGGTGAAGGAGACCTTGTCTTGGCTTTAGGTCTTCCAACGGAATTGAGTCCTCCGACTGACTTGCTGAGGCTGAACGATGTCCACCGCTGCCTGATCTAGAGGTAATGGAGGAATGTGCGGTTGGCAAGTCGTGGAAGACAGCCCTGACGGGGGTTCTCGATCGAACGGCAGAAGCAGGCATCCTAGGTGCATCGAACGAGGGTAGGGTGTTGGAGTCCTGCGAGCCTTGGTGACGACTGTGGTATGGATTATTCGGGTTACGCATTTGAGGAAAGCCCTTTTCGTGGGCACTTGTCTTGTCCATCTTGGGACGTGTTGAAGCTGTGCGTCTACTTCAGAGGAATGATTGCTCTCGACGCCGTTGTTGACCTTCAATGGATGTACCAAAGTGTCCCACTTCTGTAGGTTAGATTGTTAGGACAGAGAGGATCACATCAAGCAGATGCGTGGAGCCATGGCGTATCTGATGTTTGTAGCTGCTTGGGAACGCTCGGAAGTATTATGACGGGGGTGGATGATTGCCGGTTTGGGAAGTGATCGGATAGATAGAAGGAGACCTCGAAAGATGAGGTAGAAAGAGTGAACGCTTTCGTCGCGCCGATGAGGTTTCTTGCTGTTGTTGTTGTATGGTTGTTGTTATATGGGAGTTTGGGAATCGAAAGTGAATTTTAGACCGGCGCGCCGAGAGTTGATTTTTTCTCGCTGCTACAAGTTAGAACAGAGTCACCCGCCAGACTCTTGACTTTAAGGATTTCACCAAGTTCGTGGTATACCTCCAGCATTTTCCATCGACCACAACGCAAGCCTCCTTCTGGTTAAGCTGTTGCTCATCCCTAATTCATTAATCGCTTTGCAATGGACCAGGCCTTTCAACCGGAGCTCTTCTCTCTTCAGTCAGCTCCACACTGGCTCCCACTCTCGTACTCTGGATGGCACAGATAATTCTTCATGGGGAAATATCACACTGGAAGGTAGAAAGCCTGTGCAGATGTCTCTAGCCTAGGTGCAACTACTTCCTACCCAGTTGCAAAGGCAAGACTAGCGTTCAACAGAGGAAGGGACTCTGATGCACCGCAACAGGTAAGTTGGCTCTCTTTTTGCTTTTGCTCGTCACTTGCTTTGCAACACATCACTCCTTCAGGCACAGTCCTTGGCATTTTTCCATCTCTACAAATAGAAAAGTACGGATATTCTGGAATTGCCCTAGTACTAGAGCCTGAATTTGAAATGGGACGAAATATATACCAGTAACCCCAGTTGGGTTGGAGTAGAAGCTACCAAAGAAGGGTACTCAAAGCCTCTAGGCAGGAAGTGACGAGTATCTACGACACAGGGTAGGAGCATTGCTACTTCCATTATAAACCCCCCCCCCTTTCCCCCCCCGAGGTCATACACTTCGAGCAACAGAAAGACTTCTCAATGGTTGCAGAACCGAAGTTCACAGGATGCAATGGAAGTAAACTCTTTGGGATGGCCATTGTTGAGAACTACTGCTGCGAAACTGTAGCATAGCATAGCACTCAGTCCAAGAGTCGAAGTGACGGGTATACATAAGGGCAAAAGGGATACAGCATACCATTTGAACCCTGAGGATGCACTGGCAAGCCAGTTGGCCATCGTTCTCTGCCTTTGGTTTGCCTAGTATGAGACTATGTCTCACGAAAGAAAAGTGTTCTTCGCTAAGTATTTCCTAGCTGGCCAAGAAGACTGCACTTGCATCAACGATGACATCCTTGGTCATCTTGTCTCCCGACTGCACGGCTGTACGGCTCAGCAGTCTGCTGATAATTCGCCATGTAGAAGACATGCATGTCACAATGTATGTTCTCGTTATACAAAGAGCCAAGAACCGTACGTGTAGCTTCAGGTTCCAAAGTGATGTGCTTATGGTCAATCCGCAGCACGTCTCCGACGAACGCTCTGGCCAGTGGAGGTCATCGTGGACCCTATTGACATCAACGTCAATGAGCTAGCAGGAAGAAAGACAGATGAGGCATGTACATGCAGGGTGTTGTCGATGCTGAGTCTCATCAGTATTTCATAACCGGGTTCTTGAATTCTGGATTTTCCGGATATGAACCTCACACACCTTGCTTTCTTTATCTTTCTGGTTTTGTAGCTAGGTCCCACGACATCATTACCGTAATGGAGCCGCCGCTGTCAGAGGTGATCTGGTGCTTCCTTGCGTTCACTGAGATCTGAGATGTGATGTTGTTTGTTAGTTGAGGATATGAAGTCGACGATGATGGGTTCAAATAAGGTTCAGGAGCGTCGAGGCTGGATAGTCCCAACACTAGACTTCCTCGGCGCTTCACAGAACGACGACTAAGCACTTGGGATACTTGTTGTGCTTCGGAGAAAAAGCCTGCGGCGAATTCTGTACTTCTGCAGCTACCCTCGTGTCGCGATGATATTCTGTCGGCCTCTTGTATTATCGTTGCTAGGGCTTCCTAGGCGCTGGGTGAGAGAATGAATTACACTGGAAACCCAGTCATTCCCCCTATTTCAACGTACAGTTCATTTGGAGAATACAGTGCTTTCTAGGTGCTTAGTACTTGAAAGAAAGGTCTTAAGGATCTACCTAGTAGAGTTCCGACCATTCACAGAATACCGTTCATACTGAACATGCAAAGATCCGCAACCATAATAAGACCTTTGATGGGCCCGGTTGTATTTTGTTGTATCAAGCAAAGATTCCAGTTTCCAAACGCTAGCTGATCAGTTATTGGATTTTTCACTGATCACAAAATGTAACCGTTCTATTCCATCGCTGCCGGTGAAAGCCAAGGGCTGAGGAATATTGTCATTATATACCAATGGGCAGCGACCCATGGGCCCTACGGCCGCTGTACAGTATCCTTATTCCAGGGAATTTATATGTATTTAACACTATGGCCTAGGATTGTGTCGATAAACGGTTATTGTCAATACCAAGATAGCTACGGAAAGCTCTGTGTAACATCTGGGTATCTACTTGGGCTTAAGAAGAAATAAGCCACTTGGTTCCTGTGAGAGAACTTTGTATTCGCTGAACATATCGATTGTTCACAATATCAATCCATAGTCTTAAGGTACGAAAGGTACGTTGAACATTATGGCCAATGAAGTTGAACAAAAGCCATTCGAATGGCTTTTTAGCGAAGGCGTATCTATAGCGGAGACGTCTATTTATTGCTGCTGATGTCGCCCTTTATAGTGATGATTTACTGCGTAGGCATGGGGCATACGTGGCTTTAGGATCCTTAATGGGCTTCCCGGCAAGTTTAATCAAGCACTTAAACGGGTTTACTACTAGGCTAGGGCAACTTACCTATTGATGCTGATTATAATACTGGAACTGGTAGTGCTGTTCTGGTGATGTCTGTAGTTGTGTTGTCCTGTTGTCTGGAAATGTGTACCTATTACAAGGAAAGGGGGAACCTGGAAACAGGATTTCTTACATCCTCCATCACATGACTCAGTCGCCTGAATTCCGGAATGCAGGCCGCATCATCCCTTCAGGCATTATCGCTTGCCAATCATCCACCCCTCCTACCAGCCACCAGCTACACAACATCCCTAATGCACAGTACATCGAGATCATCAGCAGATATGGACTACATTGACAGGCTCCCCTCCGAGATTATACTTCAACTTGCAGAGTGTAAGTCATCTTTGTGCTGAGTAGCATTCTTATAGCTTCTCTTCCTAAGGTGCTTTAGTCTTGGAGCTTTCGGATATACTCAAACTCCAGTATGTCTCTAAGAAGTACCTTCGGATTATGCGAGACGATGGCCTCTGGCGCGAACAGTGTTTTATGAAATCCTCATTCTTAGATCTGGTCCGCAGACGTCAAGAGATGATTGCGTCAACAACTACACAAGTTATGCCAGAACCATCTCCAGCATATCAAGAGATTATGCGAACCCTGGCAAGTCAGAATGGATTGCGCGATCCGTGGGAGGAGCGAGGCCCCGAAACCCGGGTGAACGAGAGGATTCGAATGTTGGCAAATTGGGACCCTACTTACCCTACGGAGAAGGTTTGCTGGTACAATGAATACATTGCACGAAATGCACCCATATCCACGAGTTGGCTGCAACAGCCTCGCAATCGAGATAGTTCCTCGCACGAATACTTGGAAGTGCGCGGCATGGCTTTGTACACACCACCAGGAGAACCAAATTCCAGCCTTGTTGTGGCTCCATTGGATGATGGTAGCGTTTGTCTATGGGATCTAAATGGTACACAGGGCAAAAAGGGCAGCATTGTTGCAAGAAGCAGACTTGGAATTCTGTCCGTTGATGCCACACCCCAAGACGTCAGAAAGCGCTCGAAGATGATAAGTACAGGTGTCACGGAATGTATCAGTGTTGATAGCACTCAAAAAACAGCCTTCGTTGCGGTTCAAAGTGGTTTGTCACTCTTACAGCTTAACTTAACACTGACAACCCTCCTGCCAAGGCGCATGGTACCCTGAGTTTTGATGCTAACCTTTCACCAGGCCTAGTTGAAGTGGACCTTGAAACTCTCACTCCTGTTAGCCATGAAAGGTTTCCTTTCTCCATCACGGCTTTATCTGCTGCCAAACATCCTGTTCCACTTACGGTTGGTACAAATCTCGCTCTGTATCTTCATGATTCTCGTGCGAGTAGGTCTCGGCCATCCAGCTCAACATCGGATGCAATTGACTCCTTTGATACGAAGTTTGGGGACTCCAGCTCCCCTAGGTTGCAGAACTCCCGAAGCATCCTGAATCTAGATCCGAGTCCTGACCATGCGCCTCTATACCAACCAGGTCCTCTGAGCATCCTACATCTGCCAAGCCACGGCGATGTATGGGATGGGAATGGGGATATATACGTCGCTGGGCGATTCTCAAGTATTTTGAACTATGACCGGCGGTATTTCCCAAAACTTCGAGGCACAATTTATTCGGGGGCTCGTCTCTGTAGTATGGCTTCCCTTCCATATCCATTCGAAAGTATGAGCAAAGATCTTGCACGGCGAGGTGAACTCTCCACTGAGCAGATGCTCAGGTCGAAGAGTCTTCCAGGCAGTACTCTGATCGCTTGTGGTGAGTATAATAGCAAGGGATCTTTGGAAATGTATGGTTTATCGCCCTTACTACAATTAACGACTAACTCATCCGATTCAATGGCTGGACGTCTACAAAACTCAACTATGAAGAACCGCCAGACAAGTTCCAGCTCAAAGTTGCTGTCAGTGTGTAATCATGGCACTCGCATTGTTGTGTCTGACGGTGGAGGCAACCTGAAATGGCTTGAACGGGACGGTTTCACGGAAGTCCGGCGATGGAACATATCTCATGGTTTTGTTGAGGCCCCTCGAAATATTTTCGGTACCATGGGAGATTCATACATGGATTCAGGATCCGGTGATATTGCCCGAAAGATTCTGAATACTCACAGTGAGAAGAGTGAACAACCAATAAACCAAGATGATCTAGTGTTGTGGACAGGAGAGAAAATAGGGCTTCTCAATTTCACTAGCAAGCCCGGTTTCACAGCCGAAAGCTTTGAAGAAACGACACAGACGCCGGAGGAGGCCCGCAAAGAAAGAGAAGAGCGCATCTATGGAGAGACTGTAAGAAGCAACACCTTTCCACCTCCGTTAGCACTGTATCAGTCATCTTACTGACATTCACCCTCCAAAGATGAGACGTGCTTTAGAGCGACAAGCCAATGAGGTGAGGTATGTGAGAGGATTGGGCCTTGGATTCGGACTTGGCGGCAGATTTTAACCAACAATTTGACATGAGCGCCCTTCTTTTTTGACCGGATGCCGTGGATCCAGGAACAGGCAATGATTACCGCATGCTGTGCGCTGCAGTTGCTAAGTACGCGGGTGACAAACAGGTTGGCTGGTTTTGTAAGTCGCATACCTTTGCAATGGCAGAATCCACGTCGGTGTTAGCCCCTTGAGACCTTGGCAAACGATAGAACTTTGCTTTTAAAGCGCGTTTTACAAACAAAGATTTTGCGTCAAGTCTCTAGATCGTTTACACAATAGAAGTCGTGGAGGTAATAGGGTTATTCGCTTGTTTTGAACTGGCCAACATTTTTGTCGTCGACTGTGCTCTAGAACCCTTTTATCCAAGGTCAGAAGATGATTTCGGGAAATTCCAACACATCAATGTAATACTACCTGGGGCTTGCTACTCGGTGTCTACTGTATCTGGTTTTGTGAGGTGCCAGTATCTCGGGATTATCTCAGGACGCAAAGCCGGGGTTTCCACAAACAGTAATACGGGGCACCTCGCTCAACATGGTGCTCGAAGCTTGGCATGACAATTCATGGATGCCAGGAAATACCTGAGCAGAAGCAAAAACTGACACAGGTCGAAGTCCTTATTATTCGGCTTCTATAGGGCTCAAGGCTGCTGGTACACGGTGCAAGGTAGATCTTTGAAAGGGGGATGCCGATCTGTCGGCCCAAGGGGAACAGAGTTCATTTTTCAAGGCGGTTCAAAAGTGTTTACAGCAATGGAGATCCTGAGGGGTTAGCCAAGGGCTTAGAAGATGGCACAAGGACGTTGCCTGGTCTGAGTGAGAGACTGTATATTGTTGGGACAGACAGCTGCTGGTAGCTGGATTACTGGAGCCAACTGTACCAATTGTGCCAACACTTGGAGTCCTCAGCGCGTCCGCAGCAGGCCAACTACACCAAGCCTTGCGTTAATACTGACGTCTAGTTCCTTCAGTGGGCGAAGATCCCTCGTTCAGTTATAGAAACGATGGGCCACACATAGAAACAAAGGGCTCTGTTTCGAAGGCTATCGAGGACCGTTTTATGAAATTCTTCAGGGCACTTCCCAGAATTATCAGTGGGATGGGGTCTTCAGCTGGCGGCGACGCTCTGTACGCTGAAGACCAATCATTGAAATTGAGGCTACGCCCGCCCACCGCTAGCCGAGGCCGGACCCTCCTGCCCACCTGCTCACCTGCTCACCGCTACCGTTCGTGCCACGCGACTCCTCTCAGAACCTTGTATCATCAAGAATCCGCGTTACGAAGTAGGTGACACATTGGTTCCTTGGTGCGCGATTGTGGCAAATCTATTGTATCTGTGCAGCAACGGTTTCTACTGCTGTGCGTGTGTACGTACGGTACTAGAGTATGGTGTCGCAGATTCTCATTGTTGCGCAGTAACCCGTACCATCATCCTTGCGAGCTCTGTCTGAAGAGTCTGGAGAAGTCTCTTCCGTCTTCGCAAACTTTGTTCGACGAACCCTCCGTACTATGTAGATACTTTCGTACTGTACTTTCGTACATTTTTGGGCGTCGGCAGCACGGTGTTGGTGCCGACTGCGGGAGGCCGAGCTCTTGTTCTAGTGAGCTTCTAGCCTAAGCAGGCCCCGAACAGGTCGCTAACAGACCCGCCCCTCCCCTACTCCCGCGCCTCTGTTCCCTGGGGTGAAGCTTGAGCCAGCCTCATGCACCTGCAATCCCAATAACTGTAACTATATTCACCTCTCCCTTTCCTTAGCTGCGCATTATTACCATCCATTCTGTACACTTACGGTAGTTCCGAGAGATGCCGTTTAGCTGTTCAGAAGCCAAGTTGCTTCTGTCTGGCCTTTTAACTATAAGACCCGCATATTTCCTTGTGTTGCTCTCCTGTTCGACGTTTCCAGAGCCTTACCTTACTCGTACCGCTGCCAGAATTCTCGTCAGCCTCATTTTTCTTTTCTGGCTTAGTGGTTGGCAGGGTCACGTTTCTACAGCACCGCTGTAGGACTAATTTAGATACTGTCCTCTCTTCTTGACTTGTCTTTCTGCGAAGTAGAAGTCATTGCTACATGCTGGGAGGGGTCGTTTCTCATCAACTAGTTCTGCTTCAAGTCTCATAACCATGGCGACTTCGCTCTTACCAAACACGACCCCTCCAAGCAGTAGGCCGACATCGAGGCAGCGACACCATGACCGTCGACCGTCAGAGAAATCTCAACGATACGAGCGCGAGTTACGGCGACTACAGAGTGAGCAGCGGCATGGAGAGCAGCAACAACAAGGCAGAATATCTTCCCCGAGGCAGAAAACACGGGGATGGCAGCAATCCACACCACCAGATACGCCAGGTAGCTCATCGGTCTCTCTGGGGACACCTCTCGAAGACCACGCGCGAAGTCTCCCTATGGAACGTACATCATCTGGAAACTCCATAGTCGCAGACCAAAACTATGAGCCACGGCACAACTATACGTTAACCTGCAGCGACGCAGACGCCGCACGCAGTGTCCAGTACTCGACTAAATCACCCAAATCCGACGAGAAGTTTGTGCGCTATTTCCGGAAACTGATCGAAAGTCATGACGAGCTGGATGACAATGCACTGGATAGCATTCTCATCGGCGCTGATACGGTCTTCTTCCACGGCGCCCTATCAGGTCGGGTCAGGTGGGAATGGTCACACCCATCACAATCACGTTACGAGAGCGAACTTATCGGGAGCACAGCTTTGCGCCCAGCAACATCGCCCGCTCTTAAAGGCGGCTATGAAACACTCATTGTTCTCTCGGCCCCAATCCTAAAACACAACTCTCGCCGCTTCGATCGGCGTCTCCTCCTGTCAGCTTTCTTACACGAACTTGTCCATTGCTATCTCTTCATCCAGTGCGGCTTCCTTGCGAGGGATCAGGGCGGGCACACCGAGGGTTTCCATATCATAGCAGGCGTCATCGATGATTGGGTTGCTGGTTGCGGAGTCGTCTTGAAGCTTTGCAATATGAAGGCCAACTTGAATCATTTCCGAGTTGATCGCTCCGTTGTCGATATTACTAGAACGTCAGGTGGTAGGGTTTTGTCACCTGGGGCGTTTCTTAGAGATGGAGACAGTGCCAATGTTGCTTGGCAGCATAGATATGAAGGTTGCAGTTATTCACCCGGTGATCGTAGCTACGAGGAGACGGGCATCTTCTGGCAGACGAGAGAGGAGGGTTGGCGATGACATTCATTACTCTTCGTCCCCACCCACTCACTCACTATTCTCTACATTACAACTCTTCAACACGTCATTTTCACAAGACTACACTTTATCGTCTAGTTATACTATACTACACTCTCTATTCTCAATTCTTTAATGCTTTCTCTTTTCTCATCCTGCTTCTGCTTCCGCTTTTCTCAAGACTCACTACTGTCATTTCCTTGCTCTTGCTCTTATTGGAGTTACCCTTGTTCTTGGTTTTGATCTGGGTTTTCTAGTGAGAACGTAGAATGGGTTTGATTTATGCTTGGCATGATATGATAGCGAAGACTCGAAGATTTGGAGTTTAATTTTATTATGCATCGATCGGATTTGCATTTATCCTTTTAGGGATGGGGAGTGGGAAGATACCTAGGAAAGATATGAAAGATATGAAAGATATGAACGGTATGATAAGTGTGGTATGAAATAAAGGGCTGGAATGGACTAGCGACCTATTTGACTTCCTCGGTTTGAATTGGGTTTGCACTTGGGTTCTGAATTTGGAATATTCGGAATATTTGGAATGGGCTGGATTGGGTTTGGTAGGCATATACCTCTTTGTTACTTAGTTGTATTTATTTAGGTAGTGAGTGCTGGATGTATAAATTACTTAAAATAAAAGTATAAATGTTATTTATACTGGTTTTTATTTTATTTTATTTTTGTTGTTTTTTTGGAGGGGGGGGTTAGTGATGTGGTTTTTTGTGGGGGCGGAGGGGCGTTGATAGGGATTGGAATACTTAGGTTTGTTCTTTTGGGGGACACTATTGGAGAGTTTGAGTTTGAAGTACCCTTCCTTGCGCACTACCCGCTATAGAAATAGCGATTCACACAAATTACTACTTAATACGGAGGTCACGGCAAAAAGTTATTGGGCTCGATTACAGGCTAGGCAAGGCCCGGAAATAAGAGCTTAGCGGTAGGATATAGGCTCCTGTTCACCGGAAATAATAGGAAACTGTCTGTAGTCTCTCGTATAGCCCTATCGTACACTACTATAAAATAATCTCTATAGGCTGTTTATACTTCGTAGTGCTTGTTGCTTAGGCGCAGGGTATTAGATTAGCGAATACAGGGTACGACACATACGGAGGTACAGGACCTAGGTTTTGTCTCACCGCTTTTCAGGGGATGCTAGCATACCCTATAACATGCGCTGTAGCCACATTTTGCGTGGCAGAAACCGAAGCGGTGAGATAAAACTTAGGTCCTGTACCTTCGTAGAGTACTGTATAACTTTTTGCCATGACCTTCGTACACAGACAGGTATAAAACCTGGCGACATAGCTAATACGTCTGCGGTCCCCGGAGGACAACCGAGAATTGATTATTAGGATCAGTGTTAGGATCTATATACACACCCGAGAGCCTGACCACGTGACTGCCATCTACTAACCTCTCCGAGGAGAAATAACAACTACAACACGTCCCTTGAATCAATCAAAAATCAATATCAAATCAAATCGAAATTAAGGCAGCTGTATACGCTATCACACACCTCCAGAAGGCCTTGTTCATGCAGGGAATCTACAACACCCTGAAACACCTGCTCGAAGTGGTGTTTTCTATACACGAGCCTATGCCCACGAACTTGGAATACTAATTCCTCAAGATGTTATCCGTAGAGTTACTAGAGTTCCTGAACGAGTTCAAACCAGAATCCTTGCCTTAAATCAAGTACGAACACTTTATAATCAACCCGATTCCGGCCCTAATCTAAGAGGAAGAAAACTAGCTATTACAAGGGATGAAACAGCTGCAATTGCTAGTTATCTCGACGATGTAACAATCCCTCTTAACGATAGAGGCAAGCCATAGCAAGATATTACATATACTGTAGGTGTAGACCTTCCAAATACAATACACCTTAAGCCTCAAGGACTTCGTATAGTCCAACCTCAAACAATACAAAGAGCTTACAAAGTAGACGAAGACATTATTAATACTGTCTGCGAGGAAGAGAGGGAGCTTATAGAAGATTAAGCAAGAGCTCGGTGTATTTGGGTTAGGATCCAACTATTCTTTCGGCTACATAGAGAGTGTTGGATTGATATTGCATTCTATGATAAGTTCCATTTTGGAATTAGTCTATAAGTTACAAAACATATTAAGAGGAAGAAAGGGCCTATTAATTAGTATAAGATAGAGAATGTACACTAGAAAAAGATCACTTTAAAAGATATAAAGGCAAAGGCAAGAGAAGAGGATTATCTTAAGCTTCTTAATGTTTTTGTTATCATTGGGTACGATTATCGGAAGGTTATTCTATATACAATACTAAATTCAGTTGGGAAGATAACTACAAAAGTATATATAGAAGATATACTTCCAGAGATTCAAGTCGACTTTCAGAGACTTAGTTTAACCCTTTGTTAAGATGTAGACTTAGTATATACAAGTTATACAAAAAGACTTCATGATTGTAAAAGAGCAAAGGGTCAAATGACAAAGTATTAGCTAGTTAAATAGATTAATTTGAAGCAATAATAATATATATAAGGGGGGGGTTCCTAACTTGGTTCGTGCCTAAATCGGCCTGTTATTTCTCCTCCGGAGAGCTAACATTACCCACGGCTTTATACTAAGTAAACTCTCCTCCCTATGTATCTCTAATCTTACCTACCTACTAATCTTACAGAGTACTTTCCTCTAATATTTAATTTCTTACCTACCTCTTTTTATTATTTATTCTTCTTCTACTACTACTACTACTACCTTTTCCTCTTCCTCTTCCAAAAAAGTCTACTAAACGAATTAAACCCAACTGAAAATGAAGTAATTCTACGGATTTCATTTATTCTACTTAGTCATCTATATCTACTACTAACCTTTCCTCTCATTCTCCCCATTCATTCTATCTACATCTAATACGAGAAATTCAGGAGTATAAGGCTACAGCTTGTACAAGTACAAGAACATATCTCACCTCGCATCTTTTGCTTTTATAACGCTTCGGATACTTAAAAATCATCTATCATTAACATACTCTCCCGTCTGTCTAATCTAACAAAAAGAAGGCATCAATGCTACAGTACTACAGTATTTCCAAATGCCAATGCAGACTGAACCCCCGAATCCAAACTCCGTCGCTAAGATGTATCTATTCATGCAGTATCCTACTCACTCATTACTCATTTCCCATTTCCAATTTCCCGTTTCCAGTTTCCCGTTTCCAGTTTCCAATTTCCAGTTTCCCATTTCCCTCCATTAGTTACCATCCATTTATCTTAGTTACTAGGTACAGAAGGTACGTAAACTCCATCTTTACATAGAATTACAACGTTCTTAAAGAAACGTCGCCATTCTAAGGGATCACCTTTCGTCTTGACAAAGCGGACTTCTAATAGTTCTAGCTCGCCCGAGATATATGTATCAACGATTATATCTCCTGTCATGCCGCATTGTCTGTTGTCTACAGTTCTGATCTTGATAAATGCAATACTGCTGCGACCTTGGATCTGTGTTACCGAGGGAATGGGAATGTTGAGTTGTAGTAGGGCGTCGCTTAGGAGATGGAGGAGCTGAGCAGAGGGTACATTCGAGAAAAAGCGTGTGAGGGAGTAGTTTGGTACGATGTCGTGGAAACGTCGGGCGTGCTGCGTTAGGCTTAGTGGTACGCTGGGGATGGCCGCGAATTGACTCATACTTGGTTCATTCGCAAGGCTCTCGAATGGGTGGCCGGCAGCTCCGTTGGTTAATGTGCAAATACCGCCTTCCTTGATGTTGGCAGGCTGACTTGCGCTGTATCCTGCTGCACGACGTCGCAAGGGGAGTTCCCACTCGAACATAACATCGCTGATTGGTGTTTCTGGCTGGGTAAATGAGAACTTATGATCAATGATATAATTGGAATCAATATCCATGGCATCTTGTGACAATCTGGATTTTTGAGAGGCCGTTGGCTGCTGACTAAAGTCGATATGGAGGCTCTCAAGCATCTTGGTCGCTAAATGCAAGGGGTCTTTCAGTTTGCCATCGGTAATCAAGGGGTTCTTTCTCGTGTACCAAGGATGGCGCTTGACCTGCTCAAAGGTCCACCGTTTTGTAGGATCTATATTCATCATGCCTCGCAGAAGTGATAAAACGGAAGACGGCAGCTTCTGCCAGAGTTCATCTGTGCTGCGGCCCTCCTTCTTGGTGTATTCCTCAAATTCCCAGCTTTCTGATGTTGGCTGATCCCATGGCGTGTTTCCAACCAAAAGGACGAACAAAACTACACCTGATGACCAGATATCGACCATATTTGCAGCATAACCGGTTCCTTTTGGCGCATGTTTTGACTGTGTATCCTTCACACAAGACATGACCTCCGGTGCGATATATGGAGGACTGCCACACATTGTTGTACTGAGTTTCTTGTTGCCTTGGTATTCGAAGAGGGTGGCTAGGCCGAAGTCTGCGATCTTCAAGTTGCCTTCGTCTGAGAGTAATATGTTCTCCGGCTTTATGTCTCGGTGTCCCACGCCCTTTGCATGCATATAGCTAACACCGCTGACCAACTGAGAAAAGTAAAAATGTGCAATATCTTCACTGACTCCAACATCTGCTTCGATCTTGTCAAAGAGATCGCCTCCTGCCGCATATTCCATGGCAATCCACTTCCATATAGGATCCTCCCCAGTCGCGAACCACTCTATGATATTTGGGTGTTGGCCGATGTGAGAGTGTAAGGACACCTCCATCTGGAGTTGCTTCGCTGAAAGTCGGCCATATTTGACGGCGTGGGCTTTGTGTATAAATTTGACTGCAAAGACTGGCGTGGAGCCTTCGGGAGGAATAGCCTTCTTTATGCTGTTCAAAATTAGTTGTAGATTCTGGAGAAGTAATTTTGAAGCTTACGATGCATATGCGCCCCTCCCTATTGTCTTTGATATGATTCGGAAGGGCAAGCCTACAGGTAAAGGGTCGAGTTGACTCTGGATTAGTGGCACCATTGTTAGCCCTGCATGGCGCGTGGGGAAGTGGAAGGAAAAGGAAGCGTTGCTTGAAATGATAATGATAATACAAAACCCCAATCGCTGACTTTTAAATCAGCAATTCAAGTCAATAAATACAAATGACATACCATATCCAACAAGTTCTCCAAGATAGTCCAAAACTCGAGCAAAAGATCTGATGTCCAATGGTTATTTGTTTTGATCGCGTGCAAGTTTCGCATACGTGAATGCAACGCGTCAGTGATTGGCGGTAGACGAGGCTGCGAAACGAGCCTCGCGTTGAATAATGGTTGCTCCCTGGTTGCTCCCACCCGCAAGCGTCAACACCCCCAATTCTTCTTCTTCTTCTAGACTTGACCCTTCTGGAGACAGCTTCCTGTAACATCTTCAACTACAAAAATTGAGTTCGTCCCTCTTTGTCTTCTGCATTCCGCCACAAGCCACCACACCTTGCATACACAATTGCTTTCAGTATCTACATTCCGCAACCGCGCCTTTGTTGAACTCTCTTCTTGCGCAATCCCATACATAGCTTTGCTACCCTTATCGTATCTTCGGAATCATGACCTACGCAATGGAGGATTCTCAGAATTCTGCCCCTGGTAGCCGTGAAGCTGCTAAGCTCGCACCAAGAGGAGCTGCAAGTGGACAGAGCACAACGAAACGGTTAGTTCTTCGAGATCATTTAGTTGCGCGACAAGTTGCTAACCTCCAATACAGCCTACAAACTGAGCTGATGCAACTCATGACCTCTGCCGCCCCTGGAATTTCAGCCTTCCCCTCTGCCGATGGCGATCTATTCAAGTGGGCTGCCACAATCGAGGGTCCTGACGATACACCTTACGCCGACCTGACATTCAAGCTGTCTTTAGAGTTTCCTACCAACTATCCTTACGCACCACCCGTTGTCTTGTTCAAGACACCAATCTATCACCCAAACGTCGACTTCTCCGGCAGAATCTGCTTGGATATTTTGAAGGACAAGTGGACTGCTGCGTACAACATCCAGACCGTTCTACTCAGCTTACAGAGTTTGCTTGGAGAGCCCAACAAGTAAGCTTCGATCTATATCTAGATCCATTTACCAATACTAATATTCCATAGCGCATCACCATTGAACGGAGAGGCTGCTGAGCTGTGGGACAAGAATCCAGAGGAGTTCAAGAACAAGGTCCTTGGTCGTCACCGTGATATTGACGACGAATGAAGGACTAGTGTTACGTATGCATGTGTTGATGGGAGGTTTGGCGTATTAATGACCATTGGAGACTGTCTGTGCATAGCCCTGGAGCGAATGTTTTACGTTGTCTCATGAGGGCTGGTTTTTTTTTTTTTTACGTTGCATTGTCTGCGGGGTGGAGTATGGATTGGGGTTTGGACACTGTGCGAGTGAGCCCACATCATAGGGAATGTAGAGTCCTAGAATACCCGGATTGTACCTCCATGTAGCAAGTTCTTATGTGATAGGAATTATAGCCTTTGATGGCACTTGAGTCTTATGGTAGCTACGTGGCGCTGTTTGTCTATTAAACCAATGATAGGACTTTCATTGAAGGACTAGGACCTGATGATGGTAGTAGTGGTGTGGCGACTTGGGTAGGAAGTCGAAGATAAATGAAGTTTTTCAAGTTGAGAACGGGTTGAGGTATTGGTTTTGATATGGAGTGGCTAAAGGTTGGGTGTATATTAGGGTAATTGAAAATAGTTACAGATACGAATGACTGAATCAAGTGAGATATTCAAATCAAGTCAGTCTCTCAAATTAAGTTAGTCAACCAAAAAAGGGGCAGATCCACAACCGAAATCTTTTTAACACCAAAAAAAGAGAAACAAAAAGAGTTCATTATGGGAGTCTTGAAATAGATTTATCATAAAAAGTCTATCTAGTATAGAAATCAACTTGATGGATGAATCTAAAACAACGCTAAAGCCTTCTCACCTATTATGTGAAGCAGAAGAGGGTAGTATGCATAGCATATTAGCACTGGATATTACAGTTTCAGTGACTTCAGTTTTTTTTAATCGTTAGACCCAAAGAGCAGAAAGACTTTACATCCTTAATTAATAGTGAAGCCAGGGTAGATGCATTGGATTGTCCTGTAGGTAGGAGAATTTTAAATAGCAGCCGCAGCAGCTCTTATAATGGCAACTTACAATTTCTCAATGGTGTATGTTGATTCAAAGAACGGTCTATTGAAATCTGTCAGTTTTGAATAACATATTAATTTGGAATAAAAATGATTCATGGTGGTTTCTCAGAAAACACGAAGCATCTACTAAAATAATCGTCCAGTTCTCAGCATTTACTCGGTGAGCATAAGCTGTCCCTATCTGGATATTCATCATGGAAACGGGGGTTTGATATGAGAGAATTGAGGGACTTGCCTTTTGGACGGAGTTCCTAAGAATGTAGCCTGTTCTGAATTGGACATCATTCTTTATCAAAAGGGGTTTTATGGTGGGGAGGTAAGGCTCGGGTTGCTGGAGCCTCGCGTCCTTGAGTTGAAAGGTTGAACAGGAATACAAAGGAAATGCCAACACTTGTGGGCTAGATCAGAGGTAGTGCACTCTACAACCTTTAACTTTATGACTTCGCACTTCTGGGCTAATTCGATGCTGAAGCATACCCATACGCTGCCCGAGGATGTGGCCATCCGTGGTAACTCCTGTTTATCAATATTACACTTTGCATGAACTGTTTCCAACCATGCCCGAAGGCATGGGAAGCAAAGGTAGACTCGTGTGGTATTCGTTTCATTCGCTACCGTAGCAAGATATGAACGCCAGTTATCCCCCATGTCCATGCATACACAATGCGACCAACGTTTATTCCTCAACGGTCTGAGTGATCAATCCCTTCGCATCCTTGACGTTGACGGCCTGAACGTAGCTGTAAAGCTTCTCCTTTGCTCCCTCTTCGTCATTGCGCTTACGGGAGATTCGGATGCGGAGTCTGTACGGAACACCCTTGATACCGGCTTCCCAGACCTTCTTGTTCAATTGGGGGTCGAGGCGGACATCGGTGGTACCCTATTGATTTCTTATATTAGTTTCTGCTCTCATAGGCTATGTGCGGCTCAATGTCCATACCATTGACTTGGTTGCGAAAGCCTTGATCTCCTTGATGGCTCTTGGTGCACGCTTCTTGAATGAAACACCGTGCAGTCTCTTGTGGAGGTGGATGGTGTATTCGCGTGCGACACTGCAATTGTCGTTAGCTGTTGCTCAGAAGAGATAATTAAATTCTACGTACACATCAGCGATGGCAGATCGCTGAGTCTTGCCGGCGGGCTTCTTTCCTGCAGCTTTGGTGGACATGTTGGGCGATGGACTTGTCGGGAAGGTTGTTGTCGTGTCGTGATTTAGGATTGAAGTCTTGCGATATCAAAAAGTTCACGAAATTGTCTTTGTGTGCCAAGTCTTTTCTCGCCAAATTTTAGCGTGGGGGTGTTGACGCCTTGGGTGCCTGACGGGAAAGTGAATCGGGGGCTGGAGTGCGACGCCAGTTGACGACATGCTTCTGTACGCTCCTTCCAATTCTCCAGCTTCAACTCCGCGAGGTGCGCAGGGCGCTTCACTAAGGGCCTAGTGAAGTCAAAGACGACTGCCGACATCCAGCCTGTAATTCTCTATCAACTTCAGCCAACTTCTTTCTGCCGTTCGTTACCACGCCGATCAACCACAACAATCTATCTCCTGCATCACATCCCTTCCCAGCCGCAATTGGCTATCCATTCTCTCAATATCACAGTTCCTTACGTCGACAAATAGCTCACCATGGCGAATAATAATAATACTCCTTCGCCTGTTCCGGATCTGAACAGGAATAGGCTCCCTACGCTCTTTGAAGTTCTGAGTAGGAGAACCGCGCCCCCTGTCGACCTATATTCGTTCTACATATACATGCGTGACCAGCAACGATCGGTGGATTATCTCGATTTCTGGTATGATAGAATGGATGCGGGTGGGGAATTATGAAGTTTCTGACAGTTTGTAGGCTCGATGTTGCACAACACATGTCTCTTTGTCGGCATTATGTCCGCGAATTAAGGCGATCCGTGATGGTTGGAACTCCCGAAGGTGAAAGGTCACAATCAAAACGGTCATCGGCCATTCTGGAGGGTCTTGGTGATATGAATCACCCAGCGGCAGGGCCTTCGGTTCTCCTGTCGGATAAGGAGAAGAGTCAGGATGCGCAGATGTCAGCCTTTCTACGCGAAGAAGTTGCGAATGGAGCGAACCTTGGGCATTCTCCTCAAGGTAGTCTGGGATCACAGCAATCAGGGTTAAGGAATACACCATCGAACGGAGAGAGGCCGCCACGACCCAGCTTTATGAGCAGTCCTCTGGATCTGACATCTGATTCCAATTCCCCAGCTCATACCGTAGCCCGAGGCGATCTTAGAGCTTCAGCTGAGAAGATCCTCTACACCTTTCTTCTTCCCGGCGCTGAACGTGAGATTATACTTCCCCACGCCATCACTCAGGACATTACTCTTGCCATTGAGGAGCGCGGACGTGATGATCCAGAGGTATTTGATGCAGCTAAGGACTATGTCTTTCAAGCTATGGAGCGAGATGCCTTCCCTGGTTTCCTTCGAATGAAAGCACTTGGTAACCTCGTACCACCATCCATGATGTTGAGGTTAATCATTGGGCTACTTTCTATGTTTGCTGGTTTCTGGGTGGCGTTCATCCTTATTTTCCTTGACTATCCTCGTCACATCCGGCTTTGGGTATGTTTGTCCCAAATCATTTTTCCTTTTAACATAGGCTAATTGTTTCAAAATAGCTCATATTACCATTTACAATTGGAACCTATGCCCTCGCATCACACCAGTACGCTCTGGACCCAATACTAGGCCTCTTAGGTTTCAGCGAATACACGTTCATGAGTTTTGCCAAAATTCGCGAGCCGTATATTCGAAATTTACTTAACAAACGCTCTCTCATGGTCCTCATGGTTACTATTCTGGCAGATGCTGCTGTTGTGGTACTCTTCGTATTTGTGCCTGGGAAGAGGCTGTAGATACACTTCCAGTACTTATTGCAGCCCTTCTGTTAAAAAACAAATTGACTTTGGGATTGGGACATGGAGCGATTTGGGCGTTGGCTAGGAATGGTTCAAATAAGTTACAAAAGGATGGCTTATGGCGTTAATGCGTAGAGCGCCTCGATTTTTCAGCTGGATGATACCTTCACGACACACTTCTGTTCTTCTTTGTATTCATTTTTTCTTCATTTCTTCATGCTTCGTTTTTAATGCAATACCCAGTGTAATGCTTTGCAGATAATGCCCTTTTTCACATAGCAATAGCAAGATGCTTTAAGCGCACTCCACTGATGCTTCTACTTGTTTGAATCCTAATGCACCTGATACGCCAACCCGGCAACGCCTATGTGATCTTGATAACTATCTTGCTTACCACAACTAAGTTTACCAATGACCCTTAGACTTCTTATTAGGTCCTTTCCTGTCGTCATCTTCCTCATCTGCATCCATATCCATACCGTCATCAACATCTAGCTCAGCATTATTAAATCTCTTCTGTGCAGCTCCTTGTCCTAGCCTCTTCCCTGATATGAGGGTTGGTTCATTTTTTGGTTGGGATTTGGAGTCACCCTTCTCAACCAAGCTGTCTACATGGGCATTCCACTCGGCTTCCTCCTTATGACGCTGTAAGGCCTGTGATTTGATGCGCAAAATCTGATGCTCAAGGTCCTGCAATGTGGATAGGCAGCGAGTAGACCAAGTTGAGAGGGTAGTGAGCATAGAAGGAACGCTGTTTGGAGGGAGGTCGCGGAGAGGAGAGACTGAAGTGATGGATACGAGTTGGTGATAGGGATCGAGTGTTCCGGATAACAGACCGGCGTAGATTGCTGAGATAACCAATTGCTCCAACTCTCTTGGTGTCTCTAGACCCAGTGCTACCTGCAATTTCTCGTAGCTCAAAGCCGCTGGGCTTTTTGCCAGTGTCAGGAAGGAGAGTTGGCGGAGCTTGAGGATTTGTGCTTCGTTGAGTGCTGGTAGGTTGGGCGTGTTGCGGTAATCTTGGTAGGTGCCATAGCTGAAGATGCGGAGGAGCGTAAGATGAGAGGCGTGATCTGGACTGTTGGCTAGGGCGAGGATCTGGAGCGTCGAGAGTAGTTCAGTGAAGATATAGGTATTTGGGTGGGAGGTTGCTTGTGATATCAGTTCGGCGGCTGCGCGGGGCGATGAGGCTGACTTGGTGAGAGCTAGGAAAGGCTGGTGGAGATTAGTACAAGGGTTCCATATCTGGAGCTATTTCTGTAATCATACCTCCAGAGCGTTCAAAGCTTTGGTCTGCTCCATTTTTGATGTTGAGTTTGTGACTGGTAAGTAGGAGATGAGGTCTGCGTGAAGGCCTAATTCGTTGCGCGTTTGCAGTTACAGCCTTGTTTGCCTTGGATGTCCGGAGGGAGATCGAACGAAATTGCTTGGCGGGCAAGTGTTGCCGATGTCTGCTGACCAAATTTCCCAAATCCAGGATTCCAGGTGCCGTGATTTGATTTTTCTGGCACGGCGGTACTCAATTGATTGATTCTTTGGGATCTTCAGGAACGACCTTGGCTCTCAAACATCTCGAAACGCGGAGTGGAAGTGATGAGGTTTCGCAAGTTGTAACAGAGCTTCTCGGGAGACGGATGCTATCGTGAATGTCGCTAAGCGAGTTCTAGCTCTACATAGGGGAGAATAGTCGGAGCACGGCGTGAGTGGCCTGAGTGGGTACCAATGAATGATATCAGGCTGAGCCGGATACGTGTACGGTGCTATGATTGATATTTGACTCAGGCTATTATGAACGGTATGCTTCTTTAAGCTTACCGCTTTGAAGTAAGTTATCTGAATTACTCAAGTTAAAAGTCAGCAGGTAAGTTAAAGTGAATTATTATAGAAATTAAGTTAGTTACAGAAATCAAAGTGGGTTACAGAAACGTGAGTTACCTGATAGCCTAAGAGTTATGAATCAGGTAGGATTCACGTGGCCAGTGCCAGATATCATTTCTAGCGCCGTACCGAGTACATATATCAAAAACCTGATATCAGACCAAGTCTCACATT
Source organism: Pezicula radicicola (assembly GCA_003008705.1). Taxonomy (NCBI): domain Eukaryota; kingdom Fungi; phylum Ascomycota; class Leotiomycetes; order Helotiales; family Dermateaceae; genus Pezicula; species Pezicula radicicola. The sequence goes on from PDUO01000021.1 coordinate 612,849, forward strand.
ATTACCGGTACTTGTACCGTACCTAGCTGTATTAAGCATTTGATGCCTCTTTGATGGTATTTCACCTGCATGATTTATCGATTATTGTGGAAATTTTTGGCAATCATTGGAAGGCGCACGCAAGCAAAAGTTAAACATTTTCTATTGTACAGATTACTGTGCTTTGCGGGAAGATCGGATTGTTTCCTGCACTCAAGCATCTGAGACCCTGGCTTCGAAGACTGAGAAGAGGCTCGATGGGGTTGCCCGCATTGACATTGCGGCGGGGATCGGTCTGGAAACACTTTTGAAAGGCGTTCCTTATTTTCTGCAGCGGTGCAATGTGCTTCGGCCCCCTGCGCAAGCGCTACAACCTCCGATCCTCGAGTCGTTGTCGCAGAGGCACGCCCCATATGTACTTGATACATAATTAGTGATACGCCTGCACCATTTTCTTACACCTTATCACTTTTGCCTTGTCCTCCCCTTCTCTTCTCTTTGTATATTGTTTTGCTCAACTGCTCCAGACTTATTTCAGGGTATACCGTTACAGTTCGACTCCTTGCTGTCGAGCCCACGGACGGAAACATTGCCACGTTCAAAGGCACGAAATATTGTGGCTGAATCGGTATATTCGGTTCTCAGCAAATTCCGATTACCCGCTTTTGTCAACGACGACTCTAAGCCGCAGAGTCGGGAAGCCAACTCGCGCAGGAGCTGGTCTTCTGTACACTGATTGTTGTACATACTGTAAGTCTTGGCTCGTCTTACAGCAGACTACCATGCAGCTAGTTTGTCGTATGATTGCTGACCTCAGAAACAGTAATACCCTAACACCGAATACAGACCTGTAATACGATAACGACCTAAGAGAACTACCCTCCCCTTTTGGGATCCATTTCCAAATGGCGCCTTCGTATCTGAAAGTCGCCCCAAGAGATGCGACTTTCCTACCTGCAATCGGCGCTCCCACAACGCCTGCGCACATGGCGACAACGACGTTGAAAGTTGGGGGTATGACATGCGGCGCATGCACGTCTGCGGTTGAGGCAGGGTTCAATGGATTAGATGGTGTTGGAAATGTGTCTGTAAGCTTGGTTATGGAGAGAGCAGTTATAATGCACGACCCGACGAGGATATCGGCGGAAAAAATACAAGAGATCATTGAAGATAGAGGGTTCGAGGCAGAGGTTCTGGCAACGGATTTACCCTCACCCATGTTCAACAGAGAGGAGTATTCATATGATGAAGATGAAACGACAGCAGACGAAGGAGAGTCCACTGGATTAACGACAACAACATTAGCTGTAGGAGGAATGACATGTGGAGCTTGTACATCAGCGGTCGAAGGCGGCTTCAAGGATGTAGCAGGTGTCAAAACTTTCAGTATATCGCTTTTGTCGGAACGAGCTGTTGTTGAGCATGATGCGTCCATCTTGAGCGCTGCAAAGATTGCGGAAATTATCGAAGACAGAGGGTTTGAGGCAGAAATTGTGGAGAGCCAATTGTCCGCTCCTACCAAGAGCTCTAAGAAGGGTCGTTCTGAAGGAGGCGGAAAGAATGAGAAAGTAGCCACAACTACTATCGCCATTGAAGGAATGACGTGCGGAGCTTGCACATCCGCCGTTGAAGGAGGATTCAAGGGGATGGACGGCTTAGTCCAATTCAACATCAGTCTTCTAGCTGAGAGGGCCATTATCGTACATGACCCTGTAAAACTTTCTGCAGAGAAGCTTGTCGAGATTATCGAAGATAGAGGATTCGATGCTCAAATTATATCGACGCAATTGGTAAGCTCTGGGGGAGCAGCTGAAGCTGCAACTTCTCAGTTCAAAGTCTTTGGAGTCAAAGATGCAGCACACGCAACATTGCTAGAGGAGAAAGTACAGTCAATGCCAGGAGTCAACTCCGCAAAAATCAGTCTCGCCACGAGTCGACTGACCATTTCTCACCAGCCCAATATTGTTGGACTTCGAGCTCTGGTTGAGCTGATCGAAGCCCAAGGTTACAATGCTTTAGTCGCAGAAAATGACGATAATAACGCCCAGCTCGAGTCTCTCGCTAAAACCCGAGAAATCAATGAATGGCGCAGAGCATTCAGATACTCCTTAGGCTTTGCCATCCCGGTCTTTCTCATCAGTATGGTCATTCCTATGATGTTACCAGGTCTTGACTTTGGGAGCTTAATCATTCTGTTTCCCGGACTTTACCTGGGCGACATCATTTGCTTGATCTTAACGATACCTGTTCAATTCGGCATTGGAAAGCGGTTTTATGTTTCCGCATACAAATCACTGAAGCATAAAGCTCCTACCATGGATGTTTTGGTCGTCTTAGGCACTTCTGCAGCTTTCTTCTTCAGTTGCGCAGCAATGCTAGTTTCTGTTCTCCTGCCACCTCATACCCGGCCTAGCACCATCTTCGACACTAGCTCTATGCTAATCACATTTATCACACTTGGACGATACTTGGAGAATAACGCTAAGGGACAGACTTCCAAGGCCCTCTCTCGCTTAATGTCTTTGGCGCCATCCATGGCCACCATCTATGCGGATCCAATCGCGGCAGAAAAGGCAGCCGAGGGCTGGGAAATGGCAATGACCGAAGGGAAGGAGCCAAAGACACCTACGCAACAGGGAAACGCTGCTGAAGAGAAAGTCATTCCTACCGAGCTCATTGAAGTCGGTGATATTGTCATCTTACGACCTGGCGATAAGATTCCAGCTGATGGTACTGTTACCAGAGGCGAGACCTATGTGGATGAGAGTATGGTAACGGGAGAAGCGATGCCAGTCCAAAAACGCAAAGGCAATTTACTGATCGGAGGCACTGTTAACGGAACTGGCCGGGTTGACTTCCGCGTCACTAGAGCTGGTAGAGATACACAGCTCAGTCAGATCGTCAAACTTGTTCAGGATGCCCAAACTACCCGAGCACCAATTCAACGCTTGGCCGATACAATTGCAGGTTATTTCGTTCCCTGCATCCTTACCCTTGGACTCCTCACTTTCGTCACCTGGATGGTTCTCAGCCATGTCCTTACGAATCCACCTAAGATCTTTGTGGATGAAGCCAGTGGTGGAAAATTCATGGTCTGTGTCAAGTTATGTATCTCTGTGATTGTTTTCGCATGTCCTTGCGCACTAGGCCTTGCAACACCTACTGCTGTCATGGTTGGAACCGGTGTTGGTGCGGAGAATGGTATTTTGGTTAAAGGTGGAGCTGCTTTGGAGACCGCAACCAAGATCTCTCAGGTTGTCCTTGACAAGACCGGAACCCTCACCCACGGCAAGATGAGCGTAGCGAAAGCCGACTTAGTACCAACCTGGGCAAACAACGACTGGCGACGAAAGCTATGGTGGCAAATTGTTGGTCTTGCAGAAATGGGAAGCGAACATCCAATTGGTAAAGCCATACTTGGCTCCGCAAAGGAACATCTTCAATTGGGCCCAGAGGATACCATTAATGGAAGCATCGGCGAGTTCAACGCTGCTGTTGGCAAAGGTATTGATGCTTACGTCGAGCCCGCCACCAGCGGTGAGCGAACACGTTACCGCGTTTTAATCGGAAATGTCAAATTCCTACGAGATAACAAAATCGACGTCCCTAAATCTGCCATTGATGCCTCAGAGGAAGCTAATGTCAAAGCCGCCGGTTCTTCCAAAGCCTCTTCTGCTGGAACCACCAACATCTTCATCGCCGTCGACGGTCTCTACAGCGGCCATCTTTGCCTATCTGATATCATCAAAGACTCAGCTCGAAGTGCGATCGCCGCTCTTCACCGAATGGGTATCAAGACTGCCATGATTACTGGAGACCAGCTTTCTACCGCTCTCGCAGTCGCTCGCCTTGTTGGCATCGACGCTGAGAATGTGCATGCAGGCGTAACACCTGATCAAAAGCAATCTATCATTCGCGACTTTCAAGACCAAGGAGAATGTGTTGCAATGGTCGGTGACGGTATCAATGACTCGCCTGCTCTTGCTACTGCTGATGTTGGAATTGCCATGTCATCTGGCACAGATGTCGCCATGGAAGCTGCCGACATCGTACTTATGAAGTCAGATAAACTCATGGACATCCCCGCTTCCATCCAGCTTGCACGATCAATCTTCCGGCGCATCAAGCTCAACCTGGCCTGGGCCTGTTGTTACAACTTGGTTGGTCTTCCGTTCGCTATGGGTCTTTTCCTCCCATTCGGCTTGCATCTCCACCCCATGGCTGCTGGTGCAGCTATGGCCTTGAGTTCCGTTAGCGTCGTCGTTAGTAGTCTAATGTTGAAGCTCTGGACAAGGCCCGCATGGATGGAGGATGCCTTGATGGAAGAGAAGGGCCAGTTAAGGAAGAAGGGTAAGGGCTGGGGTCTCGGTGGTCTGGTTGGCAGAGCGCAAGATCTACTGCATGCTGTTGCTGGAAGAAAGAGACAAGAAGAAGAGGGTTATGTTCCATTGAGCAATATGGATCACGTATAGACATATAGGTACTTGGTTTAATGTGGATGGCGGCGTGCTAGGTTTGGTTGGATATTTTTGCTGCGGTTCAGCAAGCATAGCATTCTTTAGTCAAGGTTTCCTTCATATTACATATTACGAACGAGAATAATAAGTAACGTTCATGTTCATGTCATGCCATCTTAGTCGCTATGCATTCAGTGTCTGGGTAACTGTGTAACTCAAACCTAGGCAGAAAAACTGGAGCTAAACCTAGTTAAGTATCTAGAAAAAAGTCCTTAGGCTTTGATGATTAGGGAATATATTGATAGTTGACCTACCGCGAGGTTTACGATTTTTACCTTGCTTCAGTGCGAAAGATAGAGGATTAATCTTGTCGTGGAGTCATTGGAAGGGAGACGTTTGGAAGTAACAGTAAAGTGAGCTTACGAAAAGAGCGGAGATCATGTAGTATGGAGGAGGTTACTATTATTCTATAAGGCGACCAAAGAGGGAGATGATGAATTGGTACCTGGAAGTGGGGAAATTGACCATGCTCCCTTTCTGCGAGAACAACGGGCGGGCCAGGTGTTATGTCCTTCTATGAAAGTCGGACGAGGACATCAATCATTCATTAACTAGCTAAAGTTATAGTTTCTAGCTTTCCGCCGCCGCAACAGCTCTCCTAAAGGTATATCATCATCAGCAAGAACTTCGGCCGCCTCATCAACCCCAAAGTCCCTTAATCGATCACCATCCGAATTAGTCCACCCCTCCTCTCCATCAATACCTTCCTCATACTCATACTCACTCTCATACTCTTCCAACTCTTCAAACCCATCATCTTCCTCAACCTTCCCATTCCACCTCTGATAATCCTTTTCTTGTCTCTTCCTAAAAGCTGCTATTTCATCTTGCTCATTCTCGTATATCCTCGCTGCTTCTTTGATAGCTGCTCGTGGCATCTTATCCGGATCAATCGGCGGCCAAATAACATTCTCTTCTTCAAATCCATTTACTTCCCAGTTTCCTGCACTCTGAATACTGGGTCCTCCTCCAAATGGTAGGATCCAAGCGAGTATATTTGATGTCCCCATTCCTTGAACTACATTCGTCCATATCCCGATATCATAAGGGAATTCTTGGCGTCGAACATGTATTTTTTGTCCACCGGATGCATATGTCCAACCTCCATTCTTTTTCGACCTCTGCACGAGTGCCTCATGTCTCTCAATCTCCCAACTCTCAATCATGGTTGTGTTTATTGCCAAACTATATGTCGCACGTACTAATAGAATCGAGAGTGCAAAAAGTACAGTACTGTTTACGACTGTTAGGACCAGAAGATGCGCCATTGCCCATGCTGGAGGCCCAAGATATGCGGGCAGATTTCGAGATGACCAGATATCGCTGAGGCGGATAAAGAGGTGGTATTCGAGCAGCGACAGCGAGATCACACAGTAAAAGACAAAGCGAAGGAAGTGTGGGAATGTTGTATGCGAGACGCAATTTTGTGTCCAAGGGCAGTGATGATCCATCTTGGGGATGCAACGTCCACAAGCCCTGCAATGATGCGCTCGAGGTGGTTTAACAGCTTCGCATTTCTTACACCATCTTAATCCTTTCCTCAATTTAGCCTCATCACTGTCAAGCACACCCTCATTATCCTCTCCATCTTCATTCTTCTTTCCTTGTGCAGCCGTATCGAATTCGCGAACCCATCCTCGTGGTCCTGGATCGATCGTTACGGTATTGTAATAGCACCACCAGATACAGAGGATCAGTCCGTTGAACCAGAGGGTTTCGTTGTTGGTTAGATGGCCCGGGGAGATGTGGTAGAATAGGTATTGTGAGGTGTAGGCTAGGAAGATTATGAGCAGACAGACTGCTGGTACGGCGAGTCGTTTTATTGGGGGGAAGTCGTATGGTGCCATGTTGCCATACTGAGGGCAGTAGTGTTCATAAATAGGCCGACGACGCGTGAAGCCTTGCAGCCTCGTCGACGCGATGTTCTTTTGAATGACTCGTGAAGCGTTGAATGTGAAGCGATTCTTGACTCGTGTTTAGACGAGCACTTATCCGGTGCAATTTCTCCCCGTCGGCTTGATTTTGCGAACGGCTTCATTTTGCACCGTGAGTGAGGACATAAGAGAAGCGAATCCGACGGCGGCGGCCTGCTTGTAAAGAGGTAAAGAGACTCTTAACAGTCATAACTGTTGTTATTACCAATCCCAAAAGTTACGCCATAAGAATCTGACCAATTAACAAGTGTTACGTTGGTTGTAGACTCATGAAAATTGGGCACATCATGGGGGTGATGACGCTGCCACTCCTTACAAGGCATTGAGGATGTAACCTCTTCATGACACGGCTTAATAGTTGTCAGTGTGGAGTGTGATGACATCGGCATGATGTCTACCCTTCTTTTCCCCCAACAGTTTTTCGTTCTTATATTGATATTTAAGGGTGGTTGTGGATTTGAAAACCGAACCCTTTGCATAGTACAGACTTTTATATGCCCTTTTTCTCATTATTCTTCTCTTTACTTGTCTGGCTGTACTTCACAATCATCACCGGTTAATTCCAAGTTTTGAGGGCCATCCATCAGGAGACCTGTCAGCCCATGGCAAGCGCTGAGGGAAACATGTCTACACACAGTACGCAGAGGCCGGGCAATACCTCATCCCTCGACGACGAAAAACCAGCACAAAACCCCTCGACCGACTTACCACCATTAGAAGATGCTCCGGCCAGTTTCAAGCCAGGTAGAGGCTTCATTCTCGCCTTCCTGTCAGTATGTATCATTACTCTCGCAGCAGCACTCGACGCCACATCTCTCAGTATTGCCCTACCAATCATAGCAGAAAAGCTTGATGGCACAGCCATTGAAGCTTTCTGGGCCGGAACTTCCTTTCTACTTACATCGGCCGTCTTTCAACCTGTTATTGCTGGTTTAAGTCATGTTTTCGGGAGGAAACAGTTGATGTATGCGTCGGCGTTGCTATTCGCTGTTGGGTCCATCACTGCTGCTGTTGCTAATGATATGGCTGCATTGTAAGCTTTCCTATTGCTATTCATAGATATATGTTACTGATGAGACTTAACTTAGGCTTGTGGGACGTTCGATTCAAGGTATCGGTGGCGGCGGCATCCTAGCTCTGGGCGAGATTATCGTAACTGATTTGGTTCCTTTGGCTGTACGAGGAGCCTGGTTCGGATATCTAGGCTCCATATGGGCGATAGGATCAGTTACAGGGCCCATGATGGGAGGTGCCTTTGCCCAAGATGTCACCTGGAGATGGATATTCTGGATCAACCTACCAATCATCGGTCTAGGTATCGTTCTAATCGGCATCTTCCTCAAGCTAAGTCGAACCAGTGGCGATCTCATTGGAAAGATCCGAAGATTCGACTGGTTTGGTTCCGTCATCTTCACAGCTGCTAGTGTCTCTTTTTTGATACCGGTGACTTGGGGAGGTGTTATGTATGACTGGGACTCCTGGCGCACACTTGTGCCTCTCCTACTAGGCGTGGCAGGCATAGTTGGCTTTTGCTTTTGGGAATACAGACTTTCACTCGGGGCTTTCGATGCGAATGGGAATCCTCTTCCTGGTGATCACGTCGAACCAATTATCCGTTTTAGCATTTTTAACAACTGGACTATGAGAAGTAGGTGCCACTCATGCATGGTATAGTCTCTTAGCTAACAATAACAGTCACATACACGACAACTCTGATTCATGGAATGGTTCTCTGGTCTATGCTCTACTACCTCCCTCTTTACTACGAAGGCGTCAAGCAATACACCCCAATAATTTCTGGAGTTGCAATTCTGCCCGAATCCAGCTTAGTTGCTCGTAAGTTCCCCCGCATTATCCCACTTATCCTCATAAATCCCGTATCCTAAGAATTTCAATGCAGCCATGTCAGTCATCGTCGGCATAGTATCAGCTAAGACTCTACGATTCCGATGGGCAATCTGGATAGGCTGGGTCCTCACCACAGCTGGTTCCGGAATCCTCATTCTCCTAGGTCCTGACACGACTGTCGGCCAGTGGATAGGTATCAACATCTGTGTATCACTTGGAACGGGCATGCTCTTTCCAGCTATGGGCCTCGCTGTACAAGCCGCCGGACGACCTCGCGATTCCGGACATGCTGCAGCATTCTACTCTTTCACACGAGTGTTAGGTCAATCCATCGGTGTCGCAATAGGAGGAGTAGTCTTCCAAAACCAAATCAAGCAAAAACTACTCTCATATCCCCTCTTAGCGCCCATGGCATCACAATACAGCAAAGATTCCACTGCCTTAGTTGTCATTATCAAGGCTATGCCAGCCGGACTGGAGAAAACGCAGTTGGTTAAGGCATATTCGGATTCGTTGTCGATGATTTGGATCGTTATGTGTGCTTTGAGTGCTGTTGCTTTGGTTATGTCGGTTTTCACTAAGGGGTATTCTATGGTGCAGGCTCATGAGACGTTGCAGGGTTTTGATCATGGGAAACGGGTGCAAGATCCTGAGGCTTCTAGTTCTGATTCGGTTATTGTTAGATGAGAGGTATAGGATGAGAAGTATTGGTGGGGTTTGGTTGTATTGTGTATGTTGGCTTTTTGTAGCATTGTTGGGCGTTGGATTAGAAAGGATATAGAATGCATTTTAGATAATTATAGTTACTAATAGACAGATAGACTGAGATTCTATATATCTATAGAGTCTAGAAGATATTTTATATAGATAGTACTATCACCTCTACATGCTTACATCTAAGATGGGTATACCAACAACAACTAGAAGAGTGCACATAACTAAAGTGCTTTCTTTTTGTATCATGCTACTCCTTTGCTTAGACTAATAACATCAATATCAAACCACCTGGAATCTCGTAGAGCTCAGGAATGAAAAATAACATACGATAAAACATACTATTGCATTGACAAGCAGTCGATATTGTTATATCATATCAAGATACACTTCTTTCAGCAAGCTAACTATACAAAATTTTAAGACTATTTGTTTTATCTTCGGTCCTCTGTAGGACAAGTACACAAGACCTCTTTTCATCTTTAGTCTTAATTGTATACTCTAGGATGTATTCTAAAAACATATGCCACTCTAACAAGGCTTCTTTCATAATGAACTAGGATAATAATCTACAACCTAGTAAGAAATTACTTTAAAAAAAACAACTGCCTGGACTTAAGTTTACCCTTTCCAAACACAGAACCTCCTAAACTTCTTATGTAACCTAATAATTCTAGAGGATAACAACAAGAATTGCAATGGCATGCAACGACTATATTCGATGCCATGCATTAAATCGTCGTGAAATTTTTAAAAGCTAGTTCTTTTAATATGCTACTTTTGCTAGTTTAACCTATAAGGTCAATCTTAGGTGATCTGTGATGTCTGTTAGGTTTCGAATAATCATAATAACATTCCTCTACCAGCTAGAAACGCTGGACTACTAATGTAGATGATGTTGTTAGAAGATAACTAAGAATACCTTGATAAGAATAAATGTTCCTTTTTGTATGATGTAATTACTTTTATCCTTTAAGCTTTACATTCCAAAATTGTATACCGCGAAAAGTTAGAGTGAGAGCTAGAGAAGTAGTTCATGTTGAAAGTAGAAGTGGAGGGCGTTCTTCGTATTTTCTAGGTTTTTTATTTTTGGGGTAGTATGATTGGAGTGAAGTTGTGGAGTCTGCTACTTAAATTACCTTTCTATTGAACTGATGGAAGATTCCTGGAATTGTTTACAAATATTGAGATTGGAACATGCTGTTTCTTAGGGATACAGACAATCTCAATCAAAACACCAGAATGATTCGGAAAAAGTATGCGTGAGAAAGCATCATATTTCTACGTCAGATTCATATCGAGGTTACTTTTGTATGCTGCAGCCAGCGTGCATGCGTGAAGTCATCGCAATCATAAAACCCAAAAACCCCTGCATAATAGAGTCATATGCTATGTACTATTTCTAAGAATCTACAGGAACTTGGAAGCCAGTCCCATAAGTCCGCTGCTGGATTGACCTTGCGACTTCATGTACCTATAATCATATGATTAGCCACAAATCCCCTTCAACAAGCTTCTATAAGGAAGAAGGGAAAGCAGCTTACATCTTCAAAGCCATCTCACCAGCCTGTTGAATAGCTGATTCCTTGCTTGCACCAGATGCAACGTTGCCCTGAGAAGCCTGCTCCTCGAAAAGCTTACTGGCCTGTGCCATTGCCATACCGATAAATGCGTTCTGGCTATTTCCCTGAGAAGAGTTTCCACTCTGCCCTCCGGTGAACATTTTTAGAGCTTGCATGGCGGCAGCTTGTCCCATGGAGGATGACTGTGTTACATCATCGGTCAGTAAGGACATGAATTCTAGGAAGAGATCTACGAACCTCAGCTGGTTGACTGCTTCCACCACCTCCAAAGAACTGCCGATGAGATTGGACAGCACCTATAGCACCTTAGCAACCAGACGACAAGTTCTGCTCGTGTAATAAAAACCTACTCTGCTCATCAAGGTGGCTTTGACCAATATTCTGCTTGTTCTGACCGAGCATACCCAGAACACTGGAGAAGATATTTGAATCGCCTGAGCTTCCAGAGTGCTCCTCTGCGTGTCGTTGGGCTCCGCTCAAATCCTCATCATCAGCTCCATATCCACCACCTCCTCCGTAGGGGTTGCCTTGTTGTGGACGGTTCTCGTGGTGACGAGTATCGTTGAATTCACCTCCTCCGTATGACATGATGCTGAAACCCAGAAATTAGCGGGGTCATTCACAAGCACAATCCAGCTACAGAGCTTTCTTAAGAGGTATAGCTGCTGAGATATTGTTGTACTTTTAAGTGGCAGAACTTACATTGATGATTGAAAATGAAGTTGAAGTTCAAGAGTTTGTTTTGTGTGATGTGAAGTTGGCTGTTGTTGTTGTAAAGTAGTAGGAGGGAGGATGGATTGAAGCTGCACTTGAGGGGCAGCTGAAGATGACGCGGAGTGGGGTTACTGCCGCTCGCGTATCGGGTGATCCCTACCAAGCTGAAATCCTGATGTGTTTTAGGTACAAATCATGTGATTCCAAGCGGTAAATTACTTGAATGTGAAGTCTGTCGAAATCTATTAATCAGTCAAAGAACTTGAAGTTTCTACTTTGTTGCACGACACCACTGGCAAAGTGTTTAGCGATGGCTGTATCACGCAAAGAACTATAAGCGAGCTTCATAAGGGGATATGTCACGTGCTGAATAAAAAGGGGGGCCTCAAAGACCTGGTCAGGTACTAGCGCCCTCCATGAAATTATGCATCCCAAGATCCAGATTTTTTATCACGGAGTAATTATGGATTTCCTTTTGTCCAGGAGATAAGTTGTCTCCTTGGCAGTCAGCTATGGCTTTGAATTTTCATAACTTCGCATCTAGTTGCTACAGTATCTGCCTGACCTATTTAAAAACATTGTCATTTTCTGCGTTCTTCTGAGGAAATGATGAGACAAATCTTGTCCTTCCAAGCCAACACTCCTAGTCCAAACACAGCAATGGTGATCTGGCATATCACAGCCAGTCACAATTCCATATCGCCTATGAAGAACCCAACCCCTTTTGTAACTGATCAGCGGCTTGTCCAGACTAGCGCTCACCAAAACATGCTATATGCTATCTTTGTGGCTTACCAGGCTTGCTAGTGCTTGTTTTGTAGCGCGTCCAACCTACGGTACTTCGCACCAATTTTTGCCGCAATGATATCTTTCCTTAATTAGCCTTGTCGATAGGAAGATAAAACATCCGGATTTCCGCTTGCTGCTATATTTGTATATTTCTTCCACCTCGATGCTGTGTAGGCGTGTTGGAGAGGGTCAAGGACGTATCGACCATGGGAGCTACTGAACATTTGATTGTCGAGTCTTGGATTTGGTATTCAGTGGCAATAGTAATCATCTTGATTCGACTGTAAGTCTTTCACTCAGTATCCCCGTAAAGTATAGGGGCTTTTCTGACCTGGTGTCAATGGCTTCAGCTGGAGTCGAGAACGTCGTTATGGACTTCGGGGTCTTAAAGGGGAAGACAAAGCCATGATTGTTGCGACGGTAAGAAGATTTGGTTTGGGTTTATAACTTCCTTTCAAGCATCTTATCTATCTCGAAAAGGAGCGATTGGAGAACCGTGCCCTTGTGGGTTTGCCTTGAGAGCTCATTCATCCAATCCAAGTCTGGTCATGAATTGGGGACAAATCCTTGAAAGCAAACTCCCACTGAACGAGCACTCAGTCTCTAAGAAAATGCTCAAAACAATAGCTTATGCGGTGTGGACCTGTAGGCATTCTATACTCTATTTGTAGCCACGAATATCATCACTGCGAAAGAGTTCAATGCGGGAACAGATTCCACTGCTGGTCTCAATGATTTGGCGGTGTCGGATGAGAAAGCCGCTTATATTCTGGGCAGCAAGTATGTTCTTGTTACTGAACAGGTAAATAGTCTTTCTTTGAGAACAAAAGGGTGGAACGTGTTATTGACATGAAGCTTCTTTTTAGGCGATGATAAACACATTATATACTTTAAAAGCTTGTATGCTAGTCATATTCTGGAGACTCACGTATGTCAAACTACACTACCAGATACAAAAGGCTTGATAACTGTCTGTATTAACATTCATAGGCCTGGACACCGAGGCCAGGTCGTAGTCAAGGTACTCAGTTGCTACGTCCTATTAGGATGGATTGTAAATCAACTGGGTTTCTTCCTACTTACCTGCCAACCCTTCAGCGGTAACTGGGCTTCGCCACCACCGAACGGTAATTCAATTCATATCCCTCATCGTCTCCAGCTGAAATCTCGAGACTAATCGACTACAGATGAATGTATATCATGGGGCCACTATGCGGTTGTTCAAGGAGTATTCAATATATCAAGCGATTTAGCACTTCTAATATTTCCCATCCCTCTCTTCTTACGAACATCATATCCACCCAAGCAAAAACTTTACTTGTGCGCAATATTCTCCCTGGGTGCTTTCGTTGTAAGTTTCATCAAACTTGTGCTCTCAAATTGACATACTAAAAGAAGATGTAGATCGCATGCGCAATCGTGAACAAAATTAACATCAACGACACCGACTGGCAATTCTGGAACCTCCGAGAAGCAAGTACGGCAGTAAGGACTCCTCCAGACATCTTCATCATCTCTTAGTCTATTCGAGCTAGCTGACTCTCACACAGATATACGTATCAAATATCCCCGTGCTAGTCCCTCTAATTCGATCTTTCATCGTCACGAAATGGAGATTGCCAACCAGAGATAAGCAATATGAATCTACCAATATCCAAGAAGTATCAGTTTCAGCATCGAGATCTACCGAAATTGAAGATATGGGTTCTTCGACTAAGGAACTGGCAACTCTTATAATGATTGAAGATGTAGCTGTCAAGCATGATATTCATCCTTTGGTTTCGATAATGCCAGAACCACCGAAGAAGGCTGTGCCTGATTCATAGTAACTAGAATCGAATAATTTTATAGCTTTGTAGATGTGATTGCATCTGAGTACTTCTCTTATCTACATTTCTTGATGATTTTCGCGAGACGCATCCCTTCCTGTTGAGCACTAAGAAAAAGGAGGATGCAGTTTATTCCCTCTTTTTATGTCTCGTCGTCTGCGTGTGTTTGATGTTCTCGTGGTGTGTGGTCCGTTATGGCATTGGTGGTTGGTACACGAGGCCTTTGTAATTGATAGGCGGTAAACTCGTGGCGCTCCGGTGTTGACATCCATTTCTCAAGTGGTGTTGGGCTGTCGACAGCGCTAGGAATGGTGGCAGTCGTGGGATAAATGCTTGGGGGTGGTGTTGCTGAGTAAGTGTCAAAACCAGCTTTTACTGAGCCATTTTGAGTTTGAAGTGATGAGTTTGTCTTGCCGGAAGAGGGGCCTTCGTGGACAGTGCTTTTAGGTACAATGGTGTGCTCGTAGGGATCTGAGAAATATGTCGCTGGTGATTCATACTCTTCGTAAGATGTTTCTTCGAGGGCGAGCACTCGCGGATACTTTTTTTTTTCAGTCTCGCTGCTGTCAGGCTCAAAGTCCTTAGTAGGATGGTACATAATGGAGCCAGGATTGGGCCAACTGATGCGTGCTTGTACAGTATCGGGATCCCAATAACCAATATTAGTTAGAGCATCTCTGACTTTCTGTCTTGTTTGTTCTTGGCTTGAGCTGCTTCTAGGCTCCGACTGGAAAGCTTTGTCTCCCCCCGGTTCCATGTTTAGAATATTTCCATGGCTTATGCCTCTAGAATCTCTTATAACATCCTTTGACACAACCATTCCTGGGATAGAATTGAGGATCCTTTTTGGGTTTTTGATTAGCGGTTCTTTATTACTAGTTGTTCCTGATTGATTTGCTAGTGGTGCCTGAGAGGTTTGCCCATCTCCAGAACAATGAGCTGTATGAAATGAGGAAGCTTCCCATGGGAATGATTGGCTGCATTTGCTACAGTGTAACTCGGAATCTGATGTATGTCCTCCTTCTCCGGATCCTGATAATCTAGGTTCCTCGCCTTCTTCCAGACCTCTCTGCTGTGGCTGGTTGACGACAGAGGCAGCGATCAGTTGTCGAATGCGAGCATATTTGCCTGCATGTTTCCCCCCACCTGAATGTATTGACAGAGACATCTGGATTGTTGATTGCATTTCTACCAAAGCCTTAATATTCGAGACGATTTTGCAATACTCTGGTTGAAGAGTGTGATTATCAACCACTTCGATCCGAGTTTCATTCCCATCAATCTCGCTAATGCCGGAGCTCATAGCACGAAGACATCCACGCAGCCGAGTGATTTTGAACGAAATAGCATCGCAAATGTCATTATCTGATAGTTTTCCAGTGGTTTCAGTAGTATTAGAGGTCGATAATCCACACTCATGCACCCAAATGTATAGGCGAAGCCGCTGCTCATTCAAGCGTTTTGCAACCGACCTAAGCCGAGTATTGATATCTTGGGATCGCCTTTCAGATATGCGATAAGTGTCGCCAATACAGAGATTGAATGCGTCTAGGCACATGCGGCATTGCTCTTCTAGGCTCGCGGACATGCTGTGCTACAGTGAAAGGCTGGCTGATCGGAACCTCGGTCATCAAGATTGCTTGCCGGTCCTCAACTCTCGGTATCGTGGTCATTTGGTCAGGCTCCTCGGGCAATTGTCAAGATGCTTCATCTTATGACAGGTCTAAGGATGTGCTGATTTGGAGACAATTCGACGAAAGTTCGAGTTGGGAGAGAGGGATCTCGCCAAGTCCAGACAGCCATGCATGCAGTTGGACTAGGTCACAAGGATTTTCAGCCGCGCCATTTCGAGCAGCGCTGTAAGCGCCCAGCCTCGTGGATCTTGAAATTCTTTGCTAAGCATCAACTGTGTACTGTAGTATTGTGATTGCTTTTCGGACGTATTTCTCTATCAAGACCACTACCAAGTCTAGTTCACGTCGATCCAATAACTATGGTAGTAACTGCAGCGCTAGTGATAGGAGCGGTCTCAGGAACGATATCGACTATTAATACATTGAAAAGTTGGTTGACTGAGCTGCGTCAACTCCTTCATGACTGTGGAGAAGCTGAAGACAATGTCCAGGACTTACGTGTGGAAATGGGCCTTCGTAATGCGGAGTTGAGAACATGGGCTGAATACTGGGGTATACAAGAGCAAGTGACACTGAGGTACCTGGCCGGACTTTGGGGAGAAGGGAACTTGGAGGCCATCCTCGAAGATTTGACTAGTATCCGTACCCTCTTTGAGAAAGTCAGAGATACACTTCATCCATTTCTACTCAAGTCACAATCTGAGAAGATTTCATCTAGTGAAATATCTCGACCGGATCCTGGCCGTTTCCGGAAGCACAAACCTCAATCAAGATTCCTCGGTTCGAGCTCAAAGGCGAACAAGAAGAACTCCCAAAAAGACCTCTCCATCCGACAGACTCTGGACTTTGCAATCTCAAAAGCACCAGAAATATCGAAAACCCTGTCGAAGCTAGGCGAGCGAATTCGTGAGCTGCACAGCATCACAACGACGTTCTTTACGACAAAGTGGAAACTTGATAAAGTCGACCTAGAGTCTGCAAGGACTGTTGACTTCCTCAGGCTAGTATTCCAAACCAGAATAGCCTCAAGGTCACTTTACAAGGCTTGCAATACCATGAGTAAGGATGCTTGTGGTTCATTACCAGGCCAATCGCTAGATTATGTCTATCTTGAACTGGACATGACACCTTCAGCAGATACGTTGGACACCGAGAAAGCGGCACTCAGAGTGTCCCTGGATTTGAAGTATTGGTTTCTTATTGCCTGGCCATTCTGGCCAAGAAAGTCTCCCCTTCAGCTGTCCATATATGGCCCCCTGCCATCCGACAACTCAAAGATGCACACAAAGCGTAAGCTTCAACATGAAGGGTTTTTCGACGCATGTAAAGCTTCTGTACAACTAGAAACAGCCCTTCAAAATTCCAAACCTGACGATGACGGCAACCAGTGGATTGCTTGCGATGATATACCTGAAGATGTTATAATCAAGTGCCGCCCCGAAATGGAATTTAAAGCAACAGCTACACTTGGCGACAATAGAATTCTAGGACGGAATTACGAAGATGTTAATGTATTGATCCGAATTGACGATGCAAACTTGAGCGATAATACCCTCCGGGAAAGGATTGAGCTTGCCTTCAAAATTGCAGAATGCGGGCTTCTGTTAACTGGGACGTCGTGGTTCTCCGAACTCCCTCCAAGTTACATATCACGAATCATGACTCCCAAAGAACAGATCAGTACTCGACGCTACGTCCTTGAGACGGAGGTTTCAAGAAAGTCACTCTCGGATACCGATCATCAGACCATTTCACAGCAGATTTACGAGATCGGAATTCTGCTTGTGGAAATCGGAACGGGTTATATTGTGACGGGATTTGAGAAGGCTCCTGGGAGTACGCGTCAATACAACTATCAAATGAAGTGTCTAACTCAAAACCTTCAAGAGGCTTGGACCGAATCCCGGATTTTCAATGAACTTACCACATCTATCTCAGAAGGCTACTCAGACGCCACTAGATTCTGTCTGTCCTTACCTAGGACTGCGGCTCATTGGAAGAAAATCAGATCTTGTTCTAATGCTGAGAATGAGGATCTTTATCATGAGATCTTGAAGGAGTATTATTCTGAGGTTTATGAACCGTAAGGCTTCGCACATATAGACACAGTCTATAATGACGTCCGCTAAGCTAATGACGAATAGATTGCGTACGCTCTACATGAGAGATCTGCATTTTAGTCAACCTCCTAGACGCATGTAGTTCTAGAAGAATGTCAAGTCACATCGAATACAAGAACATGAAACTAGATACTTGGCACTGTACGAATTGCTTTGTAAGAGATCAGTTTATAAAGACAATATTGATAGATAGATTAAGTGAGTTACTTAAATTAAAAGTCGCTATTTAAACCATGAACTTCAAAGATATAGAAGAGAGTAAATGAAAACAAATAATTCATTCTCAGCTAAGAGTTTCACTCGTGCTCTTAGTTTGCTATCGAGCTAGGGAGGTCCTTGTACAATATCGATTCCCTTTAGGTTATTAACAAGTCTTTTAGAAACCTATCGTCCACATATCCTATCAAGTAAGGCTGAAATATCCCGACACTCCCAAATCAGATCCTTCATCTAATTCTCTACCTCCAGCTAAAATAATCTAACATATTAGTCGAAAAAGCAACACGAATTTCTTAACACTAGACCTTTAAACCGTAAACGAATCCAAAGACGTCCCCTGGTTCCTTAAAACAATCAACTCACGCCTCGTGACCCCAACCCTAACAAACCTTCTCAAGAACTACAGCTCTATCCCCATAGATCAACAAGAAGAACACCTCTATAAAGCAGTACGAACATACACCTCGTCAACCATCTCATCTAAAGAAAGCTACCTAACTTTTACCCCTTTTGCACTCGGCTAATAACTTCCCTCCTTGCTTTAGCGAGATCTTGCCTGGGACGTATTTCCATTTCCACGCATTGGACTCTGGTGGTGGCTCGTGTTGGGATTATCCACCAATCCATATTATCCTACTCTACTATCATACCTCAAAGAACCAGCTTCCTCATCCCCGAAAAAGTTCCTCGATCTCGGAACTTGCCTCGGTCAAGATTTAAGGAAACTTGCATATGATGGAGTCGCCGTAGAGTCTTGATATGGCTCTGATATATTCCCTGCATATGAAGGAGTCGGCCATACCCTTTTCGTGATGCAGATGGATTTAAAGATCGATTCATAGAGGGTAATATCTTTGATGTATCTGATCAAAATCCCTTGATGAACACAGCTGGGACGTGGGACACAATTAACATCAGTATGTTTCTCCATCAATTCTCCTGAGACGAACAAATCATCACCTGTAAACAAATTCTAAATCTATTATCGTCAAAATCAGGAAGTTTTATTATTGGAGCACAATCAGCAAATACGGAATCAGATGATGAAATTTTGAAGGCTCCGTTTTTTATGGATGGGTTTGAGAAGAGGGTTTTTAGACATAGTAAGGAGAGTTTTAAGAGGATGTGGAGGGAGGTTGCTAGGAGTGAAGGCGTTGATTTTGATATTTGGGCTGAGTACCGGGCTAGGACGGAGTTAGGAAGTATGGAGGATGAGAGGAGGCATACTAAGAAGACTGCTTTTTTTTTTTGTTAAAGAGGTTGGTTCGCAGCGGTGACTCCTTTTCTTGATTAAGCATCTGTAGCGAGGACATTAGAAAATAGAAGTCGTAAACATGCTTTGCTATGCAAAGGCCAACGCCGCTCACCTGATAAACTTTGCTCCTAGAGAGGGACAGTTATGTAATCCCCTCCTTCGCGCAGACTATACACAGCTCATCTCGCCGAAAAGAAAAAAGAAATTGGGACACTAAACAAGCCACACTCTTTCGCTCCTGTTACCGCAGCATGATGCAAAGATAAAGAAATAGTACTTGAAACACCAGAAAAGTCTCTGCCTTGACAAGGTGACAGTAAAGTGCGGATCTTTGAATTCTAGGGACCGTCAAATTGAGAAATTTAACTATTGGCATGACCAACTAGTCATTTTGAAGCAGGCTTTCGATGATACGGAACCGGATACCGTACCACAATGGCGGAGAGATCGAAGGAAACGTGTTCAATGGTACACTTTCTGGGTCGCTATTATCGTACTTGCTTTCACCGTTTTTTTTTGGCGTCATCCAGTCGATTGAAGGAGGACTACAGGTTTGGAAGGCATATCATCCCTGATGCTGTTGCGGAACGAAGACGGAGATTGGATAATGTATACGGAATGGTAAAGATATGTGACATCCCGTTTTTTTAAGAACAACTTGAACCATGATACTTTGTCCTGTATCCTTCAACAAGATAAGTGTCACGGAATTGCCCCCTCGAACTGGTCTTGGTCTCGCGAATCTTTGAACTGCGAAGTCTTTTCCTAATAAAGAGACGAAGACGCCTCAGACGCTAACAGAAACCTTAAACTAACTTCACCAAAACCAGCGCCAAGTAATGCGCCTAATATAGGGGTGTTGTATCACGTGGACCTCCTGATATCCACCCTCTGTTAAGCGACATCCGCACATCATGCCACTTCAAAAGTCTTTCAAACAAGCCCTTCAAACCCTCCCAAAACACCACCAAAACTAAGAAATTTACTATTTCGAAGCTCGAGATGCCACCCAAGAAAGCAGCCACTGAGGATGTCAAGAACAATGTCGTTGCATTCGGCAGAGTTCGAAAAAACCTGAAGATGGGATGCGTTGGCTTGCCAAACGTGGGCAAGTCTTCGTTGTTTAATCTCTTGACAGAGCAGAGTGCCGCTGCTGAGAATTATCCTTTCTGTACTATTGAGCCCAATGAGGCGAGATGTGCCGTTCCGGATGCTCGATATGTGAGTCCTCAACTTATTTCATTTTGAATATTTTCACACGTGATGTGTCGATTTGGCCGCTCTTTAGCAAACCATAAGAAGCTTCATTGGCTAATTGAAGAGCTCATCATAGGACTTTTTGTGTGATTTGTGGAAACCTCCGTCTATGTATCCAGCTTACTTACAGGTAACGGATATTGCGGGACTCATCAAAGGTGCTTCTCAAGGAGAAGGCCTTGGAAATGCATTCCTCTCACATATTCAAGCCGTAGATGGCATGTTCCATATTGTGAGGTATACATCTATCTACCAAATAGTACTGGATGCGAATTCTCTAACTGTCTCACAGAGCTTTTGATAACGACGAAGTCTTACATGTTGATGACTCGATCGATCCCGTCCGGGACTTGAGTCAGTTTTATCTCATTCTCTTGAGATAATGAAATTAATAGGTGTATTATTTAGACACCATTCAGAGCGAGCTTTGCAAAAAGGATCTCGGTTAGTTCTCAGATTCTCCTCGCTAAGACTTTTACTTATCCCAAATCTACAGATATTCTCCAGAAACAAATTGTTGCTGAGGAAGCGATTGTCAGAAAGGCTGGAGGCAAGTATAAGATGCTGCCTCTGTTCTACGAAACCACAGCTAAAATTAAGGCTGTGAGTCTTTTTTCCTCAGACCTCCCCAAATGTTAAGAATAAAGGAAGCTTACATGTATCATGAGAAAGATGTTGGAGAAGGACCAGCCAGTCCGAGATGGAAGTTGGACCCCAGCAGAGATCTCTTTGATCAACGAAAAGATCCAGCTCATCACGACTAAGCCAGTAATTTACCTTGTCAACTTGACCATGAAAGATTACCTCAGGCAGAAGAGCAAGTACCTGCCACTCATCGCCAAGTGGGTCACAGAGCATGGAGGTGTGCCAAGAGATATTATTCCTTTCTCCATCGAGTTCGAAGAGAAACTTTACAGCATGAAGGATGATCCAACCAAGAAAGAGGAGTTCTTGAAAGAAAGCAAGGTCAAGAGCAAGTTGGATAAGATCATCACTGAAGGATTCACCAAGCTCGGTCTGCAATACTACTTCACTGCTGGTGAGAAGGAAATTAGATGCTGGACTATTCAAAGAGGATGCTTAGCACCACAAGCTGCCGGAGCAATTCACGGCGACTTCGAAAGAGGTTTCATCAAAGCCGAAGTCGTTGCTTATCAGGATTTCCACGACCTTTGCGAGGGTGGAAAATCTATGGCTCCTATCAAGGCAGCTGGGAAATATCGACAAGAAGGAAAGACCTATGTCGTTCAAGATGGTGATATTCTGCACTTCCAGTTCAGTAAGTCAAAGCTCATTCAGTCACCGTTTCCTCCGTGGGAACTTCGTTGCACGGCTGCAGGTTCAACAACTGACTGTACATGTAGACGTTGCCCCAACGAAGAAGTAAATTATCTATATCTATATATACCTCATTTATGACTCATATATGCCAACCTCGTTACCTACCATAACTGGATGAAAGTCACAAACCTCCTCCAAGCAGGCAGAGTCTCGTAAGCATGAAGTGTCTGAATTTCTTCTTCGGTCAAAGGTCTCCTTCCAGTTTGCAAATCAACAGTCAAAGGATCACGGATCTTTGTTCTGAAGATTAACTTGTAACCAATACCCGAGAAGACGATCAATAGAAGACCGATCATGTACTCGAAAAATGAATATGCGGATGGTTTGTCAGATCCCTATCTATATTAGCATTTTTTTAACAGTTTGAATGACAAGTTCTCTCACAATTGGGTATAGGGCGAGATAGACCGAGCAGCCAGTAAACAGTGAGCAGCAAGTCAACAGCCAAATGGGTGGAAGTGGCCAGAACGAGCATTTCCATGCGTATTCCTGAGCAAACAGCGGATCGTTTTGAGCCTTCAACGCCGCACGGAAGTGGAAAGATGTAATGGCAATCACCACCCATACCATAAAATATGCCGTACTAGCGATATTCGCCAACCAGGTAAATACTGTAATACCACCAGCACTCAAATTCATATAGGTCAAAGCAACGGCCGCGAGGGTAGTCATTATGAGCGCTCCTCTTGGACGACCCTTACTATCAACTTTTGCAACCCATGCTGGGATCAAACGCTGATGCGACATTGATCGAAGAATCCGAGATGCTACGTATATACTCTCTGCTCCAATAGCGGCTACTGCGAAAAGTATGACAACATTGAGAAATTCTGGGAGGCCTGCGATTCCAGCCGTGTTCAGTGCAATTACAAAAGGTGAAGCTGCGATTCCGGTTCCACCGAATAGATGACTATCAGTTGGAGAAACGAGAAGGCCGATGAAGAGTACGCTGATGAGGTAGACTACTGACACTCGGATTGGAACCAAGAAGGCGGCATGTGCGATGGAGTATCGTGGCGACTGTGCCTCGCCAGCCAGGAAACCAGTAAAAGTATTGTCTGTTATCATGGTCAGCTACTATTGACAAGTCAACCACTTGGACATGTCACATATACTAACCTCCAATAGCCAAAACCGCAAGTAGTGCACTGTTACCAAAACCTTTAAAGCCGTTTCGGAATGCCAAATCACCTTGCCACGTCTCTTCATGATGAAGTGTTCCCTTCGGACCAGCCCCGAGCACCATAGCCAATCCAGCAATCATGAAAATAAACAAGGCGATGACTTTAAGGATAGAAGTGCAATATTCAAACCAAGCAAACCATTTACTCGGCAAACTAAAAATAATAGCCATAACAACCAAAAAAACAGTTACTACAAACCAAGTCAGCTAAAAACCCCTCAAACCAGAAATCAAAGAAGAAAGAGAAAATAAAAACTCTTACACCAAACTGCCTCATTGATCTTATTCTCAGCCCAATAATTAACAATAACAGAAAAGAACTTAGCCTCCGCAGCAACAATAGCCGTCCAACCAAGCCACATAGAAAAACCAGCCGCAAATGCAAGAGCAGGATCTACAAAGCGATCTGCATAATCGATGAAATTGCCTGATGTTGGGAAGGCAATTGTCATCTCGCTGACGGTTTGTAACATTGCGAATACACAACTACATACGACTGCGAAACCGAGGAACATTCCTGCTGGTCCTCCATCTCGAAGGTTTTTACCTGTTGAGATGAAGAGTCCTGCTCCGATTTGTCCTCCTAATGAGATGATCTGGAAATTATTAGCTAGGGTTGTTTTTGTAATTTTGTTGCGTGCTTGTATGAGAAACTTACGTGGATTTGTCTCGCCGAGAAGCTCCTTTTGTATTCTCCATCTTTAATTTCTAATTCGTTGGAGGATTCATATGGAATTGATTCTTCTAAACTAGAATCTCCATTATCGTTTCCTAGAGCTTGGGTTTGGCTTTTGGAGGAGATCTTGTCTGCCATTGCGAGGTAGCTAGTTGCTAGTGCCACACACTTCCAAAGCGAAGACAAAAAGTAGGGGAAGAAAAAATCGAACGATTCTTTGAGCACATAATTACACGAAGAGAGGGTGTACCCATACTAATAGTGTCACCTTATCTTGGAGGCAGATGCTGCATCGACTCCTTTTCTTGATATTTTCAAACTCAGCGCATCGACTTGCCTGTATGTTGAGTGCCGGAATCCTTACCCGGCTTATCCCTGATGATGATCATTATTACCCGTGTTCATACCTCATTGAGGAGATCGGAGCTTGCAGAGTTGAAGAGTGGTGTTCTGTTATCTTCGATTCAAAAGTGGAGGTCTGAAAGGCAACTCGATCCGCCGATCTGCTTGTGGTCACGTGTCTTACCTCGGCTTTAAGCGACCATCAAAAAGTTGTTGACGCAACTGTAGGGATGCAGACAACTTCAGGGCTACTATGGCTCGAAAAGAGAAAGTTTTCTCTCTTGCCGGTGGTTGAAAAGGGGTCAGCAAGCGAGGATCTCTTGTATCAGACTCAAGATCATACATAACCGGAAGTACTTCACCCACCCAACTACGAATCTACTGATCTGAGGTTTTCATAAGATTGATAGTCGGAAAGGCCCTTCCTAGCTAATATGGTGAGCTACGCCGCCCTACTAGATTAAGTGTAATTTAAGTAACTAATACTGCTTTCTATAATATAGACACAGTTCCTATTAATAGATTGTAGTTTCTGGCTTTCACACACAAAAACAAACTTATAAGTGCCTTGAAACGATAGCTCCAAGGACTATCACTCTAGAGCGACGTGTTACTCGTGCTACAAGGTGAGGCTATACTTATAAGACTATAGGATATATTAGGATACTCGCGTCTAGTTCTCTGCACGTTTATATCACGTCTACTACTAAGAAAGAAGTAATTTCACAGGCACGATGAATGAGACATGATAATACATTACTTTATATGAGCTTGTCTACATTACTTTGCCTTGATTTGTGGAGCGGTAGGTCCTGTTTACTCGTACGTGATTCATTCGAGAATAAGATGTGACGATGGAGAGCAGTAACCCCACTCGAGCAACGCTTCAAGACACTTATACAAGAAACTGATCAATCTCGAGTCCAAGAAAGTATTCATGACACAGAAAGCATCATTGAGGCCAATGATAGCTAGCAATGAGTGCAAGGGATTAGCACAGTTATCTGTTCTCCGGGGATTGATGCATTTGATGTTGAACAGAGAGCCGTGTAGGAGTTTGAGGTATTCCGGAGGTAGCTGGGTCGTTGGAAAAGACTTAGCTTACTTAGCTCAGTTTGAGATCAGGAAGACAGATAAGAAAGGAAATGGAATTGCCATCAACAATCTGCGTAAGACACATGAACTCCCCCTGCCACATCATCTTCTTCGCTCGCTCGTGACTCTTAGAGCTTTGTGTCTTCTGTACAAGTAGAATAGCCACTGCCATACCTCATGTCAATATCATTTCTCCTACTTATCTTCCCATTCAGTTACTTTTCTCATCCTCCAGGAGACATGAGCGTATTGAGAAACAGGAAAAAGGACAGACTCACCAACCCCAGATCACTCGAAAAGCATCCATAATAGCCAACTCAACAGCATTGTGTTTCCTCTATATGCCTCTTATACCGCGGAAAGTCCCCAATCCACCCTAGGTACTGAATGATGTAATATATAGCGCTAGAACCCGTCCTTTCTTGGAGAGCTGTAAATTTATAGATAGAAGCGCTGGCCCGAAGATCGCTGGATTAGAATGATGCCCACATTGTGTGATTACTTTATCAGAACAAGAAGAGAGATCTAAAAGTCGAAAGAAGAAAAATCGAACGTCATTTGACGAGACCTGCGAATTGAAATGACGATGAAGGAACAGACAGAACGGCTTCGATCTTCTTGGAACTTTAACAAAGAACCGTGCTGGATTTCCCTGAGACAGACTGGCCAAGTGTAACGTGGGCGAGGAGCCAACAGATTTGCAGTACTTCGAAGGACGGTTGAAGGCTCAAAGCACGCCCGTGGAATTTTTAGTCATGATTCGATCCTACTCTGCTATCTGTAGACCTTGCCGAGAAAACTTCGTAGCAACGCAGCGGGCCCTTCCGAGCCGGTCTGGGCTAGTAAAATACAAAGATGATGTATTTGAGAAGTCTCACGCTGTAAAGACCTAATCCCTCCAAGTAGCAGCCCGAAAGCACCCAAACGCATCTCAGGAAACGCCATCTAGCCTCACCTCTACAGTACATCACTGCCTAGTTTGGCATGAATAAGTTCATTTAGTATGGGTGAGTTGTAGCTGTCCGCCATAATGGCCCATCGAAAACCCAGAGCATTCGGTACTAAAGCTATTGACTCATGAGCACGTCAGCTGAACAGTGCAAGATATTACAATCTTACAATAAGTATTTCTGCCTCAATCACAAAGACAAATGACCATACTATGTTGTATATCCCCGTCCTTGCTCTCAAAACCAATTTCCCGGCCCTAACTCGGGCGCTCTTGCTGGATATTGCTTGAAGGTAGACGTCGCGAGACAAAGCAATATTTGTCGCATATGATCATAGACTGCGCATAGGATGCCGTCAGGGTGGCATGAATCTCAGGTCCAACCAAGCTTGAAAGGATACGGAGCATAGTATTCTGGGGGATATATGTCAACCCTGTGGTGCAGCACGGCCTTCTTTACAGCGGCTGCCGTTGCAAATGGTTCGATCTTGCCTTGTGCCTGTGCACGCGCCAATTGTTCTTCTCCATAATCCTGCGCTTCTCTCTCCCACTTCATGAACGGATGATCTAGTTCCCTCGATATATAAGGCCCTGCTATAACAGATTCTGGAAAGAAGGCTTCTTCACGCAGTAGAAGGTTGGCCACGAAATAGACGCCAACTTGTAGAGGGACTCGAATAATATCAATAGTCCCTATGTCTTCACTTCTTGCAAGAGGTAAGGCTTTATCCTTTAAAGACTCGAAGCTAATAGTGCGCTAAGCCTATTTTCGTGACCCGTTCGGGCTAATAGAATACTCTGGTTCTGGGCAACATCGTTGTAGTGACGGAAGCCATCTACGTGCTTCTCAGTGGCCACGGACTTGTACTCGTCGAACACTACTATAAGTGCTTCGCAAATTGAATGCAGTTTAAAGTATCTTGGGTCCGGCCAGGGCTCGCACATTTTGATAAGGGCATCAGCTCTGTTGTTTTCTTCTAGCGTCTTTCGAACCTGGGCGCAAATATGCTCGTGCGCTCGTAGTATCCCTGGGACTGTCTTTGCATATTCGTCCCCAACGCTTACAGGAACAGCAAAGAATTCGTCAAGTTGTATTTGTGGTTCCCTGCCTAGAGCATCGGACCAAGCATTCCAGATACTGCCTAGGATTACCGGCCCATGGCGACCGACTATGTCAGTTGCTGACTGAGTCCAGTAGAATACTGTGGCTTTGTTGTAGAATAGGTATTCCTTCCATGTATCGATGTACGGTATTTTACGGCCTCGTTTTTGGGGGTTCTGGGTGCTGTCGAGTCTAAGCATTTTATGATCGGGGTGAAGTGGATTAGGAGGTGACCAGATGTGCTCGAGCTCAAGTCGATATTCGTCATTTTTTGTTATGAACCAGTCTCGTCTAAGGTCCTCCCTCGCCTGTGCGACGACTTCTGGTGAGAGGAGTGGTGATATATCCATAGTTGACTCGCAGGTCTCTCCAGTCTTAATGTTCCTTTTAGTCTTGATGTTTGGGAATATTTCCTAGGGTATTGTTTCGGCTCCTGAATCGTAAACCTCGATTCCTAGAGACTGATCGCCGAGGTGTCACAACGGCTAGAGGGCTTGCTGTCGCAACCAGAAGTAATGCACCTTCTTGGCTGCAGTTTGTCGCAGGTATGCGCAAATTTTGACCGGCCTTGGGTTAGAAAGTGTGACGGATGAATGATGCAGAATATCCTTTGCCAAAGTTGCGCGAAATAGATTCCGTTTGCCGTAGCACAAGAAGCAGGTGAGATGGTGTATCGTATTCGCTTTGTCTATGACGGTGACTCGAATTGGGATTAGGACTAGCTAGAACACTACCTACGTGACCATGCTTCAAAAGGGATGACTCGATGCCGACTAGTTAAAATCCTGCAGGACAAACGTAGCTTAGTCATTCATCAAAGCGACAGTGTTGCTGAGATTCAACAAAGGTCCCAAGAAACCTCCCACTATCGCCAGCGAGGGCGAACAGCGATACCTTCTGCACATGGTGAAGGGATCAGGAAGAATTTCACTCTATGTGGTAGCAGAAAAAACAATCAAATATCCAAGCATTGATAGATCGACATAACGAACGTATCACCCTAAAATAGGAGATCTCACCCAGGAGGCTTCTCTAGTCTCTAGAATTTCTATAGAAACTGGAATTGGGACCCTCTCCAGGCCGAAATAAGTGGCCCGTTTTGACACAGGGCTACAACACCAAAATGTCGCGTTATTTGTACTTTAATAATATTTATTTTTAATAATAAATAGACTAGAGAATAACTCAGCGCATATGCAATAGCTATATAATTTTTATATTTTTTTTAGGAGGGTCCAGTTACTCTTCCAACTCTTAAGAACTTCTTAAGCCATAGGTTTAGAGCATACGGAGACTGGTACTACCATTTACGCCCTGAACTTTTGAGTGCAACTCTACTCACAAGAACCTTTGATTGTGAGACAGACTATAAAACTTTGCGGAAACATGACTACTATATTGTACCGCGTATTATAAGCTTTCTGTAGAATTCCACTGGAAATTCCGAGATTTCTAGTTTGTAGAGGCAAATATAATAAGAGGATAGCTTTACCTACTACAAAGTAATGAAGACGAAACAAATATAACTGAAGCACAAATGATAGTGATTATGAGCTTACTATTACTTCAAAAGCACCGGGCCGAGCTCCGTATCAAATATCTCGAGTCCTGCTGACATCTGCTCGGAAGCGGAAACGGATACGGAAGCGGACTCTGAGGAACGATATCCGAAATTCACACTTTGGTGCAGCATGTGGAATTAAGCCTGCCTTGACAAAAGTAGTTGTATTTCATTTTTGAGTCTATACTCCATACTCTCAAACAAATAATAGATGGAATACAGTCTAGTGAGTAGCCTCATGAACCAAAGATCTCGATGTAAAATCTCAAAATTAAGCAGCTGCTTTACTAGCCACATCAATCTTCATGTCATACCTAGCATACGTTAGAACCCACCTCATAAAAAGCCAAATCATCAAGGTAAACTTACATATTCATCTCCTCAATGGTCAACTTATCCGTCTCACTCGCAACCCTATAAACCGGATTCTTCGTATTACTAGAAAACCCAATCCGCTCATTAATATTAACCCTCGCTCTAGCCGAAGCAGCCTGAACACGAGTAGCTCTTGGTTTCCTAATCCTCTCATAAAGTTTCAACCCCTCGCCAATATTCTCAGTAAAAGAATACTTATCACTAAAGATGATACCAAGAGCAGCAGCATCTTCAATAGCTTGACAAGCACCTTGACTTTGATCAGGCATCATAGGATGTGCAGCATCACCCATAATACAAGCAACACCCTTCTGCCAATAAGGATATGGTTCATGTACCCATAATCTCCAAGGCTTAATATCCCAGGAGTTCTTGAACACGGCTAGTAATTCTGGATCAAGGTCTGGAAAGGGTTTGAGAAGTTCTTCCATTGTTGCATTGTAACTCCATCCTTCTGTTGCGTGTGCGTTTAGTTCGGTTGGGAAGAAACAGTAGAAGGAGTTGAGTTCTAGGTTTCGACATGGTGAGTAGACGATCTTGCGAATGTCTTCGCCTCCCCAGTATTCTATGGCGCTGTTCTCGGTGTAATCTTTCAATCCGAGTTCGACTGTCTTTTCTTTGGTTATGATGCAGTGTAAGCAGGTTGATGTCGATAACTTCTTATCTGGATTGATCCCCAGAATCTTTCGTACGGAGGACTAACAATTGCGTGTGAGTTCAACATAAACTCAAGCAGGAAATTGAAAACTTACGCCAATACCATCACATCCTATAACGAAGTCGTGTTTTTTGGTGCTCCCATTAGCGAAAGTAATGAGACCAGTTTCGAGATTAATATCAGTGCAAGCATGGTTAACCACAAGTTTAGCTGGTTCTCCTTCCCCAGCACCAGTTGCCGAATCCATCAACATCTCATGCATATTAACCCTGTGAAACATGTTATACACCTACAAACGAACAGTCAGTAAAAACCCCTCTAACCGAAAAAGCCACAAAGAAAGAAATTATAGAAAAGTACTCACATAACCCCATTTATCCTTATAATCATGCAGATCATAAGTATCAATAACCTTTCCAGTAGACCAATCATGTCTAATAAGATTCTGAAGTATAACAGGCTTCCCAATACTAATATTGACATTCCATTCTTCTAACCATCTCGTCCCATTCGCTGCACAACTAATCGAAGCACCAACTTCCCCAGCGAAGTCAGCTCGTTCGTATATTGTTACCTTGTGTCCGGCACGACGAAGAGATGTTGCTGCTGCAAGACCACCTAGGTAGATAAAGATTAGCAGGAATATGATACCTTTTCGACGGTATATGCGCCTAACCAATTCCGCCTCCGATGATGGCTACATCAAGTTGATGCCATGTTTGACTACTTGAAACACTGCCCATTTTGAATGATGTTGTGCTTCGAATGCTTTGAATAGCTTAAAGATGATGGGATTGTGATTTGTTTTGAAGCTTGATTATTAGTGGTGGGGCATCACATCTTTATAATATGCCGCGGATAGCCTTCTAGGGTGCGGCCCGCCTGTCGGGTACGGAACCGGTCCACGGATGAGATCCGCACCTTGAATACGAGTGAGATAAGGCCATCGATATAGCTAGAATGCTCTAAAGTTAAAATAAATGAATAGTACGATGAAAGCTTATGTGTAAAGATGCGAAAGGTAAGGTCGGCTTTAACTCCGAGATATTCATTTTCGCTACTCCATACCTGAGGGAAGTTGCTCGCTTAATTCGCCTACTTACTAAAACCCGAAATTAAGATACATACAGTATCCCCCCCTGGATAAATGTAAATTCTATATTTAATGCTTAGTGAAACTAGCCACTTATAGAGGAATTGTAGTGGCATTTTATCTCCCGTAATTTTATATGTAAATATCTCTAATCTACTAATACTCTTAAAGTTAAGGTAGATCTATAGATAACACCTTACTTTTTAATTTATAACCTATTCTTTAAAAGTTTCCTTTATCTATTATGCAATTTATATAGATTACTAATATAAAATATACTTTTTAGGCAATAATATAGTTAAGGGCAGAGTTACTACCTTCTAAATAGAGGTATAATAGTAATTACAATATTTAGGTTATTTAAAGGTTATCCGAGGTTTCTACAGCAATAATTTTTCCCTAGTATTTTAGCATAGCCAAGTCCGCCAAGGTGCTATATAGAATTTACATTTATCCCGGGGGGATACTATACTATGATCTATATCTTCGGAAATGTACCGGTAAATAGTAGAGCGAGTTCCCGAGAAACTATTAGAGTTGTCAAGCGAATGCGTTGCATGATGCGAACCATGCTACAAACATTTACCAATCATTTTCTCGCCTTAACGACGTCTTAGAATAATCAGCCTCGCGATCCCTTCGCACTTTTCCTCTTCCATCAATCTTTGATATATCTTCCCTCACAATTCCCACTTTATTTCTCAACCATCTAAAAGAAAAACAACCATGCCACATATTTCCCTCCCTGGGGTTCTCCCAGGCATGCTCAGCCTAAGAGCCTATCGACCTGATTTACTCGCAGATCTGGTTCTCAGGGAACGCAGACCGGGACTCAATTACGCAGACCGCGAGTTAATTGCAGCTTCTGTCTCAGCACAAAATAAATGTTCCTACTGTTTCGGCATGAGTAAGCTTCATCATTCTGACTTTCATGATCCTACCGCTGAGTTCACAATCCATTGGTCCATAATGCAATTTCCGCAGCACATTCCGCAGAACATGGCATACACAAGTTGCACAACTCCACCAGCTCTTCAACTAAACAGTCCCCTCCCACAACACCCAAATTACAATCATTCTTACATATAGCGAGACTAGTAACTGAAAGTGGCAAGCACGTAACGAATGAGGCTATTCAAGAAGCTAAGAAACATGGAGCTACTGATATGGATATCCTTGATGTCGTGTTTATTGCGAGTATGTTTCGTATGTTTAATCGATATGTAGATGGTTTGGGAACTTCTATGCCTTGTGATTTCGAAAAGGATGATCCTGAGACTTTTAATAATGCGGAGAAGATGATTAGGGAGAGGGGTTATGCGGTAAGGGTTCCTGGTGTGGTAAGTGAAGAGGTGGGAACTAGTAGGGATAGAGAATGAGCCATCGTTCAAGTGCTTAAAAGCTCTGGCACTTATTCTGAGACTACTGCTAGTGGCAACTGACTACCTTGTGCTTTATGCGTTAAAAGGGTTTTATGCTTCAAGTCAACAAACTTATAGATTATGCAAATTATGAAATTGTTATTGATATTGAGTCTATTGCCCTATTCTCATTTCACTAAGACCAAGTGAGTGATAGCCAGTGAATGAGGTTCGCTTTCTAGGCGACTTAACTAGATTCAGCAGGCTATTATCAAAGTGTTGTCTAGTATAGAAGAGTGAGCTGTGGGTATCTTTTGATTACATTACACATTAATGGCTTATTACAGGTAAGACGCCAATATAAAAAAGACCACGTAAAAACAAGTTTTTAGCGCCACTACCACGAGAGGTCCTTGAGTTCTCATGTCAAAGCCATCTTCCATCCAAGACGATTCAACGCCTCCTCCCACTCAAACCCCAACCTCAGAGCCCCCCCACCCTTGTTACTTTTCCTCTCACAACCCTCATCCAGATCCTTCATCTTCCATACAGCCTTGACAGCAGACATAGTAGGAGGAACATTACTAATAGGCCTCGATTGATTTAAATCCGTAAAGAAACCCAACACAGCAACTCGATCACATTCAGATACCACACAAGCTGCTATAAATAATGCCCACATCGGATACGGTAAAGAACCCAAAAGCTTTCCTTGTTTAGCGTGAATTTGATGTAATAGTGTTAGCAGTTTTGGTAGATGTTTTTCTTGGATTGACGAATGATCTGTTGGGTCTTCATATGCTCCATGTCGTAGATAGATATATGTTGCTTCTTTGAATGCTGCTGAATTCAGGTATATCAAGTGATTTGGATTTGTTTCTTCAGACCATTGTCGTAGATTATCCAGTCGTTCGTGCAACGCAACTGCAGCTTCTCGATCTGAGTTTTTCTCGTCCAAGCTAGAGTTTTCTTTTTGGCGTCGCCGTTTTCGGTATTTGGAACGGGCTAGTAATGTTATTGAGGAGATTATATCAAGGAGTTCTGGTGAGAGTCCGATGTAGATGTTTATTCTTGTTGAATCTCCACAATCGGAACTTGGG
Organism: Pezicula radicicola; assembly: GCA_003008705.1. Classification (NCBI taxonomy): domain Eukaryota; kingdom Fungi; phylum Ascomycota; class Leotiomycetes; order Helotiales; family Dermateaceae; genus Pezicula; species Pezicula radicicola. Next base: position 646,077 of record PDUO01000021.1, read on the forward strand.
TGTAGACGCTCATTTTTGAAATAACTGTCCTCGTCTAGTGTAGTGGCTGAAAATGTGTCTCGTAATGATAGGTAATTGTGGACGAACTCTATGGTCTCTGAACTGAAGAGACCACTGCTGGTACAGTCGTTACGATTGTGATAGTGGTTAAGTAGTGATATGGCACCGTTGAGATGGGCTATCCATTCGTGACGACTCCCGGTTGCTATCTCGAGGTAGCAGAGCATCATTACTGTTAGTAGCATGCTATCTCTTTCGGCCCTATTGGTATTTGAGCACTCGATATCTCCTGCTCCTGTTGTGGCTGTATACGTGGAAAGTAATTTGCACAGTAGACTAAGAGACTTGGATTTGTGGAATAGCACTGTGGCTTCGTATCGTTTGCTCTTCTCAGTGTCTATTCCATTCCGTAAATCATTGGCTGATGCGGCAATCACTGCATGGAGAAGGGCTTGCGAAGATAGACATAGAGGTAGAACGATCATCCGAAAGGGATTTTGGTTCCCGTCTAGTAGGACTCTTCTATTGCAGACAACGTTCATATCTTTATCAATCACTTTTATCAGCTATACAACAACAACAATAACATAAGTAGAGATAAAAATCTTCAACTTACAGTAGTCAAGCAAGAAACGGCAATCTTGATCAAGGTTCGGATATTGCCTAAGTCGAGGTGGAATAGTGGGTAACGCCCTAGCAGAGCAGAGTTCTCCATGGCTAAACTGGTGCTTTTCAAAGCACGGAGCACAGCTTGTAGATAACCGACCGTCATGATAGAAGCGATTTACATCACCACTTGTGGTGTTTAAAAACAGCACTTTCCTTCTTGGAATAAGAAGCAAGAAATGGGGAATCACCACTACGGAGTTTAGCACAAGTTACTCCTCGTTGCCGGACCACCGTACTTACCTTTCTTCTCCTTAGAAAATCGATCTCGCATCCCAGCGCGACCAAAAGCAATCCCAGCTTTCTCCGCTTCATCCTCCCAAAGAAGTCGAATTCCATATTCGCACTTCACTTGTTTCTTCGAGCATGCTTTACAAGATGGTTTCTCTTCTGTGATCAACATTAACAGACTGCTAATCACATATAAAAAAACTTAATTAGTACACACCAGTACATCTCTTCCGTCGTTCTACAAAAACTCCATCAGTACAATTTTCACAAGTAAGGGGGTCCGCTTTAGCCAAGAAATACCTTTACAGCCCCAGCATCCAGATTTCCCTCGCTTGATTGGTGGTTTCTGAGGCTTGAGGTCCATAGCCTCAGGTGATTGTATGACCGCAATATATCCGTATCGTACGGTAATGTAGTTGAAACTGTTAGCAATTGTTGTCTGAATATGGTACCAGTGGGAAGCTTGAGGTTCAATTAAACATGGGGTTGGCTGGGTACGGAAATATCCACATCTCCATACAGGATAGCGCCCCTCTCTTAAGCGAGCATCCCACTCCAGACTTCTCCTTTTTGTGGCGGATCGACCTTCCCCAGCAACGAGGGTCGAAATCCCACTTTTGAGATCACATTATTCTACAGTATGTCTGATACTCGCTATCTTTATGCATCATATGCATCTTTATCCGGTCTTTAGCTTGTTATGAGTGAGAAGCGAGGAATGAATTTGGGGACTTGTTCACTCTATGATGTACGCTAGCGGATCGAGTTTCTACTTGCATTGAGTATCGAAGAACACTGTAAAACTTTGGCCTATTATGTGGAGTAATGACAAACATAGGTCTCACATGAAAGAAGTGGTGCAAGCTCCATATATTCAGATCTCTCAACATAAGTATTGTAGCTATCCCCAGTCATCAACCAAACCATAGTAAACACTTCGAAAGTATCACAACCATTTTTAACCACCTCTAAAAGCCAAACTATCCCTAAAAATGTCGCTTAAACCACTTAATGAGCGAAGTGTGCTCATAGTAGGAGGAGGAACATTCGGCACATCAACAGCCTACCACCTCACACAACGCGGCTACAAAACCGTAAAAGTACTAGATAGATGGGCACCGCCTTCAAAAGAAGCAGCCGGAAACGACATCAACAAAGTAATCCGAGCAGACTACTCAGAACCACTCTATGCAAAACTAGCATCGGAAGCGATGAAAATCTGGAAAGATCCCACGGGGTTATTCAACGGATTATTCCATCCTTCAGGTTGGATAATTGGAGCTGGAAAAGCGTCACTTCCTTTTATTGAGGAATCGATTAAGAATTCTGAGAAGTTGGGTTTGGAGAAGGGGGAATGGGTTACTGCTGAGGAGACGAGGAAACGTTGGCCTGCTTTTACAGGTGATATGGAAGGATGGAAAATTCTTTGGAATGGTGCTGCTGGGTGGGCTGATGCGAGAGCGGCTATGACTATAATGGCTGATGAGGCTATGAAAGCTGGTGCTGAATATATCTATGGTGATTCAGGTTATGTCAAACAGCTTATTTTTGACGAGAACTCGACATGTATCGGGGTTAGATGTGCAGATGGATCTGCTTACTTTGCCGATCTGGTTGTTCTAGCTGCTGGAGCTTCTGCCGCTGGACTTTTGGATTTGAAGGGTCAACTTATTGCAAAGGGTCATACAGTTGGTCATATTCAACTTTCACCTGAAGAAGTTGAGAAGTATAAGAACATACCTATTGTTGATCACTTGGAAGATGGTACCAACTTCTTCTTTTTTAATCTTTCGATACAATAACTAACACGCATACAGGCATAATGTTTCCTCCCAACGAAGACGGCGTAGTAAAATTCGGTGCAGTAAGATTTTGCACAAACTTCAACAGTTCCGTCCCAGGCGTCTCGCTCCCACGCTACAGATCTGATAACCCAAGCGATGATATCCCAAAAATCTTCAAGGACCAACTGCGTGAATTTACTCGGGCATTCTCTCCAGAGCTTGCAGATCGGGAATGGTTTGATACAAGGATTTGTTGGTAAGTAAAGTGACAACATGCCTATCCTATCTCAACAGATTTCCTAACATAGTACACAGGGACGCGGATACAGCCGACCTTCACTTCCTCATTGGACAACATCCCTCGCACCCTCAGCTCAACCTCGCAGTCGGCGGCTCAGCACATGGATTTAAGTTCTTACCTATAGTTGGAAGTTACATTGTCGATATGTTGGAGGATAAGTTGGATCCCGAGATTGCAAAAAAGTGGAAGTGGAGACCTGGTGCTACGCGGGACAGTGGTGCTGCTAATCCCCACCCAAATGCTACACTGGATCTTGAGGATATTCCGGGGTGGAGCAAGAATGATTCAACGTTCTTCAAGGGTGCGAAGCTTTAATTGTGGATCTAACTTTTGGCTTGTTGGCGTTGATGTAGATAATACTCTAGTACTATGAATTGTACTGTGGACAACAGTCTCAATGCCCAAGCTTCTATATAGTGTTGCCTGGTTAATGGCAATAACTAGTTTAAGAATCTTGTAAATGCTTATGAATTTGTTAGAACGTAACTCCCCTTACCAGGCAACTCAATCAACAAGTAAAATGCTTTCATTCTTCATATACGGGGCATAATGCATACATACAAGGAGCCTGGGTTCAACCTTATCTACCTTACCCACCAGACCCAGGAAACTTAACCAACCATAAATACACTAAGATAACCATCCAAGCTACACGCCAGACACTCCATATAGCTTCCCGGCCAATCTTCTCGGGAAGTGATAGTTTCCTCTTTGGGCCTCTATCATAAGCAATTGTCTTAGCCCGTTTTGGAGGTATCTCTTTTCTGGTGGGATATTGAACTCCACCATATACATTTACACTGTACCCTGCACTGTCGATAAGAGGCGGTACAGCGTTACGGACTTGAGAGGATGGTAGACCGTAGCCTCTGGCGGGACTGACACTGCGGGATTGACGCTGGGCTGAGGAGCGGGGCGCTAGGCATGTGGGATTAGAGGCAGTTGATGAGGTGGAGGACTTGGAGGACGGGTGGGGCGGACAGCCTTGTTCGTCTTCGTCTTTCTCCCATTTAGTGTCGCGGTTTGAGGTGGGTAATATGGAAAATTCACGATCGGACTCGTTTGCTGGGGTATCGAATGGCACAAGCCCGAGAATTGGTGTGAGAACGGCACGAATGCCGAGAGTTAGAAAGGTGATGGCGAGGAGGATACCATATCGAATGAGGATCCCAAATTGGTCAGGCAAAAGACACAGGTGAGACTCAAAAGTTGGCGATGTGTTGACCCCTGGGTTTGCTTCATGGCTGCCAGCCATACCCTTTGGTTTGCCTTCTGGAGTGACTGGATTCCACATACTAAGCATAAGAAAGCCTGGCCTCCGTATACCCATTGCGTAGCTCATACTCTTTACGGTGATCTCTCGTGCACTGTTTTTGTTTGGTGGGTGTACAATTTCACAATAGTCGTGATCGTCTCCTGAAAATACAGATACTATGTTCCCGATGGAGGAGACTACCCTGACAGAGTCGCTTTCGCTTAGGACGTTCTGATACTGGTACCCTTTAGAGATAGAAATCCCACCCCCATGCTCTCTCATAGGACCGCATGGAGTGTCAGGATTTCGATATAGAGGGACATGCGTGAGGAGAATCGTTGGAAAATCCGCGGCTCCCTCACCTGGGTCCGATTTTGGAATCTTCGACCAATCAACTTCGTTTAGGTCTTGAACTCCATGTGCAAGTTGCGATTCTCTCCCATCTCCAGATTGGTAACGCAACTCCCTTGCAACTGCTTTTCTTTTAATTTCCTGAACTCCGGACAAAAATTCGTCCACTGGCTTCGTAATCTGTGCAGTTTCGCTCGCTGGTCTGTCTGAGGATCCTGCACTTAATGATACGGCATCGATTGATACGAATGTGTGGTTCGCAATGACATCAACCCTGTTTCCCTCTCCAAAATATGCCTCGAACCTATTCCGTATAGGTATTTTGACTTGCGCCCCGAAACCTAAATCGTGATTCCCTGGCAAACTGGAAATGATCTTCCGGCCTCTCTGCCCAGGACCAGCTTCCGTCGTCCCTAAGTTCCAGTATTTGAAGAATATCTTCCCGAACCGATCATATTCCTTCAGCCAGAAGTTCTCTCCGTATTTCTTCCTCCACGTCCCCAATACCCTCTCTTCTTGTTGTGGCCGTAAACCTTTCGTCCATTCCGGGTCATCTGTATTCCCATGCGCCGTCTTCCACTCCCTCCCGCCGTCAAAAAGGTCCCCCAAAAAGAATAGCGTGTCAGGAATTAGCTGCTTCTGCAGTTGTATGTATGATCGCTTTAAATAATTATCAGTATGCAAAATCGACGCTGTTGATAATGGCCATGGTCGGTCTGGATATGAATGAGGATCGATGAGCTGCGGATCTGCAAGGAACACCAAATGATGTGGCGTGGCACCCTTTGGCTGTATATATCATCAGCCTCCATATTCCAAGCAAGGCCAGCTTCAACATCAACTCACCCATCTCTCCCAATTGTCCCATTCGCAAGCCTCTATACTACTTCGAAACACCCATCTTTCCCCCCAAAGCAGGACCACAAGCCAAATCGCAACGAGCAGATGAGGGACACTCAAAAGCCTCCTAATATCAATGCTTCTTCGTATCTGTCGCAATGACTTTGAAGGATTCGTCGACACACCATCGTATCTCTGCCGATCTAAGAGCACCTGTACGTGCGCAGCAAGTCCGCTAGGTAAGGCTGATATGGCGCGATCAAGTATTGAGGGCGGCTCGTTGAAATGATCATGCGTTGAATGCACATTGCTATAATATGAGGATGCCATCAAGAGTTGGGTTATATGCCATTCCGTGCGCCGGCAGATTGATCCTTCCAAGTTTCGAGAGAAAGCAAGAGAAAAGCTTGTGCAGAAGCAGTTAATTTGCAGGCGCACAAAGGGGGGTTGAGGAGGCAATCTATCTCCAAAAATGAAGGGGAAGCCTTATTTTATTTTGCGGGGATCAAGGGGAGCTACAGCGGCCGACTCCGCGTGAGATTAGACGACTTTCTAATTTTATCTCCATTAGCACCCCTGCACATGAAAAGGGACTGATTTTATTCAAGAATATTAGACCAATTCTATCCACATTTACTTGTCAACCCTCTACGAAGTAAGAACTTTTCAACCTAGTTTCAAATATCTTAGGACAGAAGTTTACAGTTCTTACTTTCTCCAAGACTCAAGATTAGCATATTTCTATGAAGATTCTGCTATTTTGTTCGTCTTGCTTAGGTCGGCAGCGAACGCTATTAGCGGAGTACGCGGCCATACTAGCAACAAGAAGTCTAGAAAATAGAAAGCAAACGGGTTATAGAGTGGACCTGTATACAACGAAGGGTTTGAGACTCATTAACGTAGCTACATTGGATAAAAATCATTCTTCGAAAGTACATGTAAAACCCCATGTATTAGACTCAATAAGAAAAGGAACTGAAGTTAGCAGTGTATATCCAAGTTTCGATCTACCATGCTAGTTACACCCTAAAAGATCCAGGTAAAAGATCCCTTAACCTCAAATGAAGTCGATTCCCTTTTTCGACAAATTAGCTTGTAATCATGTATCATCTTGAAGAGAGGCGCTCACCTAATATCAACAGAACTTGCACCAATGAGGACTCTGAAAACACCCTCCTCGGCAATCCAACCCTTCAAGTCCGTATCGTAATATCCAACTGAATACTTGTCCAATGCCAAGACAGCATTTTTCGTCTCACCAACCTTTAAGAATACCTTGTCGAAAGCCTGCAACTCCTTCTCTGGACGCGGAAGGCGGGACCTTTCGTCCTGGATGTAAGCTTGGACGATTTCAGCACCTTCGATGTTCCCGCTGTTAGTTATGGGAATTGTGACAGTGATTTTGTCGTTTTCGGAGAGTACTTGGCTACTAATCGAGGCGGCGCCATATGTGAAAGTGGTGTAGGAGAGACCATGGCCGAAGGCGAATAGAGGCGAGATGCCCACTCTCTCGTAATGTCTATAACCAATATACAGACCTTCACCATAGAGTACCTTTTTGTTTTCGCCGGGCCAGTTGTGGTAAGTGGGGTTATCTGCCAATCTCTTTGGGAAGGTTGTCTGAGAAGATTGTCAACATAAGGATTAATGATTAATTGGCTTCTGTGTGACTTACGGGAAGCTTTCCACTAGGATTCTTGAATCCAAAAAGTACATCGGCCAAGGCATTTCCAGCTTCTTGGCCTTGATACCATGCTTGAAGAATAGCCGGAACGCGGTCTGCCCAAGGCATTGTGACTGGCGAGCCTGACTGATTGACGACAATAGTGTTTGGATTTGCCTCCAAAACGGCCTCAATCAGTCGATCTTGGCTACCGTCTTTTGGTAAATCCATAGTCTTCCGGTCATATCCTTCGGATTCCCATTCTGCATCAAGTCCCACGATGACTACGGCTACATCGGACGCTTTCGCAGCCACAATAGCTTCTTGCAGATAATCCACCTTGTCCTCCTCTTTGTAACCGATTCGACAACCACCGGTAGCATGCGTGGAATTGACGAGCTTCTGCTTAGATATTGGCCGGATCTCATTCGTCGTCTCCGCGACAAGCTCAACCGGCTTACCAGCTTCCATTTCTATTTCAAAAAGAATGTCTTCTGAATTGTCAAACATTGCCTCTCCTTGCTCTGTCCAGTCCCACAAATCAACCATTAATTTTCCATCCACGAAAAGCCTCCCCGGACCAACACTTGAAAAACTCATTGTATGACGCCCACTTGTGGTTGGTGTGATCCTCGTCTTGGCCTGAACAGACCATGGCCGGGTGTGATCTCCGTTACCTATCTCCAGCGGCACTGAATCCCAAAGAAAAAGATCTGTATTCGTTCTTCGTTGAATGACTCTTGGCTCACCCTCAAACTTGTCTCCGATGTAAAACTCGAGGTCAACCCCTTGCTCTCCCGAAGATGTTGTACAGTAGTCCGCAGCCAGTGGAAGCCACTTGTAAGTTTGACAACCCAACGAGTAGGTGACCTCCTTTCCTGGGACTTTGCGGATGCTGTCTAGCGGAATCGTGTTGTAGTATGGATTCAGACTCGCACTACCTCCACCGCCAGCAATAGCCCTATTAGCATTGGGGCCAATGACAGCGACTTTTCTTTGCGATGCTTTGATGGGTAAGATTCCTCCTGTGTTCTTCAGCAGAGTTAAGCCCTCGACCCCAGCATCTCGAATAAGTTGGCGCGTTTCCTCCCTGTCATCTTCTTGTTCAGCAAGTTCAGCTGACATTTCGCTTCCTTTGGTGCGTTCAGCCAGACGTATAACGTTAGCTGCCGCCGTCTGAATAGCTTCTCTACTCAGCCGACCATCTTTCACCGCTGCAAGAGCCTTTTCTCCACGCCATTTAGCAGACACGGGCATCTCAATATCGCACCCCGCCTCGATGGATTCTGCCTCCGAGTTGGTTCCGCCCCAGTCGGACATCACCAATCTGTCCAGTAAGTATGTATGCTTTTCATGTTCTGGGATTACTTACCCATCGTAGCACCATTCTCCTCTCAGAATGTTCTTGAGGGTATGCTCATTCATATCTGCATGCACGCCATTGACAAGATTGTACGATGACATGACCGCCCATGGATTTGCTTCTCTTATTGCAATCTCAAAAGGCCGCAGGTAAAGCTCTCTGAGAGGTCGCTCCTGAACTATAGAGTCTATTGTAAGTCTAAATGTCTCCTGTTCATTCCCCACAAAATCTGCCGGATATTAGCTCTTATTTGGACAAAAGTTCAGGATGGGCTCACGCTTTATTGTTGCAGCAACGCCTTTCCCTTGAAGTCCCTTGATGTATGACACGGCAAGTTTCCCGGTTAACAATGGGTCTTCAGAGAAGGACTCGAAGTTTCGTCCGCCAAGTGGACCGCGATGAAGACAGACAGTTGGTGCCAACAGGACTTGAGCTGATCTTGCTTTGGTTTCATTGGCAAGATGTTGTCCGACTTCAAGCAGGAGCTTCGTGTTCCAAGTGGCAGCAAGCGATATACCACAAGGGAAGAGAGCAGCCTGATAGCATTAGACAAGTCGCTAGCGGTAAGGGTATGGTACTGACCTTCGTACCTGCTTTGAACATTGCTCCGCGAGCGCCATTCGGCCCATCGCTAGTTTTGAATGCCGGTACCCCCTTTGAAGGTATTGACTTTGACCTCCAGAAGTCTGCCGCTACCAGTAGTGAGACCTTGCCCAAGTCAGCAAGCCATATTCTTAAGAGCCCAAAATGATATGTTTGATCCCACTTGTTCTTCTAATGTCAATGACGCCGCCAAGCTACGAGATCTGGCCCGTTCATCTTTCGCTTTCTCCGTGATGGAAGCATTCGTCCTGGGTGGGCTCTCTGGTGGAGAAAGGTCAGAGCTAGGCGTGGTATTCGTATCTCCACTCGAGAATATTTCAGAGTCCTCTGGATATTTATCAGAAATAGGATCACTCCGCTGACTATCTGATGAAAAGGACATGGTAGTTTAAGTGCCTGCACCATGAAACGAAGTCTCGGTTTGCCCTTGGCGTGCTATAGGATATATGCAGAAATAGCGTAGCACCGAGTTGGGAATAGGTTGGGTAAATTTAAGCTGCTAGGCGGTATAACAGAATCAAGAAGACCACGAAAGCGAAAGTATGGAGTGGTATTGAGTGATACGATATTTTCAAAGTAGGCTGGGTTGTAGCATAATATACTTAAGTATACATGATACTTGAAAGGGAATGCCGGATAGACTAAATCCATCACCTGCCTGCAAATGATATATCTCAGACCCGATCAATAGACGGATAAATAAACCCTGTTTTTACATACAGACGACCGCAAGGAATATGGGAAAGTAGTAGATACCTACCTATCTAAATGGACGGCGGCTGAATTGTCGTTGACGTTGCTGATGGCGCGAGCCTGCACGGTGCACAGCCTACGTTGCGTTGTCGAAACGACCGAGATTCCGCGAAGAGATTTGTAGAACAGACAACAGTCTTGCCGCAAGCCAGCGGGGAGTTTGTGGGTCATCGTTGCTCTGATTGCTGACCTACACGACGAGCAGCTGGCAACGGTATGTACGGACCGGGGCAGCGAATTGGGAGACGGCTGTGACAAGACTTAAACAGAAATTCATTCCTTGTTACCAGCCAGAGACATTAATGGGGGACCTTGTTTCGGGAAGGAGCAGTGTCCAAAGAAGCTCAAACTCGTCCCATATACGTGAGGAGATGCTGTGGGATTTTGCAGAAGCCTTTCCTTCTTTCGAAGAAAGACTTCGAGGCGATAAGCAGAGGCCCGGACCCACGGCAGTGTATAATCTGCATGCTGATCGATTTGAATCTTCCATTCGGATGTTATGGTCATGAATGAAAGTCAAAGGCGTCGGAGTGTCCGCCCAGGACGGCCCTCCGGCCCGCAATCGCCAGAGCTCTCTTTTTTCAATGTTAAATCAGATCCAGTCCGCTGAAAATAGCCCCCGCAGCGTATTGCTCTGCTGTATTGATAGCTATTCGATATAGCGGTGCATACCTATGTGCAGGTACAAGCATTTGGTATCGTGTTGTCGTGAGGTTGTTCGTTGTGTATTGTGAAGAGTAGTGAAGTGGTGGCCGTGGAGTAGACGACTAGACGTTGTAATTACCTAGCCTAGCTAAGTAAATGCCTACTGTACCTCGCCTATCTACAGTACTTTGTACTCGCACCTCCCTCTACTCTACTACTTCCGTACTTCACCGCCCAACGTCGCCGATAAGGTCCCCGGCGCGGGAACGTCCCCCTCAATAAAAGTGTACTTTACCAATCCACCTTGAAATCCCCATCGTCTCTCTTCCATGCTTTTGGCCATGATCTCTATTCAGCCCGAATTGAAGACCAGTCGGGAATTTAACATTATCCCACACTTCACTGTAAGAACCACCATGCACCATCTAGGATCGTAGCACCCACACAAGAAGATCTCGTCCACATTTTTCCTGATCTCCGCCATGGAAGATCGCATACAGCCAATAAGGGAGGATAGCGAAGCCGACATAGACGAGCCGCCTCGCACAGGAGAACCGGAAACAAGCCCGGAAAATGAAAATAGGAATGACGAGCTTCAAGCCACTGAGTTAACCCAAGTTAGAACTAATTATGAGCGCGCTTCCTCAACCCATCTGCAAGGAACCAACAACGCCCGTCCGAAGCCAACCAGCTTCTCGGGACGTATAATATACGATGTGAAAAAATTCTGGAGACACCAAGTCTCAGTGACTGTGCCTCATGAAGCTTGTAGAGACCATTTGGGTACGTTGAGATTTCCGTTTTCGTCCTTCTCACAGCCTATTAGTCCTTTACTATATTCATCCTGCGGAGCGAGGAGTCCGAATAGCCTTCTTTGCCTCATGTCACGTTAAGTTGGTGACTATGCTAGTCATACTTTATCCAACAAAAGTTTGAGTTCTTATCCATCGATCAAGTAGATTGGAACTGCCAGGATCTGTATATAGGCTCCATCTATGGTTGTAAGACAATCATGGAATACCGAATGCTGTTTCTTCCACCAATGCTGTTCTCCGAAGACGAGAAACCCCCACGAGCGGCACAAGGAATTTTGGCTGACAGCGAGACTGTTGCAGCACTTGAGCGTACCTTTCTTGGTTACCTTAGAACATCGCTAGCATTGTCGATGATTGGCATAATCGTTGCACAACTTTTGTAGGCAATCACGTCAAATCACTTCATCCGCTTGGCTCAATGCTTATTTTGATATAGCCGTCTGCAACACTCTCCTGCGCCGAACCTAGAGTTTGGTTTCTTCGTCCTGGGGAAACCTCTAGCTTGTATATGCCAAGGTTCAGCAATTTATACGTTGGCTATTGGAGCTTTCAGAACATGGCGGCAACAGAATGCAATAGCCCGAGGGAAATCTATCTCTGGAGGGTTTGAGATAGTTCTTTTAGGGGGAGGTGTGTTGGTGGTGAGTCAGTCCACATGATAAATATTTGATCAACTTCATACTCATGGAAGTCTCCAGATTCTGTTAATGTTCTTCGCTTTGCTCGTAGCGGTTGATATAACCAAAGACTGAGAGACTTCGGTAACGGATCCCAACCAGATTCTAGCCGTCAAGTTCACCTTTCTTACCCAGTGATCTGGTCACGCAGCAAGCTTAATCAACGACAATCATCCCTCGTGGTTTATGAACATAACACCTTCGACATATGGCTTACTCCACCCATGGAAAGAAGGCCGTGATACTTCGCGGCTGCAACGTAATATAACGACCATTACTTTAGCGCCGAAGGAGTCAAAGGTCTCGTGGATCTTTGGAAATATACACGACATCGAGAAGCTCTATGAAGAGAGTGATTGTTTGGACAGTAACAATGGAGTTGAGGCAAAAGTGTATTTAATATGCAAGATCTGAATTAAATGTTCGCATCAAATGAGCTATTCAAATGAAGTGAATTACCCAGATCAAGTATTTTTCTGGATCAAGATACCCAAATTAAGTATGTTACTTCAGTAAAGACCTTATGCTTTTATGGAACTGTTATTTTAGACTTTAGATGGGCTATAGGATCACGTACCAGTTATTAAACGGTACATACTTTAATTTCTAGAAGACGAGATTGAAAAGTACCTACATTGCAAAACTTCACCCAATAAGATCTAGGGTCTTCCCTGAGCTAAGATTCGGCACATAAGTACCGGTATCTTTCGCTGCTCGAACTTCAGGCAGAGTTCAATAACTTCCGCATGCATGCATCGGCTCAAGCTTATCTGATTATTAGAGACAATATTACCCATAGTGCCCAATCATTACAACACATTAGACACACAAATTCTTCTCGCTATGATCTACGAACATTGCAAGAAAACTTTAAAGTTTCTTCGGCAAACTTTCATAAAAGCGTTGGTACCTACCCTACCTACCAGCTCATTACTTTTTAGCAATTGACTTTTTACAAAGCTGGTGTCCCATACCCTACCTACTCTGGAAAGGTACTAAGACAAGAAGTAATTTGAAGGAAGCACAAGAAGTGAAACTTTGTCTTCGCTTCCGCTATTCTGGAAAAAGTAGACGAGACAACTTTTTCTAGACTTTCCTTTTCCTCACGCAGCTACCCGAGACAAGGCTTCGTTGCCAGGCTAATCATTTGAAGTTAGTTTACATGCAGTGGACTAAGTGGCGGCTCTGGAAACACAAACAAAATACTTCTGGTTGCTATTTAACAGAAGATGACTAGGTAACTGTAGTACGGATTTCATTAAAAGTTATCTACCTGTGTATAGAATTTACTTACTAGGTCCAGTGCCTACTACCTAGGTATTTGTTATGTACCTACATACTCCGTACCTTATTCCGTAGCCTTGAAGTGCTGCTCTATGTTTTGTTTCAAATCATGAGTTTCATGTTTGAATGTCGCACGCCTTCCAGATTAATTAAGAACATTCTAGAAGATAGTTCACAGACAGACTCAATGATTTCACGAACAGAGTAATGTCTTGTTATTCATTCACTCTGTAACCTCAGTTCATTGATATTTCATCAACGCTGGCGCCGCTATAACTAGCGGCATTTGCTGAATATCTAAATCTCCGCAAACCTCTGTCGCCTCCTAATCTCAACTTTTCCTACACCCTTGGCCAATTCCCCAGCCTACTAATGATTTACTTTCTTACTTTTATTTCTTTTCTTCAAACTGCAAACGACCTTCAATCCTCTACGAAGGTACAGTAAAGTTGAATTGCCTCTTGCGCTGCTCCCACGGTCCTTAACGATTCCAGATACGCGTCAGAGGACCAGGGGGGAGGGGCGAAATCGGCCGGCGAACGACGCGGAGTAAAATACGCAATCGTGCCATTCGCATCATCAAAACACCACTTTCCATCCGTCGCCAGCACCATATCGACAAGATGGCGCTGATAACATGGTCCAAGTCAACGCGCATCCTGGTTATGCTATGGATTGATGTCGTCTTCTTGGTCTTCGAGCTTGGTGTCGGCGTCGCGGTTGGATCTCTGGCATTGATGGCAGATGCTTTTCACATGGTAAGGAAGATATTTACCTCTTCAGCAGACATTGTTGCACAGCGCTGATACAAACGGTGCCACTACAGCTCAACGACATAATATCACTGGCGATAGGGCTTTGGGCTGTCAAAGCTGCACAAAAGGCGCCCACAGATAAATATTCCTTTGGTGTACGTACATTCTTTTGATGAACACATAGTATATACTAAACTTCTGCAGTGGATGAGAGCTGAAGTTCTTGGAGCCTTTTTCAACGCTGTCTTCCTAATCGCCCTTTGCCTTTCTATTGTGCTCGAAGCCATCAATCGCCTTATCGACGTTCAAGAAGTCAGCAACCCGAAGCTCATTCTTATCGTTGGGTCGTTGGGTCTTACTTCTAATCTTGTTGGATTTTTTGTGCTAGGAGGTCATGGCCACTCTCATGGCCCAGGTGAACATGGACATTCGCATGATCCAGTCAAAGACGCGGAGGAAGGTCACAACCACAACCACTCCCACGAAGGTTCGAACGTTGAGACACTGGTTGACGAGGATGGAGTTCCAGGAGAAGTCTTCCCAGAGGCGGTACTAGCGAAGGCATCGAAACCGAGACAGCTGAGATTTATACCTGACGATGACGATGCTGCAACAGCAAAGGACAGTGCCAGTACGATTGATCGTTCGGTCAGCAGGGCCTCCTCCAAAAAGCACAGAAGACGGGCTAGCAGTGGAAGGGGCAGCCGTTTCACCAGCAATATTGACGACATCAGCATCCATCCAGCCACCTTCAGACAGGACATTATTGCAGCAAGCAAGCCACAACCCGAAGGTAGTTCTAGCGAGGAACCTTCTGCATCCGAGGACGAAGCTGCTGTAGAGGATGTTGAGGCTTCAACTGAGAACTCCCCCTTGCTTGGCAAACCAAATAAACACAGCGGACATGCACACAGCAATTCTCACGCTCATTCTCATTCCCATTCACATGACGGACATTCACACTCTAAAAAAACACGACGGGACTCGTGGCATGCCGGCCATAACCACAACAAGCCCAAAAAGGCTTCCAAAGGAGGACACAGTCACGATGATATGGGCATGAACGCCATGATCCTACATGTCATTGGAGATGCTCTGGGTAATGTTGGTGTTATTGCATCGGCTCTTGTCATCTGGCTTACTACGTCTCCTTATCGCTTCTATTCTGATCCTGCGGTCTCTCTTTTCATTGCCCTCATTATCCTAAAGTCGACAATTCCTTTGACCTCAGCATCAGCGAAGATTCTCCTTCAGGCAACCCCCGATCACATTGATGTCAACGATGTCAAAGAAGATATCCAAGACATTCCGGGCGTCGTCAGCTGCCATCATGTTCACATCTGGCAATTGAGCGATACCATTGGACCGGTCGCATCAATGCACGTCCAAGTTGCATTCCCTATAAATGAGGCCGGTGGCGAGAAGTACATGGAATTGTCAAAGGCAGCCAAGAAGTGCCTCCACGCATATGGAATTCACAGCGCTACCATACAGCCCGAGTTTTGCCTGGATAAGGACCACGACCACGCTGAAGGGCCAGGCTTTGGCTCGGGGTCCGGCAGCAATGGACCGAGTTGTGGGTCAGAAACCGACTCATGCCTATTAGCATGCGTAGACGACTGTGAAGGCAAGGGCTGCTGCTCCAAACGAGCAATAGAGGATCAACATGATCACTCCGATCATGATGGCCACACTCACTAGATTTCCTTTTGTATTTTTCTCTCTTTTTCCATGTGGGTACGATATGATTAAAGGCCGCAAGCGAATAAAAGCCTCGATATCTGGGACGGCGTTTATAGGAGTGTCTTCGCCAGAAGGTGCCTGTTTTAACAGCGAGCAGGCGGGATTTTCATGGTAATGCTATGGTGGCTTTGCGATTAGTTAATAAGATACACTTCAATTGATTTTGCTTTGCCTACTGTCTTCTCCTCACCTTGAGACACACTGTAGTTAATTAAATTACTGTATAAGAAGGTTGGTGTTATTCTCTATAGATGTCCAGTAAAGGCTAGCTAGCTATTTAGACTATATACCTATAATATATTCTATTACTACTTAATGCGTAGCTACCTTGCATATAGAACGTATCATAGTATAGCTAGAAAATACTAGTATTTTTAAGTAACTCACTTGATTTGAGTAACTCAATTATCTAACTTACTTACTCTAAGTATGTAGTTTAAAGCTTATTCCTATATAACCACATTTTGTACCTACTAAAACTATAAGGGCTAAGCTTCTTAAAACGAAGAATGATAACAAGCTTACATTTAGACTACTCTTATGTCAGGAACAGTGAACTAGTATCTAGCTAAAGGTATTTAGTTCTTAGTTACTAATATCCGTAGGAAATTTAATATGGCTCGAGAACAGGAGCACAGACAAGAAACACACCTTACATGACAAAATTTCTTTAATTCATTCATTCAATTCATACCTCGCCATTTTGTATCGCCTCATCGCTCAACTACCTAATAGATACCACATCTAGATACCTTATCATTCCCAGCTACATCCACAACCTCAAGCATACTAGCGAAGAAGCTTTTAAATCTGAAGATCTGTCCGTCTGTCTGCTAACTGACACAGATCCATTTAGTTTGGTATAAGTTAAATCCCCAACCGGACAAATATGAAAAAATGTGATAATGGTGGTTGATAGATGAGCCCCATTCCCTACCAAGACACCAGAGACCCGTCCCATATCCCCAGAGGTTGAACGTCATAGCCTCGTGAACACCGGGAACCCATAGAACACCAGTATGAAACTCCACGCTGCAAGTACAGAACATATAATATAAAAATAGCAAAGGTTTAATGATTATAATCAATAGCTTAGGTCAACATTCCCTAACTGTGCGATTATTTTGTCTTCCTCGGACATAGTGTGAGTACTACTTGACGTCGTTATTTCCGAGAGAGCAGCACTCGTACTGGTGTGTGTTCGCCGCCTGGCTTCTTCGTGGTTAGTAAGCTGAATGCCACTAGCGGCGACGCCTTCGTCACGTATGTCCTGGAAGCTCCAGCTGGGCTGGAAGTTCTTGCTATTCCATGCACGATCCACTCTCTCGTATAGCTCATCAATCTGCTCGAGAGAGATCTTCGAAGTTTCATAGACCATGCAGTAGACGAAAATCCAGCCCATAATGCAGAAAGCAGCCCAAAGGAAGAACACTTTCGCTTGCAGGTTTGCATAGCCTGGTCCTCCACTCACAAGATATGGTGTTCCATAGGCGATTGCAAAATTAAGGAGCCAATTCGATGCCGTTGAAATAGACATAGATTTCGCGCGAACTTTCAGAGGGTAGATTTCGGATGTGACAACCCAGACAAGTGGCCCCCAGGTCGAGGCGAAGAAGAGTATGAACAAGGACACAAAGACAACGATGACTACGTTGGTGGTATAACCTGGCGTTGCTAAAGTCCCGACAAGAGCAACTGTAAATTGTGTTACGGCCATGCCAGCCGCACCAACCATCAGGAGTCGGCGACGCCCCCAGGCTTCGACTAGAACCATTCCTGGAATAGTGGAGACAACGTTTACTACGTTAAGGATAACTTGGATGACAAAGGGTGACGAGATGCCGGTACTTTTGAAGAACGTCGTTCCATAGTAGAAGATAAAATTGCATCCTGCAAGCTGTTGAAGCATCTGTAGACAACATCCAGTAAAAAGACGACGGCCAAGGTGAGGAGAGCCAAGGAATATATCACGGTAATTTGATGGTCCTAGACTGAGCTCATATTCATGATTAGCTTCGATTTCGGCCAGTTCTTCGATTAGTGCAGGATGTGTAATATCAAGACGACGGAGACGACTGAGTGATAATGCAGCATTATGGTGAAGACCCCGCTTGATGAGAAATCTAGGTGTTTCCGGAAGCAGTAAGAGTCCAACGAGGAGAACGCCAGCCCAAAGAAATTGGAGAGCAAGCGGTATGCGAAACGCATTGATGCCGTTGATATGTTCTGTAATTATGTTGACAACAGCAGCGAGGAGGAGCCCGAAGGTAATTGCAAATTGATATGCGCACACTAAGGTACCTCGAATCCATTTTGGGGCCATTTCCGATTGATAAAGAGGGACAAGAACAGATACAACTCCAACTCCAAGGCCAGCGAAGAATCTAGGCACGTAATGTCAGTTTGTGCAACAGAAATGAAAATAGAGAATCGTCGCACCTTCCCGCAATAAGCATTGGTATCGCCAAGGCAAGCGTCTGAAGAAGCACCCCAAAAGAAAATATTCCCATGGCAACAATAAGGGACATCCTTCGACCCAATCTCGAGTCTCCCATGGGTGCTGCTATAAGTGCTCCAAAGAATGTTCCTGCGCTCAATATCGCAACGATTTGCGAAGACTGCGCAGGCGTTATGTTCGGTTCGTTGTCGGTGGGATCGATGTAGCCGGTCGAGAATCGTGATTGGAAAGCGTTCATGGCTACGATTCCGGATATCGTGCTTCATATCGTCAGTCACCATCTTCTCAAGTCCGGAGTCTTCCCTTACCCCGTGTCATAGCCGAACAGCAGTCCTCCACATGCAACAAACAGACCGACCATGATGGCCGGCGCTGAGGAGCCGGCCACATTGTCAGGTTTCTGCCAGACGATGCCGTATGGCATTATGGCGGTTGAGCGTCGTCAGAATCAGCAAGACTGGTCGTTGTTGAGATCGATGAGGTTCGTCGAGAAGTAGGGATTGTGGAGAAGTTGTCGTCAATGCTGATCACCAGTCCTTGGTGCGTGTGGTAGCATGCCTATTGGGCGAACGGCGTTCTCGCACAAGCGTAGCCACTGTACACCATTCCCCAGGCCCTTCTTCACGTGGTTACTGGCAGGAGGATGTATGTTCTGTAGGAGGCCGAGTGATGCGTGGAAGGCTGGGGTTCAGGTCGCTCAAAATGGGTAGAGTCGGGTTTGCGTCTCCTCTGTGGACGAGACAGGCGACGAAGTTGAGATGATGTGAGCGATGGATCGGGGGTAGAAGTGCGTATAATGATGGATGATTAAGGTGTAGGGCAGATGAGTGGATTGGTGTGGGGAAAGACAGCCGCTGGGGGACTGGGAGAGGTGGGAGAGGGAGGATGGGGTCTGCAGTCGGGCAGCGAGGGTCTTTCTACTGGACGATCCTCTGCGAGAGAGATGGGAGGTGAATAGGAGCGCAGTAGGCTAGAAGGAGTGTGGTGCATACAGTACAGTACAAGCGTGCAAGCGTGCAAGCGTACAAGCGTAGGCGCAGGTTGGTTGGGTCTTGGGAATAGTGTGTTTGGTCGAGGTTGGTGTGTGGCACTGGCACTTTTACCAAGGATGCGTAAAAGCCTGGCCTGTCGCCTGCACAGCGAGTCACACGAAGTACGAAGTATGCGGGCCCGGGAGACCAAGACGAAGGAGGATGATGCTGTGCCTTCAGTAGAGTCATTAACTCCAGGCCTCCGTCTTTGTCGTCGCTGTCGTCGCTTGCTGCTTTCTCGAACAGAGTCTAATTTTATTTTGTGCATACGTTCGATTTGGCCTGATGTTGGGTCTGTCGAGGCTCAGGGATGGATCAACTTCTATTGTGGAGACGAAGCGAGAGATCTCCCATCATCCAGAGGTTTGGCTGCCCGTCAACCCACATCGTGGTCCTTGGCTCCAATTTTGATTGATACCTGATTGGATGCTAGAAACGCCTCAATGGTGCTTTAGTGTCTTTGTAAGTACGCCGTCGTGGCTGCCGGTATTGTTGGTTCTTGTCACCAAACTCATCAGCACAAGAAAGCCTTCATCTCCCGAGCTGAGCTGCTGAGCAGACGGCACCGCGCATTGTCTATTCTAATACGATATTGTCATAGAAACGAGTGTCCGCTCCGGCTCCCTACATACATGACTGTCGAAATTAGTGGCCAGCAGCCAGTACCCGAGGCTCAAGTAGTACAAACCACGTAGGTAAGAACCACGAAGGCAGGCCCTCTTTCATTTGCTGTCACGTTTCTCCTCGAAAGACATCAGCATCATACAGAGTCTTGTCACTCCACCCCCTCCCCTGACCACCCCGCAATTGTCTCTCTCCACAATCCCAAATATCCACATGTAGGGCTCTCCTCGGCCTCAATCTGAATATCTGGGGAAAAGTTCGGCTGTGATTGTGTGGGTGCTGCTGCACGTTGACCTTTTCTCCTAACCGGCCCGATGATCAGATGGCATGGAATATCATGTCAGGGACGCACCAGTTGTCTTCTGTGCGTTGCTTTCGCAGCTTCTGGAATGGTTTCAAGGAACGTTCTATGCAAAAGGATAAAGTCGGACGTCCGGTAATGGTTCAGATTGTCCGTCTATTGCTGAGAAAGCATATCATTTGCGCAAGTGCCGCCGAGGGTGATTTTTGACTGTGGATTTCAATGTTGACTGAAGTGACGTGTCACAATGGATGTCATCGCTTTGGGAATGTCGAGAACTGTGAGACACATGTTGGAGGACTTTTACAAATCATCATCCATATCATATTTCGATGTTCTTCAGAAGAGCATGGGCTTCAAGCGAGCCGATGTCCAAAGATGTATTGATGTTATGAGCTCGAAACGCATTAAGCTGCCTGGAAAACCTACTAGCGCGAGGAGAAACGCTTTTCTTCTTCGAGGATGCTAGTAGCGCTTTGAGGGTTGATGACTCCAAGATTCTATTTGTTAGTAAATTCGTTTTAGTAGCTTAAGCCCTCAGTTTATGACTCTTTCTACCACCCCTACATCTTTGAGTTGGGGGTTTCGAGAGAAAGCATAGTCTACAAGATAGGGTGTTCTTGGATTAAGGGCAACACACAGCGGTTGGTGGTAGTTTCCTCAGCAACCTACATACTCCTCTGCTTTACATCGACAAATACTACTATATCCTGTAACTATACTACCATAGCATCTCGACAAATGGCCCTCGCTCGCTCGAAGAAATGCTTGCACTCATATTTTGGTCATCATCGAAGATTCTCAGCCTTGAATATGTTCGGTAGCTGGATGTTTGATAGTCGTGGACCTAGTCTTCCACTCTACAATAAGAAGCTCCTCTGAATTTTAAAATCTACTCTCAAACACAGCTTAGTATAACAACTGCGATACAAAATAGCCCCTTTTATTTCTCATTCCGGCCGCAGTGGCGGTCTCTAGAAGCATCTCCTCTATTCTTAGAAAAAACATCCCAGAAATTCTCCCCTCCCACCTAAAATCCACAATCACGTATGCTGTGTAAATAGAGAAAATAATCGTAAATGGATTTTATACAAGGAGATCTAGAATATCTACTAAATAGTTCTTGCATAGCTATCCTCCACTCGATTTAGAACGATCATAAGTACCACAAGAATCTGTTTTGTGATAGCTCTTGTAAGCTAGAATCGTAATTAGCTAAGAGATAAATCTAGGTTTGAACAGTTAATGTCATGTACATGTACATGTACAGAAAGAGGATTAAGTAACTCTGTGTATTATCCTCTATATATACAATGAAGTAGAGAATCGAACTATGTAAAGAAAGCTATATATTAGAACAGGAAAGGGAGTAGAGATCTCTTGTCTCGCGACACCTACTTGTGGCAGTAATAGGAGATTAACAATAGGCCGCTAATATTCCTTTTCATTTTCCTCTTCCTCCTCCTTATTATCACAGGTATCGCCTCTCCTTCTGTAGCAACCATCCCTAGCTCTCCCAGCAACACCAATATCTCAAACTTGCATTGAATTGGGGACGACATCCCTGATGATGACCCCACGTGCGTTGGTTTTAGGGTTTAGGGTGGGATTGGCAATGGAGGAAGAAATGAGAAGAGCCGTGGCAAGGTAGGCGAACTTCATTGTGCTACTGAGGACTAGTTAGGGATAGATGTGAATGTGGTCAAATCCATTTTTACAATAAGTGGGTGTATAACGGGAGGCTAGCGTACTGGATAGTGTTGTTTGAAGGCGTCGAGTAGTGAAGACGGGAGACGGATGTGGGGTAGCTAAGGACGAGGGTTGACGAGATAAGTTAATAGGATGTATTACAAACTAATTTATTGAGGAACGTGGAAGATGGGTATAATGAAGATGAATAACTGTGCAAGTAGGAAACTCTTAAATACTTTTCTTCTACTTCACAAGACCTCTTCGGGAACCTCACGAACCCAACTGTTCAGTTTACACTTGATGTTTCTGATCTCAGTCAAACACAACATTATATAACAGATCAAAAAAGCTATTCACGCCTCAAATATGCTTACAAGCTTATGGGAGTGCTTTGGCACCAAATCTTGTGTGTGATTTCCCAGATGTATAAACAAACCACACGTTGTGTTATACTTTTGGGCGTTCGCAAAACCCAATTGCCGACAAGATCTCAGGTAATTCTTTACTAATAAACTTCTACATTTCTAGGATCCCTTTGCTAGTGCAAACTGCCTACAGAACCAAGCTACATACTCTGTCGAGGGGGGGAGACAAGACGAGCTCAGTTGAGTATTGTACAAATGACATCACAAAAGGGTTATTGCATTGAGATGATGCAAAGACCGGTGGACGAATCCACAACTTGAAACTTAGCATAAAGGCTAAAACAGCCACAAGTGATGATTGTTGAGCTGAACAGACAACTGAAAACTCAAACTCCCCTATGTATTTCTCGCGCAGTGATAGACTGCAATCCACATAAACAAATGATGCTCTAGCTTCTAAGAGCTAGAACATCAGGTAACCATAATTCAACAAAAAACACAATGCCTTTGTAACAATACGGAATAGCACGATATCCTTGAGGTGAAGGGTGAAATCTCTTTAAAGCTCGGAGTGAAGATCCCCCGCATTTGACGATATCCTTTTTCTGAACTCTGTGTGCGCTGGAAGCTACCGTACTGGACTGCACCTATGAAAAGTAACCCCAGGTCTACCGTACTAAACTGGTTCGTGCGAACAATTGGAGTTTGTTCCTGACTCGACAAAGCGGAGGATTTGCGATATTGGACGGACACAGTTCCTCATCAAAGACCTTTCGTTGGCCACCTGAAGAATTCAAATTAAGCTGGCGGTGTTTGCACAACTCCAGTGGACTGGTTGGTGGGAATGGAAGAAGTTGTTGTCAGCCGTTTGTTGCAGAGAATGAGCAATTTGTGAGAACTTCATTCCGAGTAATGGACCCTCGCATCTTGCCAAGACATCTTGACATCTGGAAGGAGTTGCATCCTGAGGCATTCCTGCCTTGGTTAGATTCGATTCTGAACGTACCGGTATCCAAATTGTGGTACTGGAATTTGTGCTGTATTCCCCAATTTGCTGCACAACAATCAATTCAATTGCGCTGCTGACCCATTCTCTTACCAATTGTACTGTAGTTTTCCAATTGCAACCTGTTGAATGCGCTTGATAAATTTAATCTTTCATAGCTCCCGTGCTTGCGCCTTCCCTGCTTGAAATGCTCGACGTTGTCGGTAAATTTCTAGAGTGTCTACCTACGTCCTGAAGTCCAGTCCAGCTAGGCTGTACGCAAAACAGAGTGAATTCATTCCATCAAAACCATCAAGAAAACCATCGATGCATGCCATATGGAGTGCCAATTCAATAGTCACCATCATGGCTTCTCCTCGATCGACAAGATCCTCGAAGAACGAAGTCCTTACGACGAAAACACGGAGCAGTCACAACATCGCGACAGCGCCTCACGTAACACGTCATAGTAACAATAACAGACCATCTCCCCAGGCGGCAAACTCGCGCAAGAAACGCGATAGAGACACTTTGGATGCCATCAAGGAAGATGGCCCCATCAAGAAAGTCCGCTATGCCGTTGAGATCGAGAGTCGGCCCATCGCACTCATCTCTCAGCCTAAAGCGTCGCTCGTGGTCGCTGAGTCGAAGCCTGAGGGGTTGCCACAACGCAAGGCCACACCACCACCTCGACGAACCTCAACGAAAAACACAAAGACCCAGCCTATTGAACCACCACAACCTACAATACACCATCAGAAGGTAGCAAATGGTATTAAGCACGAATTGGACCGATTGCAGCCTTCAGAGGCCGACACAAAGGACGAGAAGAGGAAGCTGAGGTCACAGGAAGGTACAAGGTTTAAGAGTGAACTGTCACGATATTTCCCGGACTATGATGAGGTGATTGGGAACGATCCCAAGGAAGAGCGTAAGCCATGCTGGCCGAATCCAAAATGATACATGGCTGATTTGTGCTAGACTTTTTAAATCACGATACTCCTATTATCATTTTGGACAACGCCAAGACCTACACAAAACAAAATAACCCCTCTCCAGCAAGTAGCCAACGGAGAATCAACGACTTTCCTATTAAGACATATCCCGATTCGCTCTTTAATAAACTGAACGAGGCGCACAGAGTAGACTTTTCATTTTTGGACACACATTGCAAGGACAAGGAGGGCGAAAATCCCCTACCGGATTCTTACTACCAAACTGTCCATCGCAAACCCGAGCGAAATGAGAAATTGGTGCGGAACACGGATAAGGGTAAGGCACAACACGAAAAGGATCAAGTAATACGCTTGCTAGAGGGCCTGCAAGGTCATGACTGGTTAAAGGTATTGGGGGTGAGTGGGATTACGGAGAGCAGGAAGAAGGAGTTCGAGCCTGCGAGGGATCACTTCATCAAGGGCTGCCTGGCAATAATAGAGAAGTTTAAGACATGGCGAGAAGAAGAAAAGCGGCGGCGAATAGAGAAGGAACGCTCTGTGGCAGCTGCGGAAGTCGAAGAGCAAGATGATGGATATATTAGCGACGGTGATCCACCAGACTATAGTGACGTGGATGCTTCAGCTGCTAGACAACTGCACGAAGAGGCAATTGCAAGATCAGCGCCCATCTCTTCGACCGGACTGCCCAACCCCAAGGTCGAACTGATACCCGAGGCCACAAAGGTCGTCGAGAAGGACTTCAAATCCTTCTTTTCAAAGCCGTACCTCCGCGAAGCAGCTCTCCGTAAGCTCCGTCGTAGTGGGAGGACTGTACAAGCGTGGGGTCAACCGGTTCCCGATGTACAGGAGGCAGAATTCGTGCTAGGTGGTATGACGCCGGAGGAGTTATGGGGTAAGGAGAAGATGCAGGACATAATGAAGGCGCATGAGAGAAGAAAGAGGAGAGATAGGAGGGTTAGCAAGGACTGAAAGAGGGGAAAAGAGCTGAATTGAAAGTGCTTCATTTGGCTGTCTTGCTTGTATGATCTTCTTGGCGTCTTTAGGAAAGGTGTTCTGGGGGGGAAGAATAACATATGTATCATAGTCCTCAGCTCTTAGCAGACTGGAGTGAGAGTAGAAATGGCATCCGAATTATCAACTAGTGATCTGTGAGCATAGTGAGTGACCAGTGATGATGACTTGAGATAATCGTAGAATCTTAAGTGTTCACAGTTGCAGCTTTACAACACGGATTAAATATTACGGATTAAATATTTAATCCGTGTAGCCGCGACACAAGGCGTTCTACAGTATTTCATCTTCATCTAGTCCACAAGACAAGACAATTCAAGGCACGTTATTGGCCGCCTGTTCTTCTTCGAGTCTTGAAAGTACTCATATTGTATCATAGCATCTTTATAATTTGTCTGTCTTCCAAACAAGAGAATTCTTGAGCTTCTTGCCATTTTTCTAGCCTGTGAACGCGGTGAACGCGGCCTCCACTCGAGTAACCAGCCTTGTGAATCACCTTCGTTGTTGCGCAACCACTTGCTCGGTACATTCACCTCTTCTTTTGTAAAACTTGACGCGCAAAATATCTGTGTCTTTCAAAGCATCGCGCTGATGAACGAAAGCACTTAAACGCTTGGAAACTTGACTACAGCAAGTCAGCCTATTCCTTCCTTCCGCGAACGATACTTCCACCCTCCTGCGTCCCCCAAATTCCTCACAGAAAGAGCGCCAACTGCTCGACTTGCGCGATCAGTCAATACATACACTTGCGATCTGACACAAATTAGGGACGAGCTGAGAGCTCTGCAGGGCGGATGAGCGCGTACTAGGGGGGTTCTTTGCGCCTGGGCTGCTGGAGCTCCTCGAACGGTGCGACCAGCACGAAGCAGTATGCCTGGCCTGTTGCTGGAGACCATGGATCCTCTGTTGGCACCTCAAGTTCCAAAGGCAGAATATGGGTTTTCGGTCTTACACCAGAAGGTCGAGCTCGAGGTCGATTTTGCGACACAGAGCTTAGTTGGACGAACGGAGATCACAATTGTACCACAGCGGAAGGACCTGAGAGAAATCAAAATTGATGCTCGCCAGTTTCAAATACCACGGAATGGAGTCTTGGTCAATGGGAAGGTCAGCTACATCGACTACGAGGATCCAAACGAAGCCTTACACATTCCGGATCAGTACTCTTGGGGCGTGGGTCAATATGAGCTACAGAGGGGTCGCCTGAAGGCTTCGATGGGAGGGACGCTGGGAAATGGATCTTTGTTAATTGAAATACCAGATTCAGTACATATCGAAGAGGTGGACCCATTTTCTGATGGCACCTCAATCGTTGTAGCACCGCGAGGACTTGGAGCAATGTCAGCTCGCCCCTCTGTTCCTGCAGATGGAGCTATTGGTGGAACATCCACACCGGGAGCAGCAAACTCAAGGACAACTGTCGATCAATCATCACTATTTGCGCCACTTATAATCAAGATATCATTCTCTGCGAAGAATTTCCGGGATGGGCTACAGTTTGTAGGACTGGGAGAAGGGGATGCACGATACCCACATGTCTACACACGGCACTCATTGGACCCAGGGGTAGCTTGCTGTGTCTTCCCGTGCATTGATGACCCAAATGTGAGATGCACATGGGAGATTTCCCTCAAATTCTCAAGGACCCTTGGAGATGCTCTCAAGAAGCCTAAACCCCTAGTTGTCACTTCTCGGATTCACGAATTCAAGAAAGCACATACCAACAGCAGCATAATTGCTGGGGAGCAGAGCGAAATTTCTCTCAGTGAAGAAGATAAACTTCTAGAAATGACGGTGATCTGCTCCGGAGAACTTACGAACGATGTAGTTGATATTGTTGACAGCTCAAAGAAGACAGTATCGTTCTCCCTCACAAGAAACGTTGCTGCACAGCATATTGGCTTCGCGATTGGTCCCTTCGAGCAGATTGACCTCTCAGAATTCCGTGAGGAAGAGGATGCTGAGAAATTAGGACAAGGACAAGCCGTGCAAGTATCCGCTTTTGCGCTGCCTGGTCGAGCAGAGGAGGTTCGCAATATCTGCTCCCCCTTGGCCAGCGCGGTTGATTATTTCTCCTTCACATTTGGGAAATACGACTTTCCAGAGTGTAAGATGTGTTTTGTTGATGATCAAGTATCAGATACTGTGCATACGGCATCACTGTCCTTGTGCAGTACTCGTTTGCTTATCAGCGAGGCTATAATTGATCCGGAGATTGACATTGTAAGAACTCTGGTCCATGCCGTTGCAAACCAGTGGATGGGGGTAGCTATGATCCCACAAACAAAGGCTGATCGGTGGATTGTGGTTGGTATTGCACATTTCATGACTGGTTTGTTCATGAAAACTCTTTGTGGCACGAACGAATACATGTTCAGGCAGAAAGCATTGATGGAACGGCTTGTGGAACTGGATGTCGAAAGACCCTCTCTTTACGCCCTTGGGACCATCCTACATCTTGGTTCTTTCGAGTACGAGTTTATGGCATTAAAAGCGCCTTTGGTGCTCTTTATTCTGGATAAGAGAATGAAGAAGGCAACAGGATCGCAGACAGGCGGTCTTGCACGGATTGTCAACAAAATGGTAACGGCTGCAAACACTGGAAGTGGAGAAAGTATGGTCTCTACTGATGGCTTCGCAAAGCTCTGCTACAAGATATCAAAGTATAAGTGTGAATCCTTCTGGAACCAGTGGGTTACAGGTGCAGGCTGCCCAAAGTTCCAGATAACGCAGAAGTATAACAAGAAGCAGTTCCAGCTGGAACTAACTATCAGCCAGAAGCAGGGAAGATTACCTGAACGAAAACTGGAGCGGAATGGGTTTCTGAGGGAGTTCAAGGAAGAGGCCAGTGGTGTTTGGGCGGGTGACATTCAACCTGTCTTTACAGGCCCAATGACGATTAGGATTCATGAGGCCGATGGTACACCTTATGAGCACATTGTGGAAATTAGAGAGGGCATTGGACGATTCTCGATCCCTTATAACACAAAGTACAAGCGTCTGAAGCGAAGCCGTCGGCAGAAAGAGCGTGCGAACGCAGCTGCTGGAGTCGACATCACAGCTGAAAATCAGGACGACGTCTTGATTTATTGCTTGGGGGACGTACTGCAATCTCGTGAGGAAGTTGTAGAATGGGGACTGGCGGACTGGGACCCAGATAATGAAGCCGAGATGGAAAAAGAGTCCTACGAGTGGCTTCGCATCGATGCTGATTTCGAATGGCTATGCGAGATCAATTTTGTCAGCATGAAGTCTTATATGTACGTCTCACAGCTTCAGCAAGATCGTGATGTGGTCGCCCAACAAGACTCGATAAACTTTCTCCAGAAAGCCGTTCCACATCCGCTTGTCTCTACATTCCTCATCAGAACCCTGATGGACAGGCGTTACTTTCATGGCATTCGTACAATGGCGACCGAGGCTCTCAAGACTCACGCAACCACGGCGAATATGTGCAACTGGGTGGGGCTAAGGCATCTTGAAAAGGCCTTCCAAGAGTTTTTTTGTTATCCGGGAACAAAAATGCCGAGGTCAAATGACTTCAGCGACAAGAAGAGTTACTATATCTTGTGTGCTATCCCGAGAGCTATGGCACACATACGTGATAATAACGGCAACTGTCCGAAAGAAGCCCGACAATTCATTCTTGATCAACTGCGCTTTAATGACAATGGAAACAACGAGTTCTCAGACAACCACTACATCGCGAATCTTCTCTCCGCGCTTGCTGATAGTTTGATTCCTGCGAGGAAAAACAACGATGAAGTTCGTTTTGGAGACGACGAGGATGACTTCGATCCAGAGCCAAGGCAGTTCAAAGCAAGTGTCCTTGAAGAAATTGACCGTTACCGTCGCATGGACGAATGGATCTTTTCATATCAGAATGTTTATACTACTACAGCCATAGACTGCTGGTATAGACTTATGGAAGCTGGCATCATACCTACAGATCCGCTTCAATTCATGCAGTACCTTCACGATGGCACTGCAGACCTGGTCCGTATTAAGGCGTTTGAGGCATTAGTCAATCTTGGCTTCCTGAGGAACGATATGATATCGGCGTACCTGCTGAACGTGATGAGCACCGATTCCTCATCGTTCGTCCGCAGGCGATTGTACCAGGTTTTCTGCGTTGGGCTTGCCACAGTCGCATTCGGGGAGAACAAGACTCTTGAGAAGCCCATTGTAGCTGCAGGTGCTGATGAGGATAATATGATTGTCGATACTGATGCCACCCTGGAGGCTAGGAAATCTCACATAGCACGAACGACAACAATCACTGGTGCTTTGGCTGCACTGAAAGAAGAGCTGGGAGGAAATGAGGCCCTTAAGCAGGCACTATGGAAAGCTATCAGGTCTCCAGTCATTAGCTTGTCTGAACAGGCGGACTTGCTTGATATTTGCTGGATTTTGTATGATCCACAGGAGTCATGGGTTGTACAGATGAAGTATCCTCGCTACTGGAAGGCTGAGAACCTTGGCAAGGTATGTCTCTTTGTTTATTATTCTGCAATACCAAGGGCTAACTTTCGTTCAGGGTATCATACGATTCAAACAGACGGATAAGATCCGAACGGAGCTGACACGGTACACAAAGAATAAGCTTCGAAAAGAAAAAGCGGCCCAGGCTATCCTAGATGCCCAAAACGCACCAGTACCAGTTGCCAAACCAGCCGTTTTGGGGGAAACTGCACCTGTATACATACCTATACCAGCAGTACCCAAACCTGCTCCTGTGTCCGCTCCTATACCTGCTCCTATGCCAACACCCGTCCCTACTCCAGTGTACAACCCACCAGTTCCCCAGCCGCCAGTACCCACTCTGAAGTTTTCTTTCAAAAAGTCATCAAAACCAGAGAAACCAGCCTCGGTGCCAGTGAAACCACCATCACAAATAAAGGTAGAAATACCAGAAGAACCAAGTTCCATGAGACCTCCGAAGCGGCCTCTCTCTCACGAGTCCAGGTCTGATAGCATTAAGAGCGAGGCAACAGAAGGTCAACCGAGCGCGAAGAGAAGGAAGATTACCAAGCTTAAGTTTACCAACTTTTCTAAAGTTCAGAAGATCCAGAGCCAACCTCCCAGACCAGCACCTGTAAAGGTACCAAAGCGGCCCCGCTCCCCATCGGCATCCTTCACACATCCTTCTCCAGTATCATCAAATCGACCTTCTCCTGCACCAACGACTTCTACGAACGCCGGCTCTCCCGCTCCTGGGCCATCAGGCTCCCAGAATTCATCTAAACTCTCAATAACCGTCAAACCACGCAAACCCCTCCCCGATTCTGCTGCACGAAAACCTCTTCCTGACTCCACAGGCCGCAAACCCCTCCCAGATTCTGCTGCACGGAAACCTCTTCCAGACTCCTCAAGCCGCAATCCTCTCCCTGCTTCTGTGTCCAGTAAAGCGAGCAAGCCTCAAAAGCCTGCCAGAAAAATCGTGAAACTAAAGTTCACCAACTACGACAAAGTACGCCGAATTCTAAGTTTGCCTCCTAAGCCATTGCGTGTGAAAGCACCAAAACCTTCTCCGCCAGCTCCCTCTGTGTCAGCAAACCGAGCATGAATTTTCTTCGATCCTTCTTTTTCAGGTGGTAATAAAATATTTTGCATTTTTAGCGAAAAGGGAGTTACGGACTCAGGACTCGTCAAAATGGACGAGAGATTGCATTGGGATTGCTTGGACTCGTTATGTATGATAT
The DNA here is from genome assembly GCA_003008705.1 of Pezicula radicicola. Lineage (NCBI taxonomy): Eukaryota > Fungi > Ascomycota > Leotiomycetes > Helotiales > Dermateaceae > Pezicula > Pezicula radicicola. Next base: position 676,931 of record PDUO01000021.1, read on the forward strand.
GGTGGCTGGTATTTTGAGCAGCTTGCCCGGCGGCTATGACTGAGCTGAACCTGGGCAATGATTTCTGCAAACTGGATATAGAAAGCCCACAGAGATATCTCAGATTGCGGAGAATAGACTCATGTCAACAAAATAGTCCCTCCCTGTGTATTATTCTCAGTCGGGAAGTTACACTTCTGTCCAATGTGCGAAAAAAACCCAGTGCCCAAACCTCCGAACCCAATGCCTTTCGTATCCCAAGACGCCACCCAAACTCCCTAGGACTTGCATGTGCCAATACTCTTCAAGATTTAGCCATATCACCTCCAACCCCCAAAACACCATATCTCAATCCCTAGAAACCCTTCCCCTTCCCCTTACCCCTACCATGACCATACCCATATCCCTAATTCCTCCCGCCCAACCCAAGCCGTTCCTCCCTACTCCGAACCTGCTTATCACCACCAGCATCTATCCTAGTCCTCAAAGCCTCATGCGAAAGACCATGTCCATGAGCATGCGGATCCCGATTCTCAGCTACGAACTGCGGTTGTTGCTGTCTTGCTTGCTCGGCTGCTGCTTCTCGCGCCCGTTTGTCTTCGTAGATTGCTATGTCTTCTGTTGTTAGGGTTATGGCTGTTGGTTTGCGGCGGAGCATTTTGTTTTTGTTTTTGTTTTTGTTTTCTGGGGATTTTGGGGTCTTGTTGTGTATAATGTGTATGTTTGGTGGTGGGATGGGAGGTGGTGGGAGAGTGGTGGTTATTTGGTTGGTTTTGTTTTGTTTGAGGGAGGGGGTCCGGTAATTGGGAATTGGTCGATTTTGGGGTTTGGGGAGGGATGTATTGTATATTGGAGCTTTTCGAAAGAATGGATGTTCGTTGAAGTCGAGTTGCGCGAGGCTGAGAAGTGAAAGTTGATTGATGAGTGGAGTTCTCGAAAAGTGGTGCAAACAGAGCAAACAACCAATTTTAACGACCTTGAACCTCGCAACTCTCGCGCGGGTTGTAGCTTGAATTATTTCAAAGGAGAAGCTGCCCTCTCCCTGTCGACGGACTTCCAGCGCAAACATGTATAAATGGCATGTACACTCCGCTCTTGGTCGGGGACGGCCTATCGCAGCTGATATCTCGAGAGTAACTGATGGGATCGCTGCATCTTTGAGACAGTTTTCTCTTTCGGCTTCGAGGTGTGCTGAGGATGGTATGTTTTTATACACCACGTCCTAACATCACCTTCCCTCTATCTTCCCTTCAATATAAAGTATGCGATATTAATTCAATTGATATAGAGAAGCCACGATTCACCATAAGTCGCACTGCTGGACCTGAAGGAAATTCAAATTCAAATGGAGCTACAGCGAGAGTCTCTCGATCTCAAAGATCCGCAAATGCGATTGGAGAGATATCTTCACTAGCAAACGCTAGATTACCACCGAGGGGAATTGATGCAAGATCGCTAGCAGCTAAACCATTGAAGATTACGAGAGTTGATTCAACTCCACCTACCGGACCTGGGAGTTTCGGACGAGGAGGTTTTGGTCCTCGAAATGGTAGAGGTGTTGGACGTGTAGGAGGAGCAAGAGGAAGAGGAGGTGCTGGCATGAGAGGGAGAGGAGGAGCTAGGGGGAGAGGAAAGAAGAGGAGGGGTGGTAAAGGTGCAGAGATGGATTTTGAAGGTGATAAGGAGGAAGATGAAGATGCGAGTGCTCAACCTTTGACAGCTGAGGAACAGAGGGCTTTTGATGGTGGTCTTGGTCGAAGACCATATATTCCACAAACAACACTCGCATCCCTTCTAAACCACGTCCCAGCCGTTGCAACCAATACAGCTCCTACGAACGTAACTCGTAACCTGGTCAATTCTTTACAGGTTATGACGGGTGATCGATTCGAACATACGATCTCGCCAGAACAGAGAGCTCAGAAGATTAATTATGGGAATGGGACTATGCTTTGGAGTGAGGAGGAGAGGAAGGCTTATACTAGGGTTCTTCCGCAGGCGCCTGACGCTGTTAAGGAAGCGGTTACTGCTGCGGTTGTTAGTGGGAAATACGTTGCTCCTAAGGAACCTGTTACGGGAGACTTTTTGGGTAATGTTGATTCTTATGCTAGGAGGAACGAGACGTATCTTTCTGGGGATACTGATAAGTTGAAGGCTAAGCTGAAGGAGCTTTTGCCTGCTGCGAAGCCTAGACCTGCCGCTGCTGCTCCAGCCCCTCCTAAAAAGGCTGCTCCGGTAAAGGCTGCGGCTGTTTAGTTTGTAAAATCTGTACAAGCATGTATCATGTATGATAGACGAAAATCTGGCGCTGGGTATAATTGTACAAATTCGCTGTATATGTACATATCTACGTATTAGGCTTCCCAGCGGACTTTTGGACATGCTGCTCTCCTGCATCCTTTGCTCTCGTTATGGCGTGGTAAGCCACTAGCTTGAGCTACTCAAACTACTTAAATGATTCAAAATTCTTTTTATATCCCATTGTCTCCGATATGACATATAGGTACATAATACGACATCTGTAACAGCTAATCCTTTTCCATCAGCAATCCTACCCACCCTAGAGGACCAAATACCAAAGAGGAAATTCCCATCTACGACTGCTCCATCCCCTTCCTAGCATTTTCAACAGCCTTCTTAACCTCACCCACCCCCTTCTCAACAACCTTCTCCATCTCCTTATGCGCCTTCTTCAAATCATCAGGTCTAACACTCTTCCTCAATTCCATACCCCTCAATCTCTTCTGCATAGCAGCCCTAGCACTCTGAACCCCAATCTTAGCCGTCTCTCCGGCCTTCGTAGCAGCTGCTAACGCCGCATCTCTTGATTCCTTAGTAGGAGGTGGGATAGGTATGTTGAGTTGGGAGGGGTTATGTGGATCTGGCTGTGGTTGGAGATTTAGATCTTTGGATGATTGGATTGCTGAGGTTATTGGTTTGATATGCTGTTTTTATAGAAACAAAAAATTAGTCTTGTCTTATTCCTCTTCTAGCTCGGGAATTGGAATTGGCTTGACAAGGAATGAAAGGAAAAGTCATTTGAGTGAGGTAGGGTGTTAACAATACTTACATCCTTCTCCCCTACCAAAACCATAACACTCCTACCCCCCTTAGGTAAAACCTGCGCCAACTCCCCAAGCCTAATACTTTCCTTTCCACCCTTCTCCAACACAACCCTCACATTCTCCAAAACCTCCGGATTAAACCGTCCACCCGTTCTCAACTTGCCCAAATCATTTCCTAATTTCTCAATCGACTTTTTGATACCCGTTTCCAAGGTTGAGAAATCAAATGCATCGTCTATAATTTCTCCTTCTGTTCCTTCCGTCTTTGAAGATGAGGAGGATGGGGAGGAGAATGAGTCTTGGCTTCCTTTTCCTTTCTTTTTCTTCTCTCCTACTACTTCATATTGACTGCCTTTTCTCCCAGCTACTTTGACATTACGGGCATTGTGGGAGGTATTGCTGAATAGACGTGTGTATTGTGCTTGCTTGCTGTTGTTCAATGCCGCAGTTGGGTTTTTATAGCTATACAACACCAAATCGTCAGATTTCAATTCAATTGGAGCAGGAACTCACTCAATGGGTACAAAACTTACAGGTATGAGGATGATGATGTGCTACATTTTGTAGAGCCTCTGGAGAGAAGCTGTTTAAATGTGTTGGCACGGAGGGGCAATGGTGGTGGCATGGTGGGTAGGTAGCTTGGTATGTTTGTTGTCGGGAGCTTTCAGAACCTGGAGTCACTCCTCATCCGAGGCTTGAACAACGCCTTGTCTTGCGACTCCTCGCCTCGCCTCGCCTTGCCTCTCAGCCTTCTCTCTCCGCATCAAATCAACAACAAACAAGACAAGATCAAACTACATTTGTCAAATAAATATATATTGATCTCCAGAGACTAAATCTCAATTGAATACACAACTTCTTCATCTTCACACACATCAACGGGGCCCGGTCTCTAAAACTTCAATCTCATCCCCAAACAACCACCACTCCGACCCATCATACATATCGATCTACACAAAACATGCCCACAACCTTTCCCCTCCTCGACGCACCCCCCGAAATACGTCAAAAAATCTACCACCACCTCCTCTACAGCGCTCAGCCAATCTCCCTCAACTCGCCCACAGCACACACAAACTACCCACTCCCCCTCCTCCAAACCTGTCTACAAATCTACCAAGAAGTACGACCCCTCTACTTCAGCATCAACACCTTCTGTATCAGCGTGCACAAGCATAATCCAGATTGGGAGTATATCTTGGGGCCGGGAAATGATGATGGGAAAGGCATTGATGATAAGGAAGGGGAAAGTAGTAATAATGGAATTCTTTGGCAGGATAGGAGGAGGTTGATTAGGACTTTGAGACTTAATGTTGTGAGGTGGGGGAGTAAGGACTTCTTTTGTGCAAGGTTGATGCCTGCTTTGGAAGATATGGTTCTAAATGGCAGCTTGAGGGTCTTGGATGTTTGGCTTAGAGAGGATCATTTGATTGAAAGCTACTTGGGAGGGGCAGAAGGACAGAATGGAACTTGGAAAAAACAACGTCCTTTAGAAAGACTCAAGAGACTGCTAGAAGATCCGTATCTCGAGCACGCGAAGCTATGGGCTTGCGTGCAAAATCCCTGGGATCCGGCCGCTCGAGATGTTAGTTCGCTCTTAAAAGGTAGATGAAAATACAAGGCTCTCACTCAGAGGAACAACAGTGCAGAATGTTTTTGGTTTGATTCAATTTCAGTAGCTCCCTCCGTTCTTCCTATTCTACAAGCGCGCTTTATGCCCGTAGCTGTGGGAAGAAAACCATCAATGGATCGATCGTGTAAAGCAACCAGACCAAACCAGAAAAATTGCGAGAAGTGACTTTTTAATGAACCCAATGATAGAAAAAGAGCCCGAAACCAGATAGGGCCAGTCCATATCAAGAAATCATGCAAGAAGTGCCCGAGATTTAACACCCCCTTCCCTCCGGTACGTAAAAAGACCTGCTAAACTTAGCGGGCAGACATAGCCTTAGTGACGGCTCTCTTCAAGGCGAGCTCCTTCTTCTTCAAGTCATCAGAGGTGGAGTCCTCAATTTCCAATTGTCCCATAGCATCGCTGAGTGCTGCCTCGATCTTGTCCTTGTTTCCACGCTTGAGCTTAAGGGACATTGTTGGGTCAGAAACGATCTCCTCGACTCTTGAGATGTATGACTCTAGTTGTTGTCTAGCCTCGAACTTCTTGCTGAAGGCCTCATCGCTGTTCTTGAACTTCTCGGCATCTAAAAAGTCGATTAGCAAACGTTTCACGTGCAAAATAGGGGTTTTACTAACCATTGATCATGCTCTCAATTTCACTTGAGGAAAGCTTGCCAACAGAGTTGGAGATGGTGATGTTTGCACTACGGCCGGAGGTCTTCTCAGTTGCAGTAACCTTGAGGATACCGTTGACATCAACCTCGAATACGACTTCAAGGACGGCATCACCAGCCTTCATAGGTGGAATTGGTGCAAGGGTGAATTCTCCGAGGGATGTGTTGTCCTCGCAGTTAACACGCTCACCCTGGAAGACAGGGAACTGAACAGTCTGTTGATTATCCGCAACGGTCGTAAAGGTTCTCTTCTTGATTGTTGGGACAGTCTGGCCACGGGGAACGACTGGGGCGAAGATGTTACCCTCCATGGCAACACCGAGAGAGAGAGGAACGACATCCAAAAGGAGGAGGTCAGCGGTATCGGCAGAAGTGGCCTTTCCGGAGAGGATACCAGCCTGAACAGCGGCACCGTAAGCGACGGCCTCATCAGGGTTGATGCTCTTCTCGAGCTTCTTGCCATCGAAGAAGTCACTAAGGAGCTTCTGTATCCGTGGGATACGGGTAGAACCACCAACAAGCACGATCTCGTCAACCTTGCTCTTGTCAATGTTAGCATCCTTCAGGACTTGTGCAACTGGGTCCAAAGTGCCATTGAAGGCCTTGGAGTTGAGATCCTCGAAACGGGCACGGGTGATTTGAGCATTGAAGTCCTCTCCATCGAAGAGGGAGTCAATCTCAACAGTGGTCTGGGCACCGTTGGAGAGAGTACGCTTAGCACGCTCGCAAGCAGTGCGGAGACGTCTGAGAGCACGGGGGTCGTTGGAGATATCCTTCTTTGTCTTTCGTTGGAATTCCTTCTTGAAGTGCTCAAGGAGGTTGGTGTCGAAATCCTGTCCTCCCAAGTGGGTGTCACCAGCAGTAGCCTTGACGGTGAAAACGCCACCCTGGATGTTAAGAAGAGACACATCGAAAGTTCCACCACCGAGATCGTAGATCAAGACATTTCGCTCCTTGTTGGACTTTCCAGCACCAAGACCGTATGCGATGGCAGCGGCAGTTGGCTCGTTGATGATACGGAGGACGTTAAGACCAGCAATGGCACCGGCATCCTTGGTAGCTTGACGTTGGTTGTCGTTGAAGTAGGCTGGGACAGTGATGACTGCCTTGGAAACCTTCTTGCCCAACTTGACTTCGGCAACTTCCTTCATCTATGAAGTAGAATGTGTTAGCTACTGATCCTGCTCTGCGCAATGGGCTTGCTTACCTTGGTCAAAACCATAGATGAGACTTCCTGTGGGGAGAAAATCTTGTTCTCACCGAGATACTCAACCTCAACCATAGGGCTTCCGTCCTGGTCAACGACCTTGAAAGGCCACGACTCAATGTCTTTTTTCACAGTTGGGTCATCGAATCTTCGTCCGATCAAACGCCTGTAGATATAGAGTTAGCACCAGCCTAGCTACACACTGAAGTTTTCCGTCAGGCCACATACTTGATATCAAAGATGGTGTTCCTTGGGTTCATGGCAGCCTGGTTCTTTGCAGACTCGCCGATCAGACGCTCCTTGTCGGTGAAAGAGACGAAAGATGGGGTGGTGAAGCTACCTTGCTCGTTGGCAACTAGATGGACATCAGTATTTTGGATATCACGGATCCGCTACATATTTTCAGCATGCGGAGGAGAATCGATTGACGTACTGATCTCGACATTGGTGCCCTCGTAGTTCGCGACACAGGAGTAGGTGGTTCCTGGGAGAGAAAGTCAGTGGGGTGTTGATTCGCAATATTGGAGAAATTGTTTGGTGAAAGTTTGCATCGCTGCAGAAACAGGTTGACATGAGAATTGGGATACGCACCGAGATCGATACCGATCGCGCCATCGTAAACCTCGTCAGCCATGATGAATATGTGTTTTGCGGATGGATGTGTTGGAGAGAATTTGTGTAGGAGGAGGTCAACACACACAGGACTAGTGGGGACGCTCGACGAAAAAAAGTACGAAAGATAATCCAGTGGGAAAACCGATTTTGCTTAGCTCCGATTTTGGGCGCTCGGTTAGAAATTGTTCACCGCCCGTTGCCTGCCATCATTATTGCCAGATGAGTAAGCAATGCTTTGTTCCTGGTGTCCCATGCGCGAACTGGCTGGCAACTTACAACTCGTGTGCTTCTATGAAGTCGACCCTGAAAATGACCTGACTCGTGGAGAATAAATTCACAAAGAGACTACATAATTCGTCCTCGCTAGACCATACCCAGAGCTTGGTGAACTACCGTACGAATTGGTTTATAAGAGATCATTTTCATTGGGGCAACTAAGTTACCTAGATCAAGTGAGTTACCTAAATCATCTGAATAAACATTCATTCAAAATGATCTCTTATAAACCAATTCGTACGGTATTGCATGTGAATCTATTCAAGTACATATCCCGTTGCGGTGACAAGAGAGCTAATGCCGATGCCAAGAAAGGCGTTCCTTTGTCAAGTCAAGCGACAAACTACAAAGAACCACAAAGCTACCTATGCAAAGCTCGAACAAAGATTCAAAGTCGTCAAAAATAGCCTGCGAAATCTAGGTAAGTTGGTGTGTGTAATTTTCACTTTTTTGCCACTTATCACACTCGCATTCCCTCTGCAGATTCGTCATGGCCAGCAATAGTCCGAAGAAGCGCGGTTCTTCGTCCACCGTTTCGAATAATCAACCAAATAAGCGACCAAGACCACCAAGGCCAAACCTGGCCACGAATGTAGTAGCCAGTAGCCCGTCGGAGGTGGAACCAATGTGGCTATTTAATGGTCGCGAGAAACGTACAATATTAGATGAGCTTTCCGCTCGTAAACAAGCAGAATGGCTTTCTCGTTCAAGTACCTGGCAACAACTGCCAGCTGGCTATGTTGGAGAGAAAATTCTTGGTGCTGGAGGCTATGGATTATGCGGATTGTGGAGATACGAGGGCAATGTTCCGAACTACCCTAAACATATTGTGGTAAAGCAAACTGGATATATGATATACGCAAATGCGGCTGGTGGACAATACAAGGGATATATCCTGAGTCAAGAAGCAAAGTTGTTGGATTTATGCATGAGGACCGGCACTGATCATGTCGTCAAGATGTTCAAGCAGTTTCACGAAGAGATGGGGACCGGAACTCATCAGGACTATGATCCTGAGATGATGGTTGCGAGAATGTATCTAGAGTACTGTGATGGTGGAGATATGCAGGTCTTTATTAGGAGAATGGCTCGGTAAGCGCACAACTCTGAAATGAAGCACACAATGTCTTAGCTAATCGTTTGCAATATCAGTAATGAGCAGAATAGACGGATGCCAACCATTTCGGAAGAAGCCATTTGGAGGATCTGGGACTGTCTTGCAAAGGCACAACTAGTGCTTGAGCGTGGAACTGAAAACAGGAAAGATCCTCCATGGACTGAAAGACCAATTGCACATTTTGATATCAAGCCCAATAACAGTAAGCCTAGAAAACTTCAAATAAAAGCCGTAATCATAATTGTTCTAAACATTGCTAATCATGCAAAGTCTTCATCAAATCAGTAGACCCAAGCGAAGAAGAAGAGCAAGTGGTCACGGAAGATTCCACCCCAGCAAATGATCCAAAACAGAGTTACGGTTCAAATAAACCTGAGGAAAAGGACCCAGATACTCTCGGCAAACTAGCAGAGATCATGGAAAAGAATAAGGGCAATCTTGATAAAATCCTAGCAGAAATCACCGAAGCTACAGAGGGTGAAAAGACACAGACCGGTAAAGAAGACACGACCAAAGCTAACCAAGGCAAGCAAAAAGATCCCAAGCCCAATGAAAGCAAGAAAGCGAAAGATCCAAACCAGCAGAACCATAAAAAACTACAGATGATATTCAAGGTAATGAAATCCATTGTTTTTCCTTATTCCCAACTCCAAATGAGCTAACCACCCCACCCACAGCTTGCAGACTTCGGTCTAGCTCTCCAAGTCCCCAAAACCCAAACCGAAGGGTGGTACAAAGTAGCCTTCGAGCGCTCAACACCAGGCTGGGTACCACCCGAACAACAACCGCCATACGACATACGCAAGGTAATCGACCAACGAACCAACATCTTCGCAATGGCAAACTGTATCTGGGTCCTCCTAATGCGAGGACGACAATTCGGAGACGACACCATGGCCTTCCAAGGAGCAGACCCCCAAATCAAAGAAAGAACATTTTACATCTACGGCTATGAGCTTGCCACTAATCCTCCAGCTGAATATAGCGAAACATTGAGACTTCTTCTTTGGCGTTGTTTAGCTAAAAATCCTGGTGATAGACCTAGCGTACGGGAAACTTCAAATACTATAGAATTAGCACTACGAGAATATGATATTAGGGATCCGAATGGAGACGGGCCTTTCTCTCATGAGAAGCCAGTAGTGAAGGAAGAAAGGCCAAAATATCGACGTCGGATGCTCGATGATGAACCTGATCTTCCACCTCAGCCTAATACCTCTGTAATAGATTACATTTTTCCAATCACGCAGGTTGCTCTTAGTACGCAAAATCAACAACAGCAACAGTGTACGAATCAAGCACCAAATACTCCTAGACCTGCATTATCTGCGAGACCACCATTTTTAGCACCAATACAACCTGTAACACCATTACAATTCCCATCACCCTCAACACTACAACAATCACAACCACAGCCTCCAAATCAAAATCGAAATCTGCAACTACAACCACCCGCACAAGGAAGAGCAGCTCAACCACTGCGCCAAGGACAACCAGGGCCTCCACCAAGAGGACCTCTTCCACCACGACCACCACCTCAAAGACCAGGACTACAACCACAGCCTCCAAATCAAGGACCTCTTCCGCCACGACCAATACCTCAAAGACCAGGGCTACTCCATCCAGGAGCACCCTTAATACCACCGCCCCAAAGCCCACCACAACACCCACGACAATATCTGCCACCCCAAATACCAGGACTACTCCGTCAAATACGACATGGTGTACCTCCTCCCAAAACCCCACAACCACAACAAAGACCCCCACAATACCCACCCCCTCAAACACCAGGATTACTCCGCCCAGTACAACCCGGTGTACCACCTCAAAGCTTTCCCCAAAGACCTCGCCAGCAACAACCTCCACAACAACCACCACCACCAGGAAACCAATGAAAGACAAAAACCAAAACCAGAATCAGAATTAACAAATGAATAACAACACCCAAATAACCTAAACCCAAAAACCCAACCAACTTGCTCCCACCAACTCCTTCCTCCTTCCTAATACTATAATTCCCAACACCAAAAACCAAACTTACTAAACCGCACTACCATCTATACCAACCACCCTCGCTAATATCCTTTCAACTAGCTACCTAGTCGTCTAATAAGATACAAGAGATAAGACTTAATTCAAAAAACTCACTTAATTCGACCAAACTATCCCTTATATATCAATACATCCCCTGATTAAAATAATCTCTTAATGTACCTCCGTATAAAGTAATTCATACAGTAACATAAAGACTGTCTTCGCTAGGGAGTTGCTGAAAAGAACCAATAGCGCCTATATACCTTACCTTAGATAGGAGCAGGAGGGAGGAGGAGAGAGTGCCTGCTGTAGCGGTTGGTTGATATTAAGTTGGGGGAGGGGGGAGAAAATTATGAAGGGAAGAATAGGGAAGCACAACTAGACGGAAGTAGCTGTTAAGAGGTAGATTGGGATGTTCTGTATTGCACCATACGTCTGAAATTTGACTTTTCACCAATAGTGTCCGGCAAGGTAGTGATGTGTATCTTAATTGAAAACTATTCAGAGAGCACAAAGGGTCGTTGTTTGTGCGAAGATCACTTATACAGAGCACATATACATTACGACGCCGTTGCCCTGTTGAGATGAGAACCGCAGACTCCGCCCAAATGAATACAATGCAACGCCTACCCTCATTTACGCCCTTCCGGTCTTGCTGGTTCCATCTATGTACAATTCCTCCACCATTCAGTGCTATCTCATGAGATTTGCATAAACCGTAATCTTTTCCAACTCTGCGTCTTGTCCATTTAACTTCGGGGCACCCTTTGGCAAAGCCGCAATCAGTTCTACCTCAATCCGGTTGACACCAGGAAGTAGACGTGCTTCGAATAAAGGATGGCGTTGGTCTACTGAATGGCCTGGTATTGTAGGCATGGCATGTAATCGTTGAGTTCCAGATGTGACGAAAAGTTTGTACTGACGTTCGAGCAGCGCTGGGGCTATCGTAGGCTTAATCTGGAGGTAATAATGGGTAGACGGAAGATTTATGGTAATTGATTGCTGGGCCATAGTAGGCGATGGCGGTAGGTCCATTCGGAAATGGCGTGAGATGTTGAGACCTGGATGAGTTGCAAGGCTCAAATTTGTTATCATTGCGTCTCCAGCACCTAGTTCAATTAGTAGGTTTAAAAAATTGCTTTTCATAGCACTACTTACCTTTGCCAGGTTGTCTCCACTTCAAATCAAACACTGGGTTTTGAGCTTGATACTGAGACTGATGGTTGAATGATTGCGCATAACCACCGGAAGAAATGGTGCTTTGAAGCCCTGGGGTTGTAGTCGATGGTGGTGGCATTCCAGGGGCGTTTGGAGTCGGGGTTGAGACTGGTTGGCTTGGTGCACGGAAGGCACTTTGGGCAGGTCCAGCCGATAAAGGAATTGCAGGTGATGCTCTAGCACCATCTTCCTTCTTGACTACAGCAGCGGCCGATGGCGTAGGTGATGCAGCAGAACCTGACATCGATCTCGCCCTGTCTAACTGTTCTAGGTTCGGAGGTGGAGCTGCAGTCGAGCCGTTGCCAAAGGGATTTCTTCGTGCAGCGATAGTAGGAGTACCGTTTGTGCCATTGGATTGTGGAGCAGGGGAATCGGCAGGACTTGCTTTAGCTCCCAATTTGATCTTGAGTGGAGGCGTTGGCTCAGCTGCAGTGGGCAATTTAATCTTGATCTTGGGCGCAACTGGATCTGGCACGGCTTGCTTCGCTTCTCGTAAGGCCTTATAAAAGAATGGCTGCATATTGTTAGCCTCTATGAACAGTTAAACAAGCTGTCTACGTACCTCAAACTCGAGCGCCAAATTGAAAATTTGACTGCCGTCCTCATTGAAATGCTTCGCGTTGTTCCAGATGAGACTCATATCTTCTTCAAGGGTGGCCCAGATCTTGTAATCAGATACTCCAGTTGAACCATTTCTTCCATGATTCCCTGTAACACGCATCTGCAATTTTCTTAAGCTCATAGGGTTCGGAATCATCTGGTAGTACACTTTCAGGCTACGAGGGGGAAGGTCTACAAAGACTTCCCAGTATGCTCCCTCATCCCTTGATATTGATTAGTGGAAATTCAGATATCATGTGAGTGTCTTTACTAACTCTGGATCTTCCTTGTAGTTGATCATATCGGAAACAAGCTTCTCCTGCGCCTGCTGGAACGTAAGAGTGGAATAGCTAACCCCGGCATATTTCGTTTCTGACACCGCTGGAGTTGCGCTTGATCTTTGCGATTGAGCTCGGGCGAATGCTTGGGGGTTCTTTGGAGGTCGACCTCTCGGCTTCTTCGACGTGCGAGGAGCTTCTGGTTCAGGTTCCTCCTCCTCAGCCTCAACTTCACTGGTGCTAGCAGATGCACTGTTAGGAATGGGTGTAGGTTGTGAGACATAGCCAGGTGTTTTGTATGCGGGGTTGTGTTTGGTCATGTAGTTGCTCAATGCTTTTCGTATCCGTTCAGCATCGTCAGAGATTTGTGATCCTCGCTCATTGTATTCCTTTGCATTCTGCACCATTCGCTTGAAGTAGCTTTCCAAGGCTGACAGTGTGGGAAAGTCACCCTTCTTCAGTTTGACCTCGATGGTATCTAACGCAATCGGTAGCTTCGTGATCTGGTAGTAATCGGGTAAGGCTTTCTTGTCGGGGAGGGAGAGGAAGGCGGTGGCGATAGCTCGTCCACTGTTTAGCAATCGTTAGCATTTGTCTCATTATACACGCGGGCTACGGTGGCTTTTTGTATGCAGAGCAATGGATGAGGTTGTTCCTGTAGAACAGCCGCCAAGAGATGGCTGGTAGTAAGTCCAGATGGAGTGATCAGTACCTGGGCATCTTCCATATCGAAAATAATGAAGCCCAGATTCTTCTCAAGCCCTGACTCGATTTCAACCTTGATGTCCTGGCCAGAGCTTCATGCATTGTTGAAGAGCTAGGGCACTGCCTCTAGCTCTTATAACAGGTGAGCGCACACCCGTCTTCGAGGAGGGCGGGGTGATAAATGTGTCGCAATAGAGTGTAGTTGAGCAGGAGGACCTACCTCTTATCCTTGGTTGTCTTGATTTGTTCCAAAAAGGCGAGGCCATATTCTGTAGTTGTGTCGACAGTTTCCCCGTTCGAAAGGTCGGTTTCCTTGTGGATGTTAGCTTATCAGTTGCTGTGATGTTGCTTTCTAGATGGTCGCAAAGGCTAGAAATCCCTTCGACCCTTCACTCCGGCCATCGCATCGCAACGTAACCAACCACCTCTCAGCAGCACAACCCACATCGCATGCGCAGCGCGCAAGAACATTTAGGAAGACTTACAATCACCGTCTTTCTTCTTTTGGTATTACGGTCATCCAAATCCTCTGCGCCTCCTCCAGCGCCGCCATTGGATTTGCGCTTCGATTCCATCGTGTGCCTCATGCGCCAAAAGCCGCTTGCTCTGCGCAGTCTCTAGACACAAAGCAAATAGCGCTGGCCTTGTTGCGCTCTCTCAATGGCTTTCGAATGCTGAGCAACGCGTCTGGGAGTACTAGGCGCGTGGGTGTACCTGTCTCTACAAGGACCGCCGCCGAAGTTTGAATTGAAAATGCAGGGGTTTTTACAACGGCGAGCAACGAACAACCCAAAAAGAGCTGGTTACAATCTCGAAAATACCAAATTACACACTTTATAAGCCGGAATTTTTCAGATTTTTGTGCTGGAATTCTCGAAGGGATGAGTTTACTGATAAAAAGTATGCGTGTTCCCACTGAATCGATGCACCACGCAATGCAGAATTGGGAAGTGTAGCTGAAGCAAAATATCTTGGCACGTGATAGCCTTAAAGCAGCGGCCAACAGCCTTATACCAATTGCGCTAGTTAATCAAAACAACACAAACACATGCAAACCTTCACAACTACTCAACATCTTCCTCATTCTACCTTTTCTCTTCAATATTCTGCAACTGGCGCCATACATACAATTGCTTGCCCTTTCCAACTTGTTGTGGTCAGTTCCAAGTTTCTTTCCAAGCAACTTGTTGCTCGGCTCACCAGTCGCCCTTTGCTTCCTTCCCCAAGAAGCCTGGTACTCATCCGTGCGCATCCGTGGTATTCTCCGCTCTTTACAAAAGCTTTGCGCTCAGTCTCTTCGAATTTCAAGTCTTTTTCAATTTGAGAGCCTCTCGCACGCTTTTGTTGTTTCTGGCTACGAGTTACTTGTTCCAGTCTTCTTGGAGCTGTAGCGTCACGTTCAACGTCCCGCCCCGCCCCACTATTGGCTTCCGTCCACAACAACAACCACCCCTCGATCATTTCGCACAGGGCATAATTCCTCAAGCACAATGGCAGATTTAGACTACGGCAGGCGGAACAAAGTCCCAAGGCCTCTCTCGGACTCTGAGAAAGCGCGATTGGACGAGTTCATAGATTCGATTCATTATTCTGCAAGGTTTGTGGGACTTAGACCGAGTTATTCTTTGTTGCGCCGGAATCTCTGAGCTGATGTTTTGCGCAGATACTCCGACGATGATTACGAATATCGACATGTCCAGCTCCCGAAGGCAATGCTTAAGGCGATCCCCAAAGATTACCATGATCAGCAAAAGGGCACTTTGAAACTACTGTGGGAGGAAGAATGGAGAGCTTTGGGTATTACACAGGTATGGTTGGCTATTTTGTGGAGACGATTTCGGACATGCTGGGTGCTGACTGGGTAATCTTCAGAGTCTTGGATGGGAGCACTACGAAGTACACGAGCCCGAACCCCATATTCTTCTGTTCAAGTAAGTTTCTCGAGGTTCAAAGTCCTGACAGAGCTAATTTCCATTCTAAGGAGACCGATCAACTATGTTCCTCCACAATGATCATCTGGACTCTTTGTTCTTGTATTTGATAGTATTGGGCGGTGCGTTCAGCGAAAGAAATGGTCGGTCTGGCATTTGACGACGTTACGTCTCACGATTTCTCTCATACATGTCATGCTTCCACATGGCTATGGTACTTCGATGTAAAAAAACAATAGGGTAATGAACATCTTTTTCCTCTGGAAACAAAGTCTCGGTATTCACAGTCGAATCCTACGGTCGACGGTGAAGAAAGCGCAGTAAATTACAAGACGGCACTCAACTTGGATGAGTCAAAACTATTTCAATAATTCGTGGGATCATCGATTGGAAAGACGACAGTTTTAAACGCCAAGGTAGCATGAAAAGGTGAAGGCAATCGTGTTGGCTGACACTAAGTGTTGTGAATCATTAAGATAGTTTACATAACTCAAATTGAGTGTGCTATGACGAGTGGCTACCACTTGTTATATACGGAATGGGCGCTGAAATGGAGGATGAGGACAACCATCTCGCAGAGGATATTAAAAATTGCAGAAGTGGTGGACAAATGAAGGTTTCTGTGGCGTGGTCTGATTATCTATCCATTTCTGGGTTTTGGCGTCATTTGTCCGACCTCCTCCTTTTGACAAAAAACTTCATGTCAGGCTAAATTGGAATAAAATATGCAAAAAACAAAAAAAAAACCATATTAATATAGTCGGATGAGTTTCCCGACCTTCTTAGATGTCACGATTGATTAGCGAATGGTATGCAGCCGTCTTCATTATTATGTAGGACTTGAGGCTCTGTCCTCTCGAATCAATTTAAGGTTTCGGCCTCTTTTGCCCTTGCACGTTCCTGACAGGTGGACCGATTTTTATTTAAAGTGGCGTCTGAACTCAGCCGGGCGGCGAGCGGCGATCAGGGAACTTGGAATCGTGTCATCAGTCAGCCTGAAATCACCTTTCTCTATAAAACTTGCAGTCTGTCCTCTTTTGCGCGACTACTACTGTATCATCATGCAAAACATGTTCTTTCGCTTCGCATTCTAAGAAGATCCCATATCTGATGGTATTGCGACTGTCTTTAAACTCCGACGCTCCAAATTAGGTCTTCAATAGGCTTCTTTCATGATAATCTTTCACCTATCAAACAGCCAATCCGACTAATCCGAGCACACCCCCCACTAGGAATCCACTCTGTGCTCTGTTTCATTGACTGAATCACACACAGGGAACCCCTCAAGGAGGAGGATTCAAAGGACAGCTTGTAACAATGAAGACTGCCTCTCAAGTATTCTATCTGGCCGTGTTCGCTCTTCTGGGTACATCCCATGCTACCGCAGAGCCTAAGAGCGCCTCGAGATCACAATCACCAAGTCCTGATGTTTGCGCGGTATGCAATTCTTTTATTTTACCAGGCATATTTGTCTAATGCCACAAACCAGATATCTCCCAAAGCCATCGTCTCCGATGCATGCGCTACCTATTCGACCCTCGATAGCCTCAATCGCGAGATCAAACCCGCGCTTGACGACATCACGAAGAATACCGACTTTTTTGCGTATTACAGGTTGAATCTCTACAATGAGTGTCCATTTTGGAGTGATGCCAACGGAATGTGTGGCAATATTGCCTGTGCGGTTAATACTTTAGATGAGGATGATGTTCCGGAGATATGGAGAGCAGAAGAGCTGGGGAAACTTCAAGGACCGAAGGCCGGGCATCCTGGAAGGAAATTACAAGAGGCGCGAGGACCAGAACGCCCACTACAGGGAGAGTTGGGTGAAGATGTGGGGGAGAGCTGTGTGGTGGAATACGACGATGAATGCGATGAACGAGATTACTGCGTGCCAGAGGATGAACGTGCGGGTGCGAAGGGAGACTATGTGAGCCTGGTTGATAATCCGGAGAGGTTCACCGGCTATGCAGGGGAAGGTGCCAAGCAGGTTTGGGACACGATCTACCGAGAGAACTGTTTTTCGAAATCATCATTTCCCAAGTCGGCTTCACTTGGAAGCTCATTGTTGACTCCAAAGGGCGCCGCAGCAGATGCATTGAGATCTGTTCTCCAGGAGCAGGGAAGACAGCAAGCTTTACTAGAGACGCAGAAAACGTCACCAAATACGCCATTTGTAACAGAGACCGGACTGGAGCATGAAGACGAGTGCCTTGAGAAGCGTGTCTTCTATCGTGTAGTCTCTGGCATGCATGCTTCCATAAGCACACATCTCTGTTGGGATTTTCTAAATCAAACTACTGGTGAATGGTCGCCCAATCTCGAATGCTACAAGCAGCGTCTACATGGATATCCAGATCGGGTTTCAAACCTTTACTTCAACTATGCATTGGTCTTAAGGGCTGTGACAAAGCTGGGTCCATATTTGAAAGATTACACTTTTTGCTCCGGTGATCCCATCCAAGATGAGATCACCAAAGCCAAAGTCCAAGCACTAACATCGTACGCTGCAAAAGAGCCTGCCATCTTTGATGAGAGTCTTATGTTCAAGAACGGCGAGGGCCCAAGTCTGAAAGAGGACTTCCGCAACCGGTTCAGAAATGTCAGTCGTGTGATGGATTGTGTTGGGTGTGACAAGTGCCGATTATGGGGCAAGGTGCAGACAGCTGGCTATGGAACCGCTCTTAAGGTGCTATTCGAATTTGACAATAACTCAAACGACGTCCCGGTACTCAAGCGGACTGAGTTGGTTGCTCTTTTCAATACACTCGCTCGAATATCCAGCTCCCTGAACGCAATCCATGAATTCAGAACGATGGTTGAAAGGGAAGAAACCGACGCTGAAAGCCAAGGTCATTTCCACGTCATGACTGACCGCGAGAAGAAGCCACATAGCGTCGTTTCTGGAAAACCTTTTGTCTCAGACTCAGTGGAAATGGACTTTGACCAATTCGAGGCCGAGAATGAGGCCCCCAAGGAGAAATCTATCATGGATGAGTTCTGGCAAGAGTTTGATCTTATTTGGAGAGTGACTAAGTACGTCATCAAAGGCTGGATCTATGCTCCCAAAAACATGTAAGTGGCTCTCGAGCTGATTTCATGGATGGTATGTTAATAATGTGCTAGATTCAATATTTTTATTCTAGAACTGGCAAATCTCTATGAGTGGTTCATGGGGGTCCCCTACCCGACAACAAGGCAGTGGAAGCTTGTAAGGCCAGCCTTTGATGAGCTTTGATTCGTCCTGGCATTGGAAATATGGCGTTATTGGATCATTTGCATCAGCGTGAGGAGTTTTGGAATTGGAAAGATTGCGATTGGGGCATACTCCCCACAGAATATATGTGGAGTTGAGACAATTCTACCTACATTTTATACTATGAAAGCTCTCACGCTATTTGCACCTTGTGATGTAAAGTATGAAACCAAGGTGAGAAAGGTTTGTTTAAGAAGCTGGATTTTATATGGAATGAAGTTGTAGTTGGACTTGGATTGGAAACTTTTGGCAGGCTTGTAGAGAAAGCCAGCTGCATACTCACGCGGAATGTAAACATCATTGCATCATTCAAAATACAGTCGCTTAACTTAATTAATCAGTACTAAAAGGGGAACACCTCGCTTATTTGGGCGAGGCAACAATCCCCAAGAAGCAAGTTGTCGCAAGAACCAAAAGAAAAGAATCAGCTTAAGAACTCTACAGACATATGCCGACATAAAAATTGCCTATAATACTCCACAAATATTTTACTAAAAAGCTAGAATTACCTATTTGCAATCTTAGTCTAAAACAAGAGGTAACTAAAGACTAGCTAAGTAGGTTGAGGTATCGTCTGATATCTTATTGCAAAGTAGTAGCAGATGTATAGCATGATTTAACATGAGCTGCTATGTTAAGAACACAATCCATCTAGTTATTAGTAGAGGCTAAACGTATAAGATATACCACTGTTAAATTCTAGTAAACAGCTTGCCCTAACTACATAATTAAATTAAAAAATCTAGACTATGCAAAACACTGTTGTAGCTAGATGCTAATACAATAAAGACGATATAGAAAAAGAGAACATCTTAAGTTATTAAGAACTATATAAATGTCAGTAGAAGAGGTAGGGCCGTAGCTAAGTATACTTGATGGCTTCTATCGCATACTACATTTGCTATTGCATACTGAGTGTATAATCTAATCCCACCTACTTGAATCGACAGAGTTACTAATAGTAAATTATATAAGGGAACAACTTCTGCCTCTAGCAGCACTTACTATAATACTGTCCTATACTCTGCTACATGATAAAATTGCAGGTAGATTTTAAGACTATCTAAGGACTTATAGGGTCTACTGTGACTACAACATGTCTAGAGATAGCACACCGATTTCCCTACTGCTATATATGATTTCTTTAACACTAGAGCGAACGGGGTAGGGCCGGATTTATAATCTAACCTAAAATCATTCTAATAATGTATTCTAGAAAGAGTAAGTGGGTGTTAGGTGTTATTAAGAAATAGTAACATATTAGCTCGTTAGAATCTATTAAGTGATGAAAAGTAGATTCTGTACAATAACTTCAAGCTATATCCTACAAAGTTATAAGCATAAGTTACACAGTAATACTTGGAGATAGCCCACCATTAATTGTGTTGCACTATCGCCAAACTCCGAGTCATTTAGGAATATTAGTAAAGGTTGTTTGTCTAAGTGATCAACTTTGTATATATTGAAGTTGTGGTTGGACTCGTCTTGGAATCTTTTGGCAGACGTGTAGAGAATGTTGAAAATGCTCGAATATGACTAATGCCGTAGTTGTACAGAAGTATAAGATACTGCCAACTTATAAGTTATAATGTAGCTAAACATGAGTACTACATCCTTGAGTAATAGTGGACATATGTAAGATACGTGCTTGAGTCTGTCGCTTACCTTCCTTCCTCTAAACAATCATTTATGTTTAGCGACCATTATTTCTAACACTAGTCTCAAAGCTAGTAAGGTTCATCTTTATATATCTGAAGATATTTGATTTAATCTATACTTTAGGATTAATTAGATCCAAGAAATTATTTGCGATCGATCTCTTAAGGACTAGAAAGGTTACTAGGGATATCCTAAAATCGGACATTTCTAGAACCTAGCTTCTTATTTGATGGTATATAGTTAAAGGAAGTTGAGAAATTAGTTGAGAAAGGGGATTTTGTATTGTTAGTAGATTACTATGGTGGTATCTGTTTTTGGTTCTACTTACTAGAATCTGTTACATGCTAGAGTTTTGTGTTTAATTAAAGGTCTTGTTGGATATTTGATTAGGAAGGTGATAAGGAGGTAGGAAGATTTAGGAGTAGCCATAGTAGAAAATACCAGAGTCTAGTGTTTTGTTTCAATAGATATAGAGCGGGAGAATTGGATTAGAATTTGGTGTAAACATAACCTGATATTCTAATTACTGTCGACAAACAGATCATTGCAACAAGTTATGACGATGTCATTGATTGATGAAGTGCCTTAAACGTATAAAGCTAAGAGGGCTAAGAAGGGAGGAACGATGTCTGAGAATGGTCGTTTTTAGAAAATAGTACATAGGAAAGACAGATTCAGTTCTTGTCTTAGTGGATGTTATTCATTTAGTATAGAAGTTTTATTCTTGATCTTGGACCGAGTACGTATGTCTACCTACTAAATTTTTCCATAGTAGAATAATAGACTTTATTCCACAGAACTATGATACAACTAAGCAGATGCATCCATCTACAGATACTAGCTATGTCCAAAAACAACAGGAGAACATACAATCATAATCTCTTCAACAGTTTTAAAAGCGATCACATAAATCATCGCAATGAGGGTCAACACAATGATCCCACCGTCATGAAGCAAGCTCGCGAAATGACCGGTAGTTTGAAACCTAGCAGAATGTACTTCTTATCTCCTAGGTTTAGATTCTTAGTGGCTTTTAAAAATAGCTGGATCTAAATACCCTGAGTGATTTTTATTACATGTTGATACTTATATGAATCCTTACTGGCCGCAAGGTAGGTTGCTTTATAAGTGATGTGATGAAAGTTAGTATGAGGTTAGAAAGTATAGATATATGGACCCGTATTTAGGAATGTAGTAACTAGATGTACAATATTGGATGCACGGGGACGGTCAGAAGTTAATGCGGGATTGACTGTGGCCGAAGGAGGATGTTGGCAAAACGCCGTTGGTTGGTGGGGTTGGTCTTGATTATAATGTTACTGTTCTTCGTGTTAGGGATAATGAATCTAAGGCGGTAATTACTACTGGAGGAGTAGGAATGGAAGAGTTATATGCCATAGACGGGTTGTGAAGGCGCTGAGGAGGGGGAGGTATGGGGTGTATGTTGATAGGAAATTAAGGAGCATGGGAAATATATACAAAATCAGATGATAAGCTTACTTTAAATTTTAAAGCCAGAGATAGAGAGGTTAATCTTGTGTCGTTACCGAGCAGTTGTACCATAAGAACGATGAGCTCTGTTGAAAAGTATCGTAGTGTACAACTTTGAGTAAAAAAGCCAATTCGCAATTTCATAGCATGTATACAGTATAGCCTTAATATACATGAAATTCGGTTTAACTATTGATCACTGTAAACCTACAAAAATAAATGACTAACTAGGGGAATTAGGGGAAACATAAACGGCAAAATGGTATCATCCAAAAAAATGATCGCTTAACTCAAGCTGATGTTTAAGGGGCCCTCGCTTAAAACCCAAAAGTTACTACAAGGAATATTTCGCAACACTTAATATATACCTCTCCTGCTTCCTGTATCCCTATGAGCCAGACTGTGAACATAAACCATAGCAAGTACCTGATTGATTCCTCAAATACTTCCAAAGACTTGCCAACCAGGCCGTTAGAAAGCATCATGGCTTCAAAGTCATTATTGTTGGCAAAAACCATAGCGAAGATTCCTCGGTGCCGCCTTTTGTCGTTCAAGAATATAAAGAGTTTTCTGCTCCAGGTACTTGGTAGACGCCCGAACTTATGAAGCTGGGGGTCCCCTCTGATAAACCAATTCAATTATGCCTACAACAACCACCTGTAGAGAATTGTGTGTGTGACGCACTGAGCTTCTCTTGCCAGTAGTCTGAAGATTAGTACTTAGTTCTAGGCTAAGTTAGGTGCTAGCTACATTTCTGCGGCATACAAGTTATTACACTTCATTTTATGAATTTTTTCATTTTGTGAGGTCTTTTATTTCCGCATCGGGCTTTGTGGCTTGAGAATTGAAATCAAGTCAGGTGTGCTCAAATATTAAAGTGGTTTTGCCTATTAGTGTAATTTCGTCAATTTTTCGGCTGCCCTATGTTTTTAAGAACCAGCTTTTTGAAAACACCTTTAATTTAATAATCTTACAACAACTTATCTTATGTTGAATTCAGTGAATATAGAAATAGTCATATGATCGTCCTACTACTACAAGCAAGTCCATTTGAGTGATTTAGCAGCCCGTACATAACAGTTTTCTGAACAGTTTTAATCCGATATAGCCTAGCATTTCATGCTAGCAAGGGCCCTAGCAAGATAGTAACAGGGTACGATTTATGAAATTTGTGCAGGCGGAACTTCCTTCTAAGGTATAGTGCTGTGGCCCAAACTGTTTTGCCTGAGTGTAAAGGCTTGACAGTCGAACAGTTTTCGCTAAAAGAGGTATAGCTGGCCTACACCTTATCTCGACAAGCAGCTGTAAAACTGTAGTGCAACGGTTGCTAAATCACTCTATTCCCATACAATAGCTTCTACACAGAACACAATACAAACCCTATTGCCACCCATATGTTGCTGCCCACTTATATTGTGCCTATTCAACATCTTATTATTAATTTTTTGTTGGGTAATTAATTTATACTGTATTAGAAAGCTAATACTAAATTTTTAAATAATTATATTAGGTATATATTACATTATTATTAAATATTAAGAAAGGTAGAAATATACTAAGGTACCTTAAGCTTACTTCTACCTATTTTCTAATTTATATAATATAGGATAACTAATACTAGGATTTTAGACAATTATATTAAGTGTATTATGTTATTATTAAATTAGAGGTGTTTTTAAAAACATAGAACACAAAAATATAGCGCAAGCTAGAAATCGCGAAAATTACGCTAATAGCCAAAACCACCTTACACGTCTGTGGCATCATCTAGAGTTATTCTATTTTCCGCCACAGTCCAGGTGCAAGGCTCACTTATCCATTCCTAGCGGTGGTGCACTTACCAGTACTCGCAGAAGTGCGCCTTCGTTATCGTCTTGTCCCACATTGCTCTTCGAATCAGCGTTTGTAAATTTGCGGCTATGGCTTCAGTAGGGTAGAGTAGGGTAGGGTTTGTGGCAGACAGGATTTGCACTAGACGGTGACCCGTGAGGTGGGTTTGCGGCTATGGCTTCAGTAGGGTAGGGTAGGGTAGGGTTTGTGGCAGACAGGATTTGCACTAGACGGTGACCGTGAGGTGAGATTGCGGCGTCGTCGAATCAGCGTTTTGTGAGAGACGGCCGGCTCGCATGTCGAGTTCAGGAGACACAGCCCCCGCCTCAGACATCCCCGCGTGCATGAATAATTCTAAGATCTTACCTTCTTTGTCCGCTACCACATCAGCGCTGCACTACTGCATTGTCAGTATATAGAGGCTCGCAAGCTCCCATAATATGTAACAGGATACTTCCAAGTAATAATGCAATAGTAATCGATCTTCTCTCTAATCTCCATAATAAGTCTTCAAGCCTCCAATCCCTCACACATCCAAGCCTTCAAGATTTCAAATACACAATTTCCTACCAGAAGTCCCTTCATCGCTTCTCGCCTGTGGACACTCTCGGCACTCAGCCAAAATGGGTACGTAGATTTTGTCCGTCTACGTAGACTTCCATCATTACGACATGGCCGCCTCTCAGCCTCATTCCCTCACTACCTCTCCGTTGCTGCTTCGTTCTTAACCAACGGTGATGCGAAGTCAAGGTTGGAAGCCCACTTGACCGGTTGACCATAGAATCTTTACTCTAGATCTACCGCGTCCGAAAGGACTTCATGCCGTGAACTTCGAAGTACCAACGCTTACTAAGCCCCCACATTTTGCCAGACCATACTTCTCTCCAAAGCACCGCCGTCATTACGCCTCGAGACCTTTCCGCCGACAACAGGATCAACGTCATCATCGGCGTGCTCACTATCGTTGTCGGGGTTCTGAGTATAATTCTTGCCTGGGCCACTTGGAGACTTACTAGAGACCGAGTTCGGAGGGGTGCACATCATGAGGTGGATCCCAGGCGTCCTAGCCACTGGTACCACAGAGAGCAAAGTGAGTCTCCATGCAACTTGCGTGTTCCGCCTGAATTCTAACTCAATGTAAAAATGTAGGAGATATTTCAGAATACGTACCACTGCAGACTATCGACGCTGCGAATCTCGGATACGAGTTGGCGATGAGAATTGGGAGAGATTTTCGAAACTCATAAAGGAGGGTGCTGTAGAGCCGTGGTTTGTGAAGAGAGATAAAAAACTTGGTGGTTGGCGTCTTGGAAAATTGGGTGTAGGTTTAGGGTGTTCATATTGGATTATTTGGATTTTCGTTCGCACAACATACGTATAGATTAGAAGATAAAAGAGGACTAGAATTTACCCTCTGTGAAATTCAACTTTTATTGTTTTTTTTACTGTCTTGTTGAGCTAAGATAATTCTGCCGGACTAATACAGAGCTCTTCCCTACAAATACAGGCTATACTGCACCCTACAGTGCGTGGACAAAAGTTTGTCCGGTTTTTACGAAACATCCGAAATACAGAATTCCCCCCTACCCTACTCTCTATAAGAAAATACCTCGACCACCTAATATAGCCCGCCCTACCTTAGGAGAGGTCTCCCCTAGTATACACAATCGAATAGTAGGTACGCGGAACTATGGTGTATCATATCTTATAATTAGGTAGTAAGAAAACCTCTTACTAAATATATATTAAAAAATCTTTAAAAATACTTCTAACTAGACCTCTAGTATCTTATAACTACGAATAGGCAGGCCTTCTAAACTTACAATAAAGGTGTAGAGGATAATATTTCGAATAATCGTAGTAGATCCTAAGATTATAGTAGCTTAATTAGTTATAACTATCTACCTTAAAGTTAAAAAGAAAACTATATATTAATTTTTAAAGAAATTAGGTATATAGAAGTAGAGGTATAAGAAAAGGCTACTCCTAATAGAGGAGAGAGCTACTGTTAGGCTAGTATAGGCTTTAAAGTATAATAGAATACCTCTTATCTTTTAAAAGAGGTAGAGATAGTCTAATAAGTACTTAATTAAGAAGAGAAAGAGAGAGAAATAAGACTTTATTTATTAAGAAAGAGGTTAGTAAAATATCTATTTATAAAGTCTATTACTAACTAACTAAATAGGCTAAGTACTTAAGCCTTAGGTAGTATAAGAAGAATCTATAAAAGGAAAGACTACTATATTCTAGGCTTATTTTAGCTTTAGGATTAGGTCTAACTTAGTAGTAATAAAAGGAGATACTAAAAGTAAGAGGGGGGGGGTTATAGCTTAAAGATACCTTAAAGTTATTTAGGAATATCTTCTAACTATTCTTAATAATAATAGTATCTTTATATAAAACAATACCTTAATTTATAAAGTATATATTATTAGAGATTAGTTTATTAAAATAACTATAGAGTTAATAGATTACCCCCTTTATTTACTTAACTTAAACCTTATTAAAAACTTATAGAAGATACTAAAGGTAAAGATTATTAAGTTATATCCTAAATTTATAACTATAAAGGATAATAATACTATAAAGGCTTTATTAATTAAGGTAATATAAGAGGCTTAGGAGTTATTAGAAGAGGAGATATTAAATAAGCTTATATCTAGTATATAAAAGAGAGTTACTATAATTATAGCTATAGAAGGCTAGTATATAAAGTACTAAGTTTATATATTATTAATTAGAAGCTTCTCTTTTAAATAAAACTATCGGTTTTCTAATTACTTTTAAATTAAAGAAGTTATAGCTATTATAGATAAAATATAATTATAATAGGTTCGCTTAAAAAAAGAGTATAACAGACTTTTGTCCACCCACTGTACATTGAAATATCCAGACCCAGATACGCTGTATTACTAGCGGGAAGCGCTTTCGGTTAAATAACCGAACCCCTTAGACAGGTCCCCTGTATAATCCTCCATGGCACACAGACTTATTTCACCTTGTAAACCCTCCAACCGCAAGCACTTAGTACTTAGGTACAGCTTGAGGACTGATTAATGAAGAATATGGAATAGGGATAGGCGGTATTAGCACCGAAACGACAATTGAGATTGGTCCCAGACCTGGGGAAGATATTAGTGCGAATACGTACGGTTATAAGAATGCAAAAGATACAAACTGAGAAGAGACCGATGTTCGAGATGTAGTTTCCTTGGTCGCGGTCTGGGGGGAGCTGGAAGGACGTCCCACGATGCTCGTTATGACGAGTAAATGTGTCTCCCCCCTGTCAAGAAAGAGCGGTGACAACCTAACGTGCTTGAGATACTCTAGCTCACGCAATCATCACGGTTCCCTTATTACAACATTATTAATACATGGTTACAAAACAAGATGGAATTCCACGCCTTGGGTCGCTAACTCTCGATAGCTCGCCGTAGGAAATGCATGGATACGGATTGAATACGGCTTCATAATTCTTAACAAGTGGAAGACGGAATTGTTAGTCTATAGAGTTTATAGAAAGTACAAACAAATTCCTAGTAGTGAATTTTTAATATATGAGGACTATTTGAGATAGTTTGAGCAAATCACTTGATTTGAATAACTTTCTTAGACTAAGTAGACTACTCAACCTTGGACTTAGCTAACTCACTCGACTTTAATTTGAGTAACTCAGCTGATCCAGGTATTGAATTCAAATTGTGTATAAATCTGTGTATAGCTAGATCTTGCCTAACAAGTAATTAAGTAAAAAAAACTAGGCATGCTTTTGATGGTCTGTGTGAGTTGAGGTGATGACTCTATAGTTATTCCTACAAGACAGACGCTTCATATACTCTCTGCAGGAAAGAGATATAATCTTGCCTCAATCACTACCGCGTTCTACGATAGTCAGGTCGCTAACCGTACGACAGATACATTAATAGACATTTAACATTTCCTTGAGGGGCAAAGGTAGCGAGAGCTTAAATTCTATCATTTTGATAAAAACAAATCTGGGGTTGATCATGGGTTCGACAGTACCTCAGCGAGGAGGAATTGAACATGGATTCAATACAATACTGAAGAAACTCCTCGGTTCACTGGTTTTAGAGAATGTTTTGAGAAGCACAAATCCTATGAGACCACCTCACGCCACTGTAAATCTAAATGTGAGCGGTAAATTAGGTTTGTTTCTTTTTGTTCGGGTTGTACGTATGATCGTACGAGAGTACCCGTGTATGATCTAGTAGAACCTCGAGGGACCTCCTACCGGTAGGCAGTTCCGACTCGGCCCTGAAGATAGACTAGGAATATCCTTGCGAGAGGATTCTGACGTTGAAATAAAGTACTGTATGTAAATCCAAAGACAGGGATAAGTTGTACCAAATACCCTAACCAGAATTAAATATACAGAAGAGTGTACACTACATTATCTCCTAGTCACGAAAATTAATATGGGTGTAACGGGGTTTTCTTCAGTTCATCTCAGGAGTTTCTACATACCTCGGTTTCCAAGGTCCTTCCTTGCATTAGTATCATTACTGTATTTTCGTTCCTGGGTTCAAAAAAACCATTAAGTTAGAAGTTTCCTAATGATTCAAATGAACTTGAAACTTCTTCTGTGTGGTGTTTACTAGGTTGGGCTTACTGCATAAATAAGTATGGGGATATTTTTGCCGATCCTTTGGAGATCGATGTGACGGGTCTTATTTTTGACTGTGCTTGTGGTTATGCGATGGTGAATTGGGAAAGGAGTTACAAGTAGAGGTATGGGGTTACTGCTTTTAGATACGTCTTAAGTGTCGATACATTACAATGTTCTGATATAATTCTACAAGGTGGTAGGCTTTGTACTTAATGCTTTCCTTTTCTAACAAATACCTATTCAACGGTGTCTTATAGCAAGCGACTAGAACTAAGTCTACTAAATAGAAAGTCTGCTAGAATAACTCTAAGTACTAGTACGCATATGCTATTAATTTCATGTAGGTATTTCATGCCAGGGAGGAACAAGCAGAGACCGAGATTTAGCTTCCTTGTAACTACTTATTATCCTACTCACACTCTAATTCCCTAGAGCCAATCGCATTTTCGACATCAGCCCTCACCTACTCACCCCGCATATCTCATCCTCAAGGTTCATCCGTCCTCAATATTTATGTCTGATCTCGAAATTCTAGGGGGACGATATCTGGGTTTTCAGCCTAGCAGTTAATCTACTCGAGAAGTTCATCTCGGGATCTACCTCGGCACAACAATCTGCTTAAATTATTTCAGAAAGCTTGTCCTCCTTCCAACTAACCTCCATTTATAAAAGCCTCAGATGTTCCTTCCTAATTCTCATCCATATTCACTCATTACCCACTACCTACTACAGTCCAAAGCCTTCAAAAACAGTCCTTCATTCAAATTTCAACAGAAGTAACCAAAATGTTCTCTTCAATCCCATTCATTCTTCTCCTTCTTCCATCCATTGTTCTTTCCTCGCCCATTTCTGTACCCGAAGATGGTCTCACCAAGAGAGCATGTTCAGGAGTAACTGTCATCTTCGCTCGCGGCACCACAGAAACAGCTCCAACCGGTACCGTAGTAGGACCACCACTACAGTCAGCTCTGAAATCAGCTCTCGGATCTACAGCACTGGAGTTTGATGGTGTCGATTACGCAGCTAGTATTCAAGGTGCTGCGGAGGGTGGTGATCCGACTGGTAGTCAAACCATGTATGTTTCTCGATCTTTTCTTTCGCCCTTCACCCTTCACTCTGAAAGTCAACTGGGGAGAAGAAAAAGTAAAACAGTTCTAACTGATTTTTTTTCCAAAGGGCAACTGATATTTCCAACGCCTTGAGCGCTTGTCCAAGCACCAAACTCGTTATGTCTGGCTACTCCCAAGGAGCTCAATTGGTTCACAATGCTGCTAAAATCCTTGGAGCAACCACAATGGCCAAGGTTTCCTCAGTTGTCACATTCGGAGACCCAGGTTCGTTTCTCTCCTTTTTAACTTCGAGGTTTCCATTAGATGACTGACTTGAAAATTAGATCAAAGCCAAGCAGTTACTGGTATTTCTGCTTCGAAAGTTAAGATTTTCTGCGCAACTGGTGATACTATCTGTACAGGCGGGTTTACAATCACATCCGCTCATTTGAGTTATGGTAATGATGCTCCGGCTGCGGCTAGTTTTATTGTTTCGGCTGCTGGTCTTTGAGGGGTTTGAAGGTGGTGTTTGTGTTTGTGTGAGAGATGAGGGATGACGATGGTTAAGGTGGATTGAGAAGACGGCATAATGTTTTTGGGTTTCCATTCATTTAAACTCAACTCTTTTTCTGTAGCTAGCTACTGTATTTATAATCATTTTGACGATTTACTCCTCGTCCATTGACTTTCTTCTCATTGCCACTGCCGTTTTGTTATTATACTCGAAGTCTCCATACCTAGGCAACTGACTTTTCTACTCTGCATTTAATTTCTTGCCGTAGTCACCCTTGATAGGCCGCTCCTTATCCTAGTACTCTGCACCGCTGCTGTAAGTATTTACATCTTTTGAAGTACCTGCCATAAGTAACTTCCTAGCAGCCTACCCAAGTCAAATTCATGAATAAGAGGCAGAATACTAATGATCTCAACTTCAAGAATTGGTAGGGTAGGACACCCAACATTCTATGACCAACAGAATGAAAAAAATTGTCGGAGTACTACTAGTTAGTAAATTTCTTCCCTTTCACTCAATCTCTAAATCTGCTAGCCAATCTCAAATTCCACATTTTTCAACAAAAGAATGACACCAGCTTAATACGTTCTGAAAACCATCTAGTTAGTAACGTCTTCTCTATTTGTCGAGAAAAATACAACATATTTCTTCCAGAAACCCCCAGCACACCAGGCCCACACGCAAATTTAAAAAATCCGGCCATAGAAGCAATTGGGGGATTCAGCTGTATTCATGCTGTGTAGAATGTAGATGAACATCGCAAAACTGTTCTCTTTCTTCTCCCTGAGTTTTGCTGGCGCTCAGGACTACACGGTTTTTAATATTGGCATCATAACCCTCTGAAAGGTCTAGGGCGTTACTTGTTATTTTACTAGTGAGAGAGTTCTTGATAGTAGGTAATACAACCTTCTGGTAATAGGTCGACAATCACCAGAATGTCGTGAGTAAATGCTCGCGTATTTATCTAGTCACTTTACGATTTTCTGGTAGTCCCATTACAATAAAAATATGTGTATTTCATAGGTGTAACAATTTAATTATAGAGGGGAAAGGGGATACAATGTTGAAGAGGTCTACACTACAGTGCTATCATCAAATTTAAGTGACGATCAGGCCTTAGTGGTAGATCTCATACAGCGGTTTTCTTCCTTTCAAATTACCATAGCTAAGTGTGTTCTACATTTCATCCGACATTTCCTGGTCTGCTACCAAAGGACACGAGAGGAATAGAGATGATTGGTTGACCAGGTAGAAATGGCAACGTTGATCAGCTATTACGCTATCGGGATTCGTTCATGCCCAACCCAGCACCAACAACCACAACCAATTACCCTACAAACTACAGTACATCAACAAAGTTCACACCATAATAATAGTCTCTCTCTTTGTCAAATCATAATAATCCTAGAAATGAAGCATTTCATTTTCAAGAAAAGAAAAGGCCTGTCAAGTCAAGCTTCTTGTGTCCAAGCCCCCTATGACGCAATAGAACGCGGGGCCTGGATTCCCATGCCCATACGCGTAAAAATACCTGATTTCCAACTTTCCCATTTAGCGAACTGGGAACAAGGACGTTTGAAGTTGCACACACTGTACTCTATATAGAAAGGCGTACTGCACATCGTCATAACAAAAGCAAATCTCAGCAGACCAAAAGCTCAGTAGTCTCGTTTCCGTTTTCCCTCAGTTAATCCTCAGTGCCTCACTACTGTTCTTCTCTTCCTTCCTTTCTTTCTGGTTGAGAAACTTGGGAGACTTTGGTGACCTTGTACGAAGTAATACATCATTCTTCGATCGCCAACTCAACAACGATCACGGTCCCTCCCTCAATTCGATTTATCTTTTTTATACCATTCACATCCTCGAGCACCGGCCCAGTCAAGCCAACGGGTAAGTGCTTCGTCAAATTCATAAATCATACCTACCTATCACCAGTACATATATCAACAATTCCTTTCCTTCATCACTTCCTCCATAACATAAGCCCCACAGCAATTTTGCCACATCCTCCCAAACACATCATTAACTCCCACCCTCCCATAGCAAACATCTCAAATGGGGGACAATGTCACAGCCCAAAAACCCGCGATAGACGCAAACGCCATCGCCGAAACAGCTCTACAAAGAGCAGCTGGAGCTCAAGGCCAACAAATTCAAACAACACAACAACAACAACAAGGATCAGGACTACAACCACAATTTCGAACCTATGATAATACGGGGAGAAGATATGCGATTCGGGAACCGAGGATTAAGGATCGGGTTGGGTATCATGATGCGAATAAGTCTGCTATAAAGGTTAAGATTGAGTTGGATCTTGAGGTTGAGGTTGATTTATATGCGAGGGTTAAGGGTGATGTTACTATTGGGTTGATGTGATGTGAGGATGGAGGAGGGATCGGGATCGGGATCAGGATGGGATTTGGATTGGGGATTTTTTATGGCATTGCATTGCTCTTTTGAGGGTGTTTTGTACGGTATTTATTGTTTGGATAATAAATGTCGATTGTGGTTACTATTACATATGAACTACGAAGTATGGCGTATGCTTTGCTCTGACATAACCCCACTAGCGGCGGAACAGAATATAGCCCATTGGGAAATACGGGCCATGGCCTGTATCTAATTCGCTTCTAAAGGCTTCACAGGACATAATCCGCAGTACGTCACGGCTAGATCAAGGGTCAGCAAAGCTAAGCAACGTGCCAGAGCGGCCGTGAATACTATGAGGAAGGTTGCTAGGTCAAACCAAAACTCGATCCTCAAAAAGATTTGAAAACCAAAAACAAAAAAAGACTTATTGGATTTGCATTTTGGGAAGTCCTTGTGTATTTGAAGCGTAAAGCCACGCTGGAAATCAAACTATGTGTACATTAGCATTTATCGTACACCGCCACAGCCGACTCCGCCCTAGAACCGTTCCTATCCATTACGCCTGGTTTCTCCCGATACTTGGTATGTTTGACAGTGCGAAAGTACAATTTGATTCAAGCGATGATTTTAGTTATCATCCTCGCGGTGATCCCCACCCCGAACAGCCCCACTGCCATTATTGTTCTTGGTTCTTCCGGTGATATCTCCCCAAGTTGCGCCAAATCTGCGACCCGTTGATGCTAGAAGTCCTTCCTCCTCATCTGCTTCAGCGTCCTGGTCTAGCTCGTTAAGGTCTAATTTTGGTGTTTTAAATAGAGAAGTGACAAAAACAATTAGGAACACAGCGAGGAAAGCGAACTGAGCCCAAAAAGCTAGAGCACCGAAGACGGGAAAGTTGATGGTGACGCGATTAAGGAAGGTTGAGATGACACTTGGTGTGCATATATTCTTCGATTCATAATCCTCTGATAGCTCAGAACATGGTTTGATGAGATCCTTCAGTTTCGAGCAGTCTGGTGTCTCTCCTGGATGTCTGGGTGTATTGCTGCAGAATGTCTGAGCGCCGTAGATGGAGTACTGAGGTGCGACAATCATGGCAATTGAATAATTTATCGCAAGTATGATCAAGGCCAACATAACAGTTGTGATGAGCATTGCTTGCGGAGAAGTATGACCTTTGCGAATATCAAACAGCTTGATCCAGAGGAATCGAATGCCGATAGTCGCAATGCCGACAACTGAGCTGCTGAAAAAGTACAATACTAACAGGGCCATCAAAACATAATCAATGGGAAACACCTTGGAAGCTTGAACGAAAACCCAGTTAATAGGCTGGAAGACATTGATACTATGACAATAGTTAGTAATTATACTTGCGATTAAGAGAAAACACCAAAGACTCCCCAAAGAAGAAGCTCACCTTCCCAGAATATAGCCACAATGTTGTTTGCAGATTGAATTCTTCGCTTTATCAATGCCTGTAATCAACATAGAAGTCCATATGATGATGGCGAGAATGAGAATAAGAATTCCTCCAATCAGTTTGAGTGGCCTGAATACAGCGCATGTCTTGGCCCAAGCCTTAACAATGAAGCTCTTTCCTTCTCCTCGCGCTTCGGCAGCAAGGCGCTCTCGACGAACAAGTGTGCGTTCTTCACGGACAAGCGCCTCCAATTCTCGTTGGTCTTTGGGTGGGAGACCTTCACGACCGGCATTCCGACCTTCCAGCTGGCGTTGTCGTTCTCGGTTCTGCTCGAGTGCCGTAGCGGTCGTCTCCGATAGTTGAGGTGCACTGACGGAAGGTGCCGATTTGATGAAAGATATTGGAAGCAACGCAAAGCCAGCTGCGGTGTATAAGAGGTACAAAAGTGTGCCCAAACATATCAGCAAACCGAGAGCAAAGGTCAAGGCGCGCTCTCCATGATTCTCCGATAGGAGACGCTTGAAATAATCAAGATCTAGATGAGCTCCTTCGCGGTCCCTTGCGACTGGAACGAAGAAGCCGATGATGAACAAGATGACGACTAGGATGACGAAGATTAAGGTGTACTTGAGAGCACCAAGGAATCGTTGGCTGAATGATTGTGTGCCATCCTCTGCATCAACCTCATCATATTCTTCGTAGAAGAAGTAGGTGAATGGCACGACGAGCAGACACAAGACGGCATCCAAGCTGTACAGTGTGTAGTACACGATCTTCAGAGTCAAGAGAATGTTGTGTACGGTCTCCGGTGTCGCCCAGTCCTTCTTGACGCCATATTTCGAGGTTGTGGAGCTAACTAGAGCAATATCGACGGGTAGCAGTAAGACGGTTGCTAGTAGGGAGGTTAAGGTTATGATGGTAATTGTTGACACCAGCGCCGAGCGTTCTCTAGGGGTCTGGTAGGTGTATGTAAATATTGCTGCGATGAGTGCTACGAGGGTAACAGCGACTGCGTATGCAACCCATATGAAGGCCGTCTGGATGAGCGCCATAGTTGTGACGCGCAAAGCGGGAGCTCTGCTTCCTCGATTATGATGCAGTTACGTGATTGTTTTCGTATGTTTACTCGACACTTGGTGTTGTTAGGAGCAGACGCAGAAGCAGAAATTGAAAATCTCACCCAGGATCAAAGCATTACGGTTACTGTGCAAGAGGCGTCGATGCGATGCGGTGCGATTTGAAGATATAATAATTACCATATGGGAGAAATGGATTGAGGTTCTGTTTTCGATCGAAGATCTCTGACGTACTCGTACTTGCGTTAGTCTGCCTTCTCCGCTTCAAGACATGGGACATGGACATGGGGGAGCTCAAGCTTTACCCCTGTCTCCCTGTACGGAGGTACAGGGGATAAGTTGTATCTCACCGCTTTATTTTCTGCCGCGCAAAACTCTGCTTCAGCGCGTGTTACAGGGCCCATTAGCATACTCCCTGCAAAAGCGGTGAGATCTAACTTATTGCCTGAACAGTACGAAGGTACTCCGTTTCTGGACAGAAAGAAATACGGTGACCGCCTTTGACTTTCTTAGTAATTCCACACTTTCACCTACAACAACAGCCTTCGGACGCGGTAGGTACTTGTCCCTACAGTCGATAACTTTGATGTTTCGTCGCATCCTCTCTCTCCACCACCCCTCCAACCCTCCAACCTCTAGATACGATCGACTCTAATGCATTTACAGCACTCATAAGATGCACTGCTACACGGAGCTGACACCTCCCACAGCTGTCACACACTCCTTACACCTCCCCTTTCTCTCGGCCGATGCGAAGAACCTCGTTGTCGCGAAAACTTCTCTCCTTCAGATCTTCACTTACAAGACCGTCGCGGTCGAGGTCGAGAGCCTCCCAGAGAGCAGCGCGGAATTTGCAAAGGGACCCATAACAGGCGACAAACGAATCAAGGATGATGATGATGGACTCGATTCCTCATTCCTTGGTACCGACACAGTCTTGCAGCGAACACAGCGCACAAGTACGACCAAGCTTGTTCTCGTCGCAGAGTACACGCTATCAGGAACGGTAACCTCACTTGTGCGGGTCAAGACCCAGGCGTCAAAGTCCGGTGGTGAAGCTTTGCTGGTGGGCTTCAAGGATGCCAAACTCAGCCTTGTAGAATGGGACCCGGCGCGGCCAGGCTTGTCGACAATATCCATCCATTACTATGAGCAGGATGACCTTCAGGGAAGCCCATGGGTATCGTCTCTTGGCAATTGGATTAATTACCTCAGTGTCGATCCAGGAAGCAGATGCGCGGCTCTTAAATTCGGGGCACGAAACTTAGCCATATTGCCATTCAACCAAGGGGATGAAGACGCCACAATGGATAATGACTGGGACGAGGAGCTGGATGGGCCACGACCGAGTGGTACGGCGTCAGCTAAGGCTACAAATGGCGACAACAAGGCAGGTGAAACGCCCTATGGTTCCTCGTTCGTATTACGACTCTCAGCTTTAGATCCTGGCATCATCCATCCTGTCCATCTTGCTTTTCTGTATGAATATAGGGAACCAACTTTTGGCATCCTTTCATCCACCACATTCCCATCTGCATCATTATTGTACGAGAGGAAAGATCATCTGACCTATATGGTTTTTACTCTTGACCTCCATCAACGCGCATCCACAACGATTCTGTCCGTCACTGGACTACCCGTCGATTTGTTCTCTATAATACCGCTACCAGCCCCAGTAGGTGGAGCTCTCCTTGTTGGTGGAAACGAATTGATACATATTGATCAAGCGGGCAAAGCGAATGGTGTAGCAGTGAACATGTTTGCAAAGCAATGTACTTCGTTTGGGCTTGCGGATCAGTCCAGTCTCAAAATGCACTTAGAAGGCTGCATTATCCAGCAGTTATCCATTGCAAATGGGGAGATGTTGATTATTCTTGACAGCGGCGATCTTGCTATTCTCAGTTTCCGCCTAGATGGGAGATCTGTGTCGGGCTTGAGTGTCCGAAAAGTTGCGACTGAAGCAGGAGGCTCCGTAATTTCCACCGGCGCATCGTGTGCTAGTCCTCTAGGACCTAATGTTCTTTTCGTAGGAAGTGAACATGCAGATTCTGTCGTACTCGGGTGGAGCAGGAAGTCGAATCAAGTGTCACGTCGTAAATCACGCTTAGATCTAGTTGAGGCAGAGGAGGCAGATGACACCTACTTTGACGATGAAGACGAAGAAGACGATGACGCTGATGATGACCTGTACGGCGAGAGCACATCTGTCAAACCAGTGGTAACGAATGGCGAGAATGGGGCAGATTCAACAAACAGCAAAGCTGGGGATTATTTCTTCCGCATACATGATTCTTTGATCAGCATTGCCCCAATTCTCGAAACTGCCTTCGGGAAACCCTCCTTTATGCCAGACAGCGAAGACAAAAACAACTTAGAAGGCGTTACCAGCGATCTGGAGCTTGCTGCAGCCGTAGGCCGCGGTAAAGCTGGATCTTTGGCCATCATGCACCAGGACATTCAGCCGAAAGTCATTGGGAGATTTGAGTTCCCAGAAGCGCGCGGCATATGGACTATGAGCGCTAAGAGACCTCCACCTAAGGGGTTGCAGACAAATAAAGAAAAGACTGCCATGAGTGGCGATTACGGTGTCGACGCCCAGTATGATAGACTGATGATAGTCTCAAAAGCGCTCGCAGATTCTGCCGAAGAGTCCGATGTATATGCACTAACGTCAGCTGGATTTGAGGCGCTGACTGGTACAGAGTTCGAGCCAGCTGCTGGCTCAACAATTGAAGCCGGAACATTAGGCAATGGTATGCGCGTCATTCAAGTCTTGAAATCTGAGGTCAGGAGTTATGATGGTGGTAAGTCGATCCCTCTCTTTTTTCATAGGTGCCTCTCTACTAGGCATGGCAGACTGCGTTATGTACTCAAAGTGCAAATGGGGACAAATTTGCAGCTCTCTGTAGATCAATCTTGCCTAAGTCCCGTCTCCCCCTTTTCAGGCGCTATCTGGGGATTTGTCATGTCCAATAGCATCAATGAAAGCAATTATCACTCATGTGCTTCTATTTATCCTGCCGTTGCCATGTGTTATCCACAGACTGTTCTAAGGAAGGACGGCTGACTGGGTGATCTGCGCAATAGATCTCGGTTTGGCACAGATATTGCCAATGTTCGACGATGATACTGGGGCAGAACCAAAGATCATCAGCGCCAGTTTTGCAGACCCATATCTTCTGCTTATCAGAGACGACGCTAGCGTCTTCGTCGCTCAGTGTGATGACAACAACGAGCTAGAAGAGGTCGAGCGAGAAGACGATGCACTACTGACCACGAAGTGGTTGACGGGCTGCTTGTATTCCGACGACACTGGTGTGTTTACCACGACAGATAATGTCAAACACACCAAAAATGGGGAGAACGTTATGATGTTCCTGCTGAGCGCTGGTGGTTCACTACACGTAAGTCATATCCAGACTTCCCAGTTTTTAGCGGTAATTGATGATCATAAGATATATGCGCTTCCAGATCTTTCAAAGCCGGTGTATGTCGCTGAGGGTTTGTGTTTCGTACCACCTGTCCTGTCCGCAGACTATGCAGCAAGAAGGTCTGCCGCCCGAGAGACTCTAACAGAGATCCTTGTTGCGGACTTGGGTGATACAATTGCAAAATCTCCATATCTGATTGTGAGTTGGTATTGACATGCGAGGAATAATTCTAACGGTCTACAGTTGCGTCCATCTAATGACGATCTTACCATATATGAGCCTTTTCGCACCGCACCAACAGATTCAAAATTATCACTCGCAGATACACTTCATTTCTTGAAAATCCATAATCCCCATTTGGCTGAAAATCCCGTAATATCTGCAGAAGAGAATACCGATGAGGCCCAGGAGACCAGAGACAATCCAATGCGTTGGGTCACAAACTTAGGGGGCTTCAGCACTGTCTTTCTTCCAGGCGGCTCTCCAAGCTTTATCATAAAGAGTTCCAAGAGCACTCCTAAAGTAATACGCCTTCAAGGCAAGGGTGTTAGGGGCATGAGCAGTTTCCATACAGCAGGCTGTGACCGTGGCTTTATTTATGCCGACATTGATGGGGTCGCACGAGTGTCACAGCTACCTGAAGATACCAATCTCGAGCTTGGCATCACGATTAAGAAAATTGAACTTGGAAACGATGTTCACGGTGTTGCCTTTCATCCTCCGATGGAGTCATATGTCGTTGCTACTAGTACAGACGTCGTCTTTGAATTGCCCAAAGATGATGACCACCACCGCGACTGGCAACGCGAGGATATTCCTTTTAAGCCATCAATGGAGCAAAGCTTTCTAAAGCTTATCAGTCCTATCAATTGGTCAATAATTGACAGTGTCGAACTTGAGCCTTTCGAAAGCATCATGTGCATTCAGACAATGAACCTAGAAGTCTCAGAGATCACCAATGAGCGAAAGCAGTTAATCACAGTTGGCACAGGGATTTCTCGTGGCGAAGATCAGCCAACCAAAGGTCGTATTTACGTTTACGATGTTGTTATGGTGGTGCCGGAGCCAGGAAAACCAGAGAAAAACAAGAGGCTTAAGCTCATTGCTAAAGAGGACATACCCCGAGGCGCAGTAACTGCCATATCAGAAATCGGAAATCAGGGTTTCATGCTTGTAGCCCAAGGCCAGAAATGCATGGTTCGTGGCTTGAA
This sequence comes from Pezicula radicicola, assembly GCA_003008705.1. NCBI lineage: Eukaryota > Fungi > Ascomycota > Leotiomycetes > Helotiales > Dermateaceae > Pezicula > Pezicula radicicola. Next base: position 716,184 of record PDUO01000021.1, read on the forward strand.
GGAAGACGGCAGTCTGCTGCCCGTTGCATTCATGGATATGAACACTTACACTACCGTTGCAAAAGAATTACGAGGCACAGGCCTTTGCGTTATGGCTGATGCTGTGAAAGGCGTTTGGTTCGCCGGTTACACTGAAGAACCGTACAAAATGATGCTTTTTGGGAAATCCAATACACGTATGGAAGTTGTGGCTGCCGAGTTCCTACCTGACGGGAAGGAATTGTACATAATCGTTGCCGATGCGGATTGTAACCTCACTGTTCTGCAATACGACCCCGAACGTAAGTTCTCCTTCATAAAATTTCGCTCAACGCTCACATTTCACAGATCCAAAATCACTCCAAGGTCATCTCCTTCTGCACCGCACCACTTTTTCGCTCGGCGGTCACCTTCCTTCCACCATGACACTCCTTCCGCGCACTACATCATCTACTATGGTACCTGCTACACCCGATGCCATGGAGACGGCAGCAGAAGCCACTATTCCGGAGCACCAGATCCTCATCACTTCAAATACAGGCTCCATCTCAGTTCTTTCTCCTCTATCAGAGTCCCAATATAGGCGTCTCAATACCCTCGCAACTCACCTGACCAATACACTGTATCATGCATGTGGTTTAAATCCGAGAGCCTACAGAGTGGAAAAGGACGCGCCAGAAGCAATGGTGGGTGCAAGAGCAATTGTAGATGGCGGAATTCTCATGCGATGGATGGAGTTGGGGAGCCAAAGACGGTTAGAAGTTGCGGGACGGGTCGGCGTGAATGTTGATGAGGTCAGGGAAGATTTATCGGCTCTTATGGGCGGATTGCGATATGTGTAACTTTACGGGGAGCTAGCTCTTGGTGCTCGCTTTTTGCAGCGGAGTAAAGGACTGGATAGCTGGAGTTGTGGCGAGATGGCCTTGGAATGCAAGAAGAAAAAAAGAAAAAAGAAAGAGAAAAAAGAAACACAAAACCGGGAATTAGACGGTCAACAATAAGCCAGTGATTTATTGCAGATTACAGATTACAGATTTACAGTCAACTGTAACTTGAGCTTTTGTGGTCGTGCTCAGCCAGCGCGACAATGTGGTGGCACTCTTCGTACGAAAGGGGGATCCGGTCTAGCGTGACTTCATTTACGCACTTTCAGCACTACAGTATTAGGACTACGCACCTTAGCAACGCTGAAGCGGGTTAAAGTGACAAGGGGGGGCGGGGTGACTCCAGGATCTAGGATTACTGTACAGTACTGTACTCCTGTAGGATATAAGGTATAGGTGATATATTGGTCACGAGACCGTTGCCAAGAAGCCATCGGAGCCGGAAGTACCTCCTGGGCCACATGGAACTTTTCGGGAAAAGACGTGATGTGAAATGCCATGACACTACAACTGTACTACTGTACTACTGTACAGTAACAATTATGACTACGGAGTACCTCGGAGGCCTACCCTCCTGCCCGATCCCTGGGCCAGCATCGGACCTATCTCCTTATCTCTCCCTTTTGTTTTTGGTTTTTTTTGGCTACCAACTACCGCGAGGTGCGACCCTTATATCAGAGTTTCTCTAAGCTCTTGCGCTCCTGGTGGCTACGGAAGTTTGCTCCGTTGACGCAATGATGAAGCCCTGTTACCTGTGCTTTTACTCATACTTATGTAAGCACCCTCACGTATATCCTTGCAAAGCAGAATCTCGAACATCATACTACTCCTGTGCTGAGGATTCCTAGAGCTTCAAGTTCGCCAATAATCTACTTAACCATACCGGATTCAGCTTTCGTGAGCCACCACCACAGCCATTGCACCCTTTCCGCTTCTTCTAATGCACAAACTCCGTGACGCACCGTGACTATGGATCCTCCTTCGACATCTTCAGTTGCAGAGGGGAAAAAGAGGGAGAGGAGCCCCACGGATAGGAGACCTCTTGCGGCAATGGTACGGTACAGTTGGTTTTCTGGCTTATGGATTTAGAGTGGTCGGGTTTGGCATTGCGTCATGATTAATGCATTTTTGCAATAGGCTTGCGAGACTTGTCGGGCCAGGAAGACTCGTTGCGATGAGCAAAGGCCACGATGTGGGCTATGCCAAAAGTTGAACAGAGTCTGCCTATATCAAGAACCGAAGCCGACCAAGTAAGTAGTAGTATGGTTGTCGGAGGCCACGCTGCAGCTCCGAAGCAAAGCACACACTCACCATCTCCAGGAAAGACACCACCCTCAGCCAGATCCTGGAAACTTTGAACTCTCTAAATATAAAACTCGATCGGGCCTTATCGCCATTACCCGCCCAAGATCGAAGCAAGTGGCAGCAGCAGTTCAGACACCTGAAGGCCTTTCCGCCGACCCCTGGACCGAGTGGAGCTGCCAGCGAGATATCAGAGAGATCGAAACTATCCTCACACAATCTCAGCCTTACCAAGCTGTCGGCCGACCCTAGAAATCACCCGTCTCGGGCAATCTCGAACCTAGAATCATTTCAGGTGCCCACTCGGCAGATCACAGAAGTACACAAACTTTTGGCATGGCCAGCAGTACAGACTCTGCTAGAATGTCATGGCGCAGATTTATTAAAATGGGATAGAGATAATAGAGGGACAGAGAACTGGTTGATGGAGATATCCAAGGACTTTGGCGACATGCTTCCTCTGGACTGGCCTGTGGATATCATTTATAGCGAAACTGGGGACTTGCAGCTGGATCTTGGTCGGTCAATAACGCTAACTAGGGACTATGTTGAACATCTCTGCGCAACATACTTTCAATCATTCCACTATACGTATCCAATTCTTGATCATGCTACATTTTACTACCAAATTTTGCCCGAGGCCTGTCGTCGTTCATTCAACGAATCACACGAAGGATCTTGCCTTGTTCTTCTGGTACTAGCTCTAGCTTGTGTTGCCGAAGAAGGTGCCACAGGAGAACCGATAGTTGACAGTGTCGGCAGACTTACTGGGGTTAGAGGCGGTACTGTTGAACGCCCGCCCGGGCTTGTATTATTGAATGAGGCCAAACGCAGGTTTGGAGCCTGTCTCACTCATTGGAGCCTGACCACTCTCCAGACATCTATCTTATTTGCGTGAGTGCGTTAAGTAGAACAAATGGGAAGACACGTGTACTAATGTCATATCTCAAAGTGTATACTATTCCCAAGTCTCTCGAAATCTAGTTCGTCTTTTCTGTGCCATTCGGTGGATTTCATTTGGCTGATCTTGGTACAGGAGTTTTGGCGCATGGCTACCATTAGCTGTACTATAGTTCAGAGCCTTGTGAAAAGGTGTGTTATTCATTTGGTAATGTAGGGGCTCGGCTAACTCATACAACAGCATTGTTCAGTGGGGAACGGTGGAGAGCGATCGTGTAGCGAGGTGCTTCTGGATGTGCAGCATCCTAGAGGGGTAAATATTTAAAAGACCTGGAAGAATTATCGCTTACGAACAAAATCTGTAGCGGGCTCACAGGTGAGCTGGGACTTGATCTTCCCAGCATCACTAGCCTTCAAGACTCAGTCCCTCTCCCAATCTTTTTAACAGAGGGAACCAGTGAGGCGACGAAAACAAGCGATGACCTGTTCATTGAATATCACTTTCTGGCTCAGATAACACTAAGGACTTTAATCAATCGGACACGAAATTCTATCCAGGATTCTAGTAAGTACACTTACCCTAGTCTGCCAAAATACTATTACTTCATGGAAGATACTGACCATCCTCCGAGAAGGGAATATATTCCAAGAAACCCCTGAGGCCATCCAGGGTCGGAGGATAGTTATGCAAGAACTCTCTACTCAGTTGCAGAATTGGCGCCTCACTTTGCCAACTCCTATAGCATGGGACGACGATGATCTCCTGGGGGAGTTTTCCGACATAACGATGCTTGACACTAGTCAAGACTTATACAAGGAAGCTATCACACTGATTGATCCTGCAGTTACGGGCATGGTTGATTTTAGATCCATCCTTAATGCTTCACTGCGAACGCGCTATAAGTATGCGCAGTATATTATCTGGCGACCTTATATTTACCAGGTCCTACACTACCCTCTCGACACTACTCAGCATGACCATGAGTCCTGTCGTAAAGCTTTGAAGGTAAGAGTATCGAGGCAGCAGATCTCTTATATCTGACTCTTGATAGGCTTGCTCCCTCTGGCCTCTCACATTTGCCACCTTTCAGCCTCAACGACGGCTTGTTCCTCACCTCTATGAGTACACCCACACGTGAGTCATTATCGCCCTGTTTTCAAAAAATATAAAATAAACTTGCCTACTAACACCATGCGGAAGATTATTCGGCATTTTGATTTTAATACACGTCTCTGAATCCAACCCTGTCTTAGAGCCGCTACTGGAGACGGCGCCGGCAAATTATGAGATTAAGCTCAGTGTGGAACTATATTTAACTTGGATCCGCGATATGAAGGTTGTACATCCAGTTGCAAGATGGTGTTGGGATCTTTTGAAAGTCATATACAAAGATCATGACCTTGTACGCGATTCTGTCGACTAGCATGGAGTTCGGAGTGCGAGCATATTGAACTTAATCACTGAAAGGGCGCAAAGTTGATTTCCGTTAATGATATCCCTATTTTCTTTTACTAAGGAGTTGATCATTTGCATTATCGGCGTTGTGGGTTCCCATGATCTAGCCAAGGGAGTTATAGTGAACAAAAGTTACACTAATGAAAGTTATGATTTTGGGGGTTACGGTTGGAATGAAAATAGATTGGTCAATTGATTTGGAGTCTCTTGAAAGCTATTGTATTATTATCTACGCGCAATTACAAGAGAAACTTCGCTTTGCATAAATAGGACGGATTGCTTGTACTACAAGTGTATCTTAGTGCAGAAAACAATAAACATTTCTGTGTAAATATTATAGGTGTGTTTGCTATAACTAGTAAGTTTATAAGATGTAATTGCTTTACATCCTATTATAAGACTATATTAGAATATTCTAAAGATTACTAGGCTATATATAATTAGTAGTATAAAGTCTCGTGCATGTTTTTCTATTCTCTAATTATTGTTTTAATAAGTTATAGAATTTTTCAAACTTAGAGGATAGTCTATAGTACTATTCTTAAAAATATGCTAGTATAGCTCTCTAGTTACTTTTAAATTGACCATGCCGGCGTAGTGCCAACTAATCTATAAACTAAAAAAGTTTAAGAGTCACTTGCTGAACCTTGTTAAAGTACTCGAGCTAGGTGAGCAAGTCAAGAAATTAGTTACTCTACTTGAATTTATAAATTTTATACATAGATTTTTAAGTTAAGAGATATATACCTAAGTAAGAGATATATACCTAAGTAAGTATTCGTATATTACTAGTGGTTAAGCGACGATCTCGTAAGGGGCCGGTTTTAACACGCGGGCTACAACAGCTGTTACTTTATGATTTACCCTCCTGCTTTCCTAAAACTATGAGAATTTTTGTAGAACTATTATTTCATATATACTAAATTATCCCTTAGTCTATCTTATTATCCCCTATTTCGTCAGATGCCATGGGCATGGACCAATAGGACGTGCACGACTAATCACATACAATTTTTGGTGATAAAAATCTGGGGTTGTCGAATCCCTGCACAAAATGGCATATAACGAACTAGGGGATAAAAATAAGTGCAGCTGATATGTAAATAATGTGATTTTTGGCGTTGTAGTGCCTGTGTCAAAATCGACCACTTATTTCTCCCCTGGAGAGACTGGGGTTTTTTCTAGCTTCTTCTTGAAGTCAGCCTTGCGACTCTAGTGGCTAACAATATTCTCCCACAACTATTTTGCAAACACAGTTCACTCTTCCTGTCCTCTAAAACAATTCCAAAAAGCATTTCAAACAGCATTTCAAACAATACTTCAAAGGACCTCTTGCGGTTAGAACTAGAATTTTGAAAGTACACCCAGGTAACAATTGCACTATACACAACTTGAGTTACACATACTAAGCTAATTCCATAGAGGGTTAAGCATATTGAGCTCTTGCGATTAACATGGCTACGCCTACCAACGAAATGCGCCCTGATACCCCACACGAAGAGTCTAAACTTTGTGATTGCTGCATGGAGCAACGCTCTAAAAACTCTCTAGAAGTTCTGTCATGCGGACACATTTACTGCACAGCTTGTCTACAAGAAGCGTTCTACCTCGCCAGCGACGCCACGAATTCATTTCCAGCTCATTGCTGCGGCAAACCTATCGAAGTTGAGATGCTCGAAAACGCCATAACCGACCGTGTCCTAATTGAAAGATACAAACAGAGATTACTCCGCTTTAATCTCCCTCAAGTATATTGCTCGGTTCCGATCTGTTCTGCTTTCATTTTACCTGAGAACATTTGCGGAGATAAGGCTACTTGTCCAGAATGTAGTACCGTCACTTGTATCAAATGCCAACAGATACTTCCTGCTGGTCTTCATGAAGGTCTTACTTGCGAGTTCAACCTTGCTACGAAAGAGGCTTTGGCTGTTATGAAACTCAATGATTATCGATCTTGTCCGAAGTGTAAGACGGCTACTGAACTTATTTCGGGATGCAATGATACTCAGTAGGTGAAGTAGCTCTATACAAACTGTTATAATTACCTGGTACTTTTACTGACTAAAGTTTTTGTATTAGTTGTACTATTTGTGGTGAAGATTGGTGTCATAGATGTGGTAGCAGTTTTCGAGATGTAGATGAAGATCATCATTGTGATAGTGAGGGAGAAAATGAGGAAAGGGAGTTTGTTGAGTTACCTGAACTTCTTCCCGGGGAGACGAGGGAGCAGGTGATTGGGAAAATTCTGGGGATGGATTAAGCGCTTTTATCTGTGGTAGATAAGGCGCGGGATACAGAGTTAAATAATTCAGTGGTCGATTGAGATGTTGATTGGGAAATTGGTTGGGACGGTGATTCAGAAGCGGAGAGTTAACTAGTTCGTGCCGGGAGAGATAATCCAGAATTTGATAGATAGACCCTGTACTGACGAGCTTATCAATGGCTTAATTCGTGATTCCACTAGTGAATTCGGGCAAAGCTGTGGAATAAATTAAGGTGTTTGTTTGGAGCACGAGAAAATGGCAAACGCAGAGAAGTTAACGAGCGGAGTCGCGTTTTCCTGTGAGCTAAGCGATAGAATAGTCAATGTGCCTTAGAAGTAAAATCCTCTTCTTTAATTTATAATTCAAAGCTGCTATTTTATAAAATCTTAAAGATATAAAAGTGCTATGGTATATCGCGAGTAGTTCCTCCTACGAGTCTTGGTCCTGAATACAAGTCACAAAGTACCTAATTGTTAGCTGTTATATCGCAGCACCCGAATTATTTATATTTTCAAAACTTATTAAAGGAAAAAGAAAAGAAAAAGATCAAATGGTATAGCAAGCTTTTGTAAAGAAAACTTAATGTATTGTTCTAGCGAGGAAAGCTATTAGTAGCCCGTTGCAATATCGGTATGCCTCCTATGCTATTTGCATAAGCTTTTCTATCATCTGTAAACCCCAAAGATATCACTCATCATAACTCCCCAACATTGGGAGTAATAATACGGCAAATGGTAAACTAGCTGTAAACTAATTGTAGCCAGCTAACGCGAAAGTTTGTAGTATCTCTTCCTGAGACACAAACTCGAGCTTTCTGCGTTTTGAAAAGAGTGCCTTAGAGAGAGTTAGATCTGAAGAAAAGGCGAATCGGAAAGGGAATCGGGTCTCTCACCTGATAAACAATCCCACTAAGTTGTAATAGGGACACCTGGATGTTCTGCATCCAAGCATCTCTCACACATCTGAAAACAACCGTTTGCGCACTTGAAATGATAGTTTAGCATTTCATACTCGCAACTATCACATTTGCCTTTCCCTTTTACTCTTCTGATGTCCGGATGAGTGCGTTTCAAGATCTCATCAAGCATTTCTTCATAAGACTGGCCGGGACTTGGAGCGGGTATGTTGGTGGGGTTCTTGTCGGCTGTACCACGTAGATTATCGTCAGAATACTGTGGGCATGTATGCTGAGTGTAACTCAATTTGGTGTGATCTCTAAGACACAGATAGCACCAATTTGTTCCGCATGCCATGCAACTGGATGATTGTGTGAGTAAGGACTCTTAAATGAAAGGTAGGCGGGGGAGGTGCTTACTGCATGTGATTACATCCGCCACTCATCGAAACACCATTCTTACAATTAGGACATTCCTGATGTTTATTGAGTTTCATAAACGCTCGAAGTTCCTTTGCGGATATATCCAGATCACATAGAATATCATCATGAAGCCCGTTAGGAAGATGCTTACGACATTTCGTGCAGGTGACCTCGTTACACTTTAGACATATTGCCTTATCGTAAAGAATAGCTTCCGGTAGAATGAATGCAGAACATGCTTCCACAGAACAAAACAATGGATTCTTGGTCTTGATCTCAATTATCTTCTCCTCGAAACGCTGTACAACACTTTGTTTTAAAAACTTCTCCAGTCCTTCGATTGAGGTTATTGGTGTACAGCAACGGGGTGGGAAAAATCCGGTTAGCGATAATGATTGATCGAACATCTCTTCTAGGCATTTTTTACAGCAGCGGTGGTTGCAGGGTAGGAAAATGACCTCGTATTTGGTGAAATTGTCGTGTACACAGATTGCACATTCGTACTGCTCAGCTTCTGGTTTCTTAATTTGCTCTTGAGTCGATTCTGAAGCAGCGTCCGTGGAAGGAGATACCAAAGTGTTGCTCTCTCCTGACTTAGAGTCATCATTCTTGATATCTGGCTCAGCAACCGTGACCTCGTCTTCCTGATCGTCCGAAATACTGCTAGAAGTACTGCTGTTGTCTGGATCCGAGTCATTCTTCAAGACTGCTACGTTATCGCGCTCAAAATCTTTGGATGAGTCGGTAGTAATAGCTTCTCTCTGACTTGTGGCTGTTTTTGAAGTTTTGCTATCATCTGTTGAGGAAACCAAAGAACCGTTTTCTGATGTAACGGCTGAATGTTCTTCGATGGCGGTGTTGTCGTTGGTGCTTGTAATCAAGGATGTAACTTCATCTCTGGGAGTAGGAGAAACTCCCGATGGTTGAATAGTTTGGGATGATGATTCATTCGTTGTTGTAGATTGTAAAGTTGTTTCAGGTGAAGGGTTGATCGAACTCGTAGGCTGGGGTGTTGGCTCGATCACTGTTTGGGAGATAGGAACAGGAGATGTTGTAGCTTGGGCGATATCATCTTCTCCTGAGCTGAGACCTACTGTATCCTTTGTGCCGTTGAGAATTCTGGATGCTTTGCCTATAACGCCTGCTGTTGCTTCACCGACTATAGATCCTGCCTTATCTGTAAGAGCACGAGCAGCGCCCTTAACAACATTAGTAGTAGAGCCAGGTTTATTCGTGATGCCACCAGCTACACCGCCGATTAAATCCTTTACGCCATCAGCAGTAGATTTCAGTTTGTCGGTTGCACCTCTAGCTACAGCTTGAGCTTGATCGGTAGCGCCTGGAATAGTGTTCCCGACATCTTTAGCTTTATCAATGACTCCAGAAGTAGCACTACCAAGAGTATCTTTCGCTCCATCGGCAGTAGATTGAGATTGTACGCTAGCTTCTGGTGCAGGAACTGGTGGTGTAACGACTGTAGCGATAGGAGGTTGTGCGCGAACCACTGGTGTTGGAGTTGGAGATGTATCAGCTTGAGCGACAGCACGTCGTGAGCTAGGTACTTGTGCAGGACCTGGAGTCGTAGCAGCTTGGGTGACAATCTCTTGTGGCCTAGCTACAAGTGTAGGAGCTGGCGAGATACCGCGATGATGACGTCCGAGTCTTCGGTAAGCATGTTCGAAAGGGTTTGGATCGATTCTACCACCTTGGATCTGTCTAGCCAATTGCCCATCTTCGAGGACGCCGAAGATGCGATCAAGTTCCTCCTCTTGCAACTGGCGCGCAAGGTTCAAATCTTCATTATCGCTCCCTTCCGTCTTGAACTTACTCTCATGACTCTCCTCTAGTTGAAGCTGTTGGATGAGGGCTGCTGTATCCTTATCTAGCTGTCGTAGCAAGTGGTTGTTTGTGTTGGATGCCATTTTGAGGAATGAGTATTGGTGTTGTAGATGGTTACAAAGAAAGTCCCTGTAGGTGATGTTAGGAAGAGAGGTTTGATTGGGGTGAGGAGAAAAGGGTAAGTTGAAATCCGCTCGGAAGCTGAAATCGCAAACAGGAGAGGAGCCGGCCTAGTACAATATTGTTCATAGGCTTTACCTTACAGTGGTTGAAATCAAGGAGACTTGCGTTAAACGGGTGTAATTTAATTGCTTTTTAGCTATTCTACAACCGCATGTTGTTGTTGTTGTTGTTGCTGGAGAATGGTTGCTGTAGTTGGGTTGAAAGTTGAGGCAGAGGTAGAGAAGAAGTTAAGCCTAAAACCTTTGAACAGTAAAGCTTGTTAATGTAGAAACAGTTTTATAACTTACCTCCTAAAAGTAGGCTTAATTTAGCACTATTTTTATATGCAGAATATAACACCCATTTATTACCTTCTTTACTTCACTTGATACTCTAAATGGCCTTATTTACAAAATGTCTTCGAAAAGTGTAGATAGTAATAATTGAGCGGTAGTAGTTATACGACAGTGTTTGATTCTTATGACACCATACCTCTATTTATGTATTCTGGTCTAGGCTCTTGCATTCCGAGTAAGACCAATAGCAAAAAAAGAAAAGAAAAAAAAAACACTGGTTGTGGGGCACTGCAGCAAAGCAACACCAGTTACAAAGTACGAAGCTAAGCAAGAAGTAAAGATGCAATTGGACTACTGTAAAACATGCTTCAATATTCATCACAAAATACAAGGTCTTAATATGTACAATTGATTAGTAGACACTACACCAGGACAAGAAATACAAGCCAAGAACAAAGACAATCCAAACCCACACTACTCCCACTCACCCTCTCAAAACAAAAAGCCATAGCAAACAAACCCAAAACCCCAACTAACCTCCTACCCAGCACAATAAGTACTCCTAGCCCTCATTCTCTCTCCATACCTCCAAAGCAAAATCGGCGCCGGAACCCCAATAACAATAGCTAGCCCAGCAATCAATGCATTGCCACCTGCAATACCAAGTGCACCATACATAGCCGGAGCAAAAAGAGGAAATCCAAAACCTGCCATTGTTCTGACGAATGCTGCTGCTCCGGTTGCTGATGCTGAGTACGTTGTATAGGCATCTACTACATATGATTGGGCGCATTGGAAACAGATTATACAACCTGTACCGAAGATTGCGGCACCGATGTTGGGGAAGATCCACTATTGGGGGTTGGAGTTAGTGGGGTTGATTTTAGGATGGTTTGTGAGAAGGGAGGAGGTGAGGCGGAAATTACGTGGATATCGCCGCGGGATGTGAAGCCGTAGATGAATAGACCTATTGGGACAAGGAGACCACCGGGTAACATTAGTGGAACGCGAAATTCGGGACGGCCTTCAGATTTGTATTTCTTCTTGAGTCTGGTGTATATCTAGAGTGTCTTAGTGACTGACATCTTACTGGTTTATTACTGAGGAATACTTACTCCATCTACGAGAGGAGCGCATATCTGTAATCCGACAACAAACCCAATACCTAGAGACAGGTAATTGAGACTCGCTATCCCGACCGGCTCTTCATAGATGTCTTCAAATACATCCGAGAAGGTTGAAAGACTGTTAGATGCATTAGTAAAGGAAGATTTTAGGTTGCTTGGTAAACTGGGAAATTTAGGGCTCTCTAGTCTCTCTTTCAACTGAGCAGTTGAGTTGTATAACTCAAGTTTACTCGACCACGAACCCCCACGGTCCTTCCAACAAAAAGTCCAAAACACGAAAAGCATAATCAAGGGGGAAAACTCACACAAGATACATAAGTCCATAGACATAACCCCGATACAACGCAAGGACCTGGATAGTAGGTTGAGTACCTAACATAACGAAAGGTCTCTCCAAATTATGCCAAAGATTCTGTAGGAAAGTCTCGTCTTTATCATACTCAGTATACAAATCCTGATTACCATTTTCCTTTCGTAGTTTCTTGGCTCTGGTGGCGAGGATTTTGGGGGCGTAGGTTTCTTTGAGGAAGAGTGTTGCTAAGACTTGGACGAGTGCATCAACTATGGATGTTCCCCAGAATACCCACCGCCAGGTTGTGTTTTGTGTTATTATACCTCCGGCTTTGGGGTGTTAGTTGTAGAGATTTGGTGAGTTGAGGTGGGTTACTTACCAATTGGACCAACTATAAGAAACATGAGTCTTGAAGTATTTTGGCGTGAGGGGAACATGGAAGGTAAATAAAAAGTTTAGGAGGCTGTAGATTGCATATCAGCTATGCACAAACGTACCTGAGGGTCCTAGGAAGGGTGCCAGTGAGTAGATAGCCAAAGCTTTTCCTCGTTCTTCGGCTCTCCAACAATCACTCAGTACACCACCACCCAACTATATATCATTTAACACGAGATCGCCAATACTCATCCACAATAGAAAGTTACTTACAGCTTGAGGAGCACTGGCGCCCAGCCCACTAAGAAACCTCAACACCATCATCTGTTGCTTCGTCTGCGCAAACCCACAAGCTGTATTGAAAACTAGGAACCACATATTCGACCACCGCAAGACGACTACGCGACCATACATTTCAGAAAGCGGCCCAAGTAGGAACGGACCAACTGCATAAGCGAGCAGGAAAATGGACATGACTAAAGCCTTTTCGATTTGACTGGTAATGTCGAATTCCTCTGCTATGGTGGTAAGAGAAGGTGCCACCATTGTTGAGGCAAGTGGCGAGATGAATGTGAAAGATGCAACGATGACGGTTGCTGTCCAGCGTGTTCGTCGAGGCCAGTTGAGGGGGTTAGCTGGATCATCGGGGTTTGACCAAGTAACCTTAAGTCAGTTAGTAAGAAAATCATGTTGACTTCTAGAACGGAAACACACCAAATTAGGATCATTAGGATCCTTAGCATCCTTAGAATTGTGATCTTTAGAAGAATCATAGTCTCCGGCATCGCTCCTAGGCTTCGAATCTCACGGTTGACTCGGAGGCCAAGCGTCGTAGGCTGGACCAGGTGATTGATATTTGTGGACAGGACTTTTTAACATTTGCCATTCTTCGTCATCTTCCAATCTTTGGCCACCTCTGATCTCTGTATAGGATCTAGTAGACTTAGATCGAAAAACTATAGGAGGCAGAGCGAAATTTCTAAATGATGGAAGTCGATTGATTGATATGCTAGACCTGTGAGTTGCCATATTTTTTGAATTACCGATATTAGAAATGAAGACAATAGTAAGTACTTCATACATGTAAATTACATCACGAAATTCTTAGAAATTTAAGCTTAAGAAATGAAACAATTATACTTGTGCAATTGGTAGAAGCTTATAGTCTTGCCACCATACGTTGATGACATATCTAGAGGCAATTCGTTACGAGCTACCATAAAAGTTAGAACTACCTGGAAGTAATGAACGGAGTAGAAGAGTTGAGATAAAAGAAAAATCTAGGTTTCTTGTCTGTTTCGCAGCATTGCTTGTTTCGAGCCCCACCGAGGCACTCGCATCGACTACTGCGCATAAATCAAGTTGGCAAAGAGAGTTAGAAGAGCTAAATTCCTTACCTACTCTATAAATACAAAGTACTGCATTTAAAATATGTCATTCTCGATCGATAATGTCTTGTCATTTCTCGTATTTCAACGCTGCGCGTTGTACATCAGCTAACCTACTGAGGCTGAGTTCTCAGGGGTCTCGAGGTCTTGGGGTCGCGTGCACACTTACTGCATTTGTTTGCCAAGCACTCTCCGCAAAACGAATTGATATCACAAACGGCTCAAGCTGATGGTAGTGGTGGTTACCGAGAACTTAGCAAACCCTAAGACTCGTACTTCTAGCATCTTGATGTTGCGTGCTAAAAATGAACTGTTCGAATGCGAGCTCTTATGCATTTCCAATGGGTGGTGCGCAAACTCCCAAGACAAAAACTGCCAAGATATTTTTCAGCTTTGCGATGGATATATCATCATCTTTTGAGAGCTCGAGTGGTAGCTGTGATCATGGTTAGGACTCTCTTCATTTCGAGATGATAAACCAGCTTTTGCATGTCACGAGAAAAACACAAAGCCAAAACAAAGTCATACTGAAAGTACAGTCAATTGTAAGACTGAGAATCGTCCAACACCTATTGCATATCCAAACACTTCCTTAGATTCCTCATGTGGCCACCACTACAAACCATGCGAATCCTTGTCTCGCCCTCCGGATTCAAAGAAAGTCTAGAGCCAGACGCTGCAGCAGACTGTATTGAGGAAGGCATTTTAAGAGTCTTGCCCACCGCCATTATTCGCAAAGCACCACTTATCGACGGAGGAGAAGGCTTCACCCGGGGACTCGTCGCAGCAACTCATGGTCGTGTAGAGAGCTGCACGGTGACTGGACCTGTTGGGAAGCCTGTTGACTCTTTCTACGGATTTACTGGTAGCAGCCGCAAGAATGCAGTCATCGAAATGGCCGCGGCAGCTGGGTTGCGACTGGTACCAAGAGATGCTCGAGATCCAGCAGTAACGACAACATACGGTGTCGGTGAGCTGCTTGCAAAGGTCTTAGATGAAGGTGCAACACACGTCCTTGTTGGTTGTGGTGATTCAGGAACATGCGATGGCGGGGCCGGAATGCTTCAAGCACTTGGAGGTCGACTTCTCGATATCGATGGGAACGAGCTTCCAAAGGCTGGAGGCGGGCAGGATCTGGCGAAGCTTGCAGATATCGATCTCTCGGGGTTGCATCCACGTTTGAAAGAAGCCAAAATCGAGGTTGCATGTAACTGGGATAACATACTCTGCGGCGAAAAAGGAGTTGCTCGCGTGTTTGGTCCTCAAAAAGGCGCAACAGAGCAGCAGGTGGAAGAGCTTGCCACTGCTCTAGATACATATGCTTCAGTGGTAAGAGACAAGCTAGGTTTTAGCATCTCAAGCGCTGGAGGAAGTGGAGCTTCCGGCGGTTTGGGAGCAGGCTTGATGATCACCGGCGCCACTTTACATCCGAGATTCGACTTGATTATGAAATACATTAATCTTGACGTCCTCATGGAAGACTGCGACCTCGTCATCACAGCCGAAGGGGGTATAGATAAACAAACACCCAGTGGTAAGGTTCCAGCAGAGGTTGCAATGTATGCAAAGAAACGAAATTTGCCAGTGCTAGCACTTGCTGGCAAGATTGGAACGGGTGCCAGTGCTAACTATTCCGCCGGAATCGACGCATACACAAGCATCTTGCAGAAACCCTCATCGCTGGAGGAGGCTATGGAAGATGTGGAGAGGCTTCTCCAGGATTCTGCGGAGAGCGCCATGAGAATGATCATGATTGGCCTTAAAATAGACGCAGACAGACGTAGATGGAAGTGAAAGGCACTTGGAATATGGGTAATATTGGCCATACCGGGGGTCGTAATCGGAGTTTTCTTGTGGTGTTCAATGGCTCCAACTTTGTTGCCGCACCTGATCTGTAATGTTCCCATGGCAGTTATTGTAACCTGCGATCCGTTGTATTTAATGCTCTGCGCGTACTATAGTCCAATCGAAGCAGATACGGGTACTGCTTCCATGTATCATCTACAATGCAGCAGTCCAATGGTGAAGTATACCTTCCACATCGTCGTGTAATTCGTACTCGGTGGCGCTGTGAGGTTTATCCATTCCGTGATGTTTGTCTCGTCTTTGTCCTGTCGTCCAATTTCTCCCATAGCGTCTTTTCTCTCCTACATTGGCCACCCTCTTTGTGTATGTATACTCTTGCTCGATGGCCGATTGATAACATATGATTGTGAATCTATCTGCGACTTTATGGTGGCGCAATTGTATGGCATTCGTCCTACCGGAATCGTACTCGTCGCAGAATAGTCTTTTTCGTTTGCCGCGTAGCAAGTCTTCTCATGAATTCCCTAGAACACTTACGAATTTAGCGTTGCTCAATTGCAATAGGATTGTTTTGCGGGCTCAATTGAAGGTCAACAATCGCGTTGTGTGTTGCGTTCTCCAACCCCGGGAGCTCAAATTGGAGTGATAGTTCACTTCGGGCTCTGATTGGGTCGCTTAGGGGAGCATCTCTCCTTTTCGCAGATGGAACAGTGCCTAATGTCAGTACTTTAAACCTTTTTACGGAGTGTGCCATAAGTAGTAATATTAGTTCTGTGTTACAGACTTTTGTTTTAGTAAGCTGACGCTTTTTCAAACCGTTCAAGGGCGCGTTCATGTTTATACAAAAGCGTGCGTAGAGATGCCCACGGCGACGACAGGAGAAATTTGAGCAGGGCGTTTAGAATGCTAATGAATGTCTCTTTCCTGGCATGTTGATGCTAGTATTTTGGACCTTGACTTTCAATAGAATTATTTGTTCGTTTCAATACCGAAATCTTCCCTTCTTCTGTGAAAATGTCTTATTAACCTTCTATACGACACACTTGGGTAACTCACTTGATTTGGGTAACTCGCTTAGCTTAAGTAACTACATATAAGAAGTCTTTCGAAGTTAGAAAAACATGTAATTATAGTAAGGCATTCAAATCAGTGGGCTGCTCAAGTCAAGTGGGTTACTCAAATCAAGTAGGCTACTCAAACCGGGAATCTTCCAGTCGGGAATCAAAACCAAAAGGAAAATACCTTGACGTAGTAACGCAAAACGCTCAAGCGCCACAGCTCGAAGTATCATAACAACAATCGAGGATCTTGAAAGTGAGGCGGTGGCTCAATTCTGCCTCTTGCCTATTCTGAATCACCTGCTCTGCCACTAGCGTGGTTTGACGTGACTTCTCTTCCATGTCGCACTTCACAACTTCTTCTCCAAAAACACTTCACCTACACGTTCACCTTCTCTCTACTATCTGGAGGGTTTAATCTCATGCAAGCTTAGACTTGAAGCGGTTTGGATCGTTTCTTATTGTTTCTCTGCGCGGATCTTTGGATCGAGGCGTGCTTTCACTTTCGTTCACTCTCAACTCCAACAAAGATTCTTCAACAACCTCCCTCGCACAGCATAATGGCAGTTCTTGACTCGTTCCCGGAACTCGAGGTCACCGTCTGTGTTGATGGACAGGCACTCAAGGAATATGACGATGATCGAGAGGAAGCAAAAGTAGGCTCTACACCACTTCAAGCGGAACGAGCAAATAGGACCGTCAGCAAGTATATCGAGGCTATCGACAACAAGGAGTTCGCTGTCAAGATCGTACTTTCCCCTACCTTTAAGATGACGAGCGGATCTCTTAGTTGCAGTGTCCAAGTAGATGGCCAAACACTTCAGCGACCACTCTTACTCAAAGCTGATAAAAGCAGCTGGACCAGAATTATCGCCGGCCAAATGACTGTCACTGCAGGAAATTGTGTTGTCAGGCCGGTAAAATTTGCAAAGATCATAACTAGTGAGTCTTCTTATGACTGTAGAGAACTCACGACTAATCTTGTCAGGGGATGATGGTATTTCTGAATCAGCTATAAAGTCGGACGCAAGCCGTTTATCAAAAGTTGGTTTAATTTCCGTCCAATGTCATCGTCAAACAGCGGGGGAGAAGAGCCTAATCCAAGAGACCACTAATACTTTCGACACTTCGTTCACAGGCGAAGTTCATGAGAAGGCGTTGAAAGGCAAGGAAAACTCTCACAGAACGATGTAAGTTAGACAAAATGTTTATTATCCTTGGAGCTGACATGCCATTGAGATTGGGAAACCCTCAGACTACTGCGGCAGCCTTTTATTCCTCGGATTATGTTGATGGTAAAGACCACCCTATTGCCATTTTCCATTTCAGATATCGTTCTAATGGTTTGAAAGCCCCCCTCAGTGA
Organism: Pezicula radicicola; assembly: GCA_003008705.1. NCBI lineage: Eukaryota > Fungi > Ascomycota > Leotiomycetes > Helotiales > Dermateaceae > Pezicula > Pezicula radicicola. The sequence goes on from PDUO01000021.1 coordinate 733,995, forward strand.
CATGGTATAACTACTAACATATCAAAATGACAATAGAAGCTTTGAAACGCCTGCACATCATCGAACGCACGCCCGAACCAGATGAAGAGCCAGCAGAGCCCCCAATACCCGCCACCCTTTTCAATCGACTCTCTGAACAGGAGAGGCAGGAGTTGGAGGAGTACTTGGAGAGACGCAACAAGGTCAGGTGACTCGATGCTGAATACAGTATGTTTAATGCTGACTTCAGTTTTCATACAGGTCAACATAAAACGAGAACGAGAGGGAAATGAAGACAGCCAAGCAATCCGCAAGAGGCCAAAAAAGTCCGCAGGAAAGGTGACAATTGACCTTACGGAGGATAGTGATGAAGATGCTAGGGAGAATTCTATCGCAGTAGATTGAGGTACGTTGTTGTAAAGCTGGCTTTTCGGAGGCGTTAGAGAATCAGCACTTGCACATCACAGAAGGGCAGAGACATATGGCTGGAAGGGAAGCATGGAATCCATAAACTAGGTTCCGCAAATTGGGGGATATTTGCTACATCTTGTGGCTTCCTCAGAGGGAGGTTTCAAAATGAAGCTCTCTGTGGTTGAGCATGCCAATGGCATATCATGGAGGCTAGCACATAAACTTGACATAATCCACTTAGCCGTACATAGTTGATATCGGTTCAATTCAGACATATCTGCGTCCAGAAAATAAATTCTCTGCATCATTCTGTTCAGTGTTGCAGAAACAAGGAAAATCGAAGTTTTAGAAACGCAGATTACAAGAAAACAAGCACAAGATGAGAACAAGCTATACATATAGCTGTTTTATTGTAATCTTGCGAAATCCTCTGAAGCCAGCAAATGCACTTCCTTCACACCCTTTCATTTTGTTACTTAATTTGACTTCCACCAAAGAATAGAGTATATAGGGAATCAAGGACAGCCAGGTAGACAAGGACAAGATACAGGCATAGCTCTTTGTGCTCTCTTCCTGAGACTAATTCAATAAAATAACTCTATAGGCTTGCAAAGACTATTAGCAAGTATTGGATTTTACACGCCAAATGAAGAAATCTTCAAGTCAAAGACTTTTGGATAAAGTGGGTAGGCAGTAGGTATATATAAAGTTGGATGTGTAAGAATGTGAATCATGTGAATGGAAGATGATCATGCTCAGCGCTCCAGATTTTGTCAAATATGTTTAGAATATCGAATTTTGTCATTGCAAAGCTCTGTATACTTCTAGTACTCAAACTGAGGTGGCTCAGTTGGTTCGGAACTTGTGGAATTTGGTGAAATTGGTACCTAGTGTGGAGAATTTATGAGTGATGTTGAAATAAAGTTGTTGGAAAGTAACACAGGGTTGTAGTTGGGTTCGTCAATGTTGCAGCTTGTGCAACACACCCAAAAAACATAAAATGGAAGGTTTCTTCTTTTTCCCTTTGTTTTCATCTCATCTCTTTCGTCTCGATTTCTCGTCTCCCTTATTTCTACCTAGTCCCTCTTTCTCTTTTATTTTTTCCGACTTTTTAGACTAAATGGTGAAAAAGGTCCCGGCTTTTCGACTCTTTGTTGTCGTCCTATTGCCATTGACGAGCTGACAATACGGGACCGTGTGGCAAGTTGAAGTTAAAACACCGACTAATGATAACACAACTTCAGAGTGGTCATCTCCAAGATTTGTTGAGCAGCTGAACGAGGCCGAGCTCGCTGTGTCGGAAGAAGCCTGTCCTTGGAGTCGCACAGAACTCTGCAGTCAAAGGTCTCAATCCAAAGAGCCTTGTTGGTAGCAAGCCATCATCTGCATGGTTGAAAGCAGAGGAGGAACCTGGAAGTCAGAACCATGAATATATGCAGAGGACGCTAGTCCTAGCTGCTCCCGTGACATTCACCCATTGGCTCGCATTAAGGAAGCATCTTACTTGCTGACACCAACACAAACAAGATTAGCAGATAGTTGCAGAAATTACGAATTTAGAAACATTAGCTCGACTGACTACAGCAGAGTTTGAATTTCAAGTTGCAGCCTAAGAGTATATCCTCAACCCTTGCCTGGCACATGGCGGCCAACTCGCTTTCCCTCGGAGACAACAATGCAACGGTGGTAACGGGAAGAAGCCGCTCAAATTTCCAAGGAAGGAGGTGCTCTCTTTTTGTCTTTCTGTTCTCTGCTTGTCAATCTCCTTGTGTGGCAGCTTGCATCGCATTCTCGGCACGTCATCGGAAGTGTGCGATTTTCGAAAATATTCAAGTCCAAGAACTCTTGACCTCAATGCCAACACCCAGCTGTCGGCTTTCGTCTTGGCGATAATGCTTGTCGCAAGCCATCAAGTATCGGTAGTTCGTCTTGGTGTTGCTTATTTTTACTTCCCGGTTGAACCTTGCTCGTACAGGACAGTACTGTACCGCATTTACTCGTCTGGATCTGGTCATTCTGTTTCTTGACCACTGGTCTAGAACTCATGTTTCTGCCAAAAACCATTTCATTATGTCCTTGACTCTGTTGAACTTCATCTCCTGTTTCTCGCCACTCACAGCGCAAACGGAGGGAAGTCCGGCTCTTCTTTTGGAAGCGCAAGATCCCGTTCGTAATGGTTGCAACACAGAGCAGAGTGGTGGAGGGTTGAAGGCAAACCTTCCACAACCCCATGAACGTCAGCATCTGGACTTTATATCCAATATAGAAAGTCCACGCGAGTCAGTGGACGACGCCGATCCCCTATCTCGTCCTCGTCCTCGTCCTCGTCCTCGGCGAGGGTATATTGGTCACGTGTACGTTACACAGTTCGCCGAGGCTTCGCCCCTGTTGTGCCGTTGTTAGCAGGGAATGTCCTTACAGGGCAGTTAGTCTTCTTATCTCCAGCTGGAGTACTTCAGCAACACCACTCATCTATTATTAATAGCCTATTACACCTAATCTCACAATGGACCCCGACCCGGCCTTTCCGATGGCTTCCAATAGCAGAAATATTGCAGGCAAACTCGAGCAAGTGCAAACAATGCGACAACGGAAATCACAAAACGGAGGGCCTCCTTTTCCGGCCAGTCTATTGGTGGCTTGCCAGCATACGTACCCGGCGCTCAGCAAGCGGTCGATCTCAACGATCTGCCATGTAAACGGATAGGACGCCATGCGGAGCCAAGATAAGAGAAAGCTTTGTGTTTGGGCGAGAGGCGTTCACATCCACACGGTGGGTGTCCAGGTGTTGATGTAAGAAAAACATGGAAGTGTGCGAGAGCGGGTTCGTGGAAAATACCTTTAATGCTAAATGAGCCCACAACCTTGATGCGAGTTCAACTGCACGTTCAAGCACAACAGCACGTTCAACAACAAAGGAGACGAGGGTGAAGGGATCGCATTCGATTGGATTGGATTGGATTGGATTGTACCGATTACGGTACTCACTCACTATCGCAACGACACCACCACACGACCTTGCGATTAGCCCAGCAATCTTTAGCGACTCAGGAAGGTGAAAAGTTTGACCTCGTCTTTTGAGTCGCATTTTTCAATCACAAAGATATGGTTAATTGAGCACGCTTTCTGTCGCAACAGGCTACGATAGCACGAGATTCGAGTCCTGGCCTCAATAACAAAGAACAATCGGACAAGAAAGAGCAGGGTAGCAAGATAAGAAATGGCTTCATCAAGCAGTGATCACGAGGTGGAAAAGAACCACGTGACGTCCTCTAAGGATACCACAAACCCAGACTCAGCAATCCTCACTTCCAATGACCAAGACCAAGAGAAAGGAAATGTCGTCGACCCAACTCTTCCCACTGGCTCCTCGCCTGATCAAGCGCTCGCAATTCTCGAACTTGTCAAAGCTCAAGATCGTCATCATCCAATGCACTGGCCCGCTTGGAAGCGATGGTCAATTATCGTAGTTTACTGTTTCTTGCAGCTTTTTGTTACATTGACAAGTACGACTTACGTTGGAGCAGAGTATGACATTGGAGAAAAATTTAACGAAAGCAGCACTCAAGTCATTACGCTGGGACAGTCTCTGTTTATTGTTGGGTGAGTACTCTTGCTCCTGAATCATGATTGAGTTACTCCCGATATATCTAGAACAAGTATACTAACTCTGAGTTTCTGAATATAGGAACGCCGTTGGACCAGCATTCATGGGACCACTTTCGTGAGTTTTATCACCTTATTTCCCATCCTCTTGTCTTGAAATCAGGAGAACAAGAGTGGAGAGATGCACATAAAGAAGTAAGCAATAGTACTAATACAGAAACAGTGACATTGGTGGCCGCAAATGGGTCTATGTCGCCTCCATCACCATGTACGCGATTCTCAACTTTGGAACAGCCTACGCCATGAACATGCCCATGCTCATCATCTTCATGTTTCTCGCCGGAATTGCAGGATCCACCGCTCTATCTAACGTAGCTGGCACCATCGCTGATCTCTTCGGCGACGTCGATGGAGCAGGACAAGCAATGGCTCTTTTCGTCGTATCCGCCAATGTCGGTCCTTCACTCGGCTCACCAGTTGGAGGCTGGATAACAGCCAACTACAGCCTAGGCCTAAAATGGATTTTCTTAATCAACGTAATAATCGGTTTCGGCTTCGCAATAGTGATGTGTTTCATCCCCGAAACCCTCCCTCGACTTGTTATCGCCAATGAAGCAGCAAAAGCACAAACCGTCGATCCAGATGAAACAGCAATCCTAAAGAGCAAAGTCAATGTACTAAAAGAATTACGTTTCGTAGCAACCATGACCTTCCGCATCATGTTCACTGAACCCATAGTACTCCTCTTAGGAATCTACAATGGCTTCGCTTACGGAATCCTCTTCCTATACCTTGATGGAGTCTACGACGTCTTCGCCGTCAACAACGGCCTCTCAATCATCAGCGCCGATCTAACCTATCTCAATTTCGTCGTCGGTGTCATCGTCATGTTCTGTTTCATCCCAGTTCAAACATGGCTATATGGTAGAGATCGAAAGAAGAATGGTCATAACCGTCCCGAAGCTAGATTCTTAACTAGTTTGGTTACGGTTTGGCTGTTCCCGATTACGTTGCTTTGGTTCGCGTTTACTAGTGATGGGAAGACTAGTTATTGGAGTCCTGTTGTTGCCGGTGGTATTCTTGGGTTTGCTGATCCTTTGTTGTGGTTGAGTATGTTAAATTATATTACCGGTAAGTCTCCTCCTTTCTTCCTCTTTCCGTCGTTCCACAAACTATCCCTCCCAGCCCCCATTTCCCCACCAAAAAGCAGCCCCTCGCTAACACAAATGTTCAGACTCCTACCCAAACGTAGCTGGCTCAGCAATAGCAGCCTTCCTCATCCCCTCCTTCCTCATGGCCGCCGCCCTAGCTCATCTCGGTCTCCTAATGTTCGAAAATATGTCCACGACTTGGGCTATGGCTACTATTGGATTCATTAGCTTGGGATTGTGTGCCTTGATTTATGCTATTTACTTCTTTGGTACGGGCATTAGGAAGAGGAGTAAGTTGGCTAGGAATTTCTAGACGAGTTTTTGTTGGCTTTGGGTGGTTCTTTTGTGTTGGGAGGTTTTGTGTTGGTTTTCGGTTTTTGGTTTTAGAGGAGGGGAGTTTTAGGGGATGAGGAGGGTTAGGAGGAAGAGAGGGGTGGAGAAGGTGGACTTGTATAAAGCGTAGAGGGGGGCTGGCGAAGGTAAATTTAGGGTGGAAGACGGTGGAGTTGAGACAGGAGAGAGTGGAAAGGGAAGAGATGTGTATATGGACGTGTGTATGTATGCATGTATACAATATCCAAGTCGGATAGATTGTAAAGGATAAGTAGGATATAATAAAGTCAATCTTTACCTCTCTTTCTTTTCTAACCATGTAGATATAAGGTAACTACTGTAGTTACCAGATAGATGTTTTTAGGCGACTTTTAGTTTCTAGCGAGCATTAAATGGTAGTAAATGGTAGTAAATCATAGTAAATTGTAACAATTGTAAGATACCTGAAAACTGTACATATATCCATGTAATTTCTTCTACGGAGGTAGGTGTGGTCGCAGCTCGCAGCTTATAGCTTATAGCTCGCTTAATTAATGTATTTCTCTTAGTCTTAGATACTTTCGTACCTATCCCTATCCCCTTTCCTCCTACCTCCTACCTCCCTTGTTCTTTCTTATTCTACAGATAATGTACCTACTACGAGAATTAGAGCCTATCTAGCTACTAACAATACAGTACTGGGGGCTTTAGAGAGAAAAGAAGTAATTAATAAACACTACATTCTTCGACAGCGCATCACTACCTAGTATTCCACTCACCAGTACCCACCTTCCAATGTCAAATTCCTTCCTATCACACCTCCATTCACAAGACGGAGCATCAAGTACCCGAGAAAAATGAGGTAACTTTCCATTGAGAAAGAACTACCTATCTATCTTCTGTTTAACAGAAGAGCATAGTGTACAAAAATTCAGTGTTTTGAGATTTATTCCCTCGTTCCACCATTCGTCCCCTCCCATCATTCCACTTCCCAAGTTCACCAGAAACCTCTATGCCCCACGCTATCAGCCGCAGGCGGGTATTCAATTTAATTCTTTTACCTCCGAATCTGCCTTTCAAATCCACCAAGCCATGACCTAACTAGCCCATTTTGATCACGTATCCCGTCAGGCAAGTGCCAGATAATCCTAGTCCAAGTAAAGGGAATCAAGAATGCCGAAATAAAGACGGAACTAGAAGGTTTTCGGGAGAGGCAGTCGGAAGACAAAAGAACAGACTAGGATCCAGGTCTATGATATTTTTTTGTTTTGTAATGTAGTATGTGAAAAACCAGAGCGAGAAACTCAAATAATCGAAGAGTGAGGTTCTCAACAAGTATGGGTTTGCTGTCTGGCGGAAAGCCGGCACAATGTGAAAGGAAACGAGTCAAGAAAGCGGCATCAACGTCGATCAGGCAAGAACCATGTCGATTTGTTTACCACTCGTACTCGCCAGTAGCCTTATGGAAGACGTACTCCTTTCCGTTAACGGTCAGGACACCGTCCTTCATGACACACTTCCTGTTCAGTTGTCAGTAGTTGTTCAAGGTGGAAAGGTGCAAAGGCAAAAGAGGAACTCACCACTTATTCTTAACACGTTGTACCTTATCATACATGCAAAGCATGATATGACCCATCGCCTCGTCCTCATCTTCATCGTCATTAAGTCCATCATCTGGGTCATCAAGGTCGGAATTAATCGCATCCTCATCAAGATCTGGTTTAACCTCGTCATCGTCATCATCATCTCCTCCGTCGTTTTGAGGAACGGCTTGGTTTGCAAATTTAGTCTTTGGAAGAGGTCGTTGACGCTTGTTTCTCTTAGCTGCTGCTGTGGCTTGCTTGAGAGGAAGCATCAGACCACCACCTTCCATGCTCTGGCCCATTGACTCAATCTTACTACGGATCAGATTGTCGATTTCGATACGGCCCATAGGTTCTTCTTCCCCTTGACTGTTGACACGGGAAACGACGCCAATAGATTCGCCCATATCATCGCCTGCACCATCAGTTTGAGCGCCGCCAACACCATTAAGCTTTTGAAGATTCTGCTGTGCATTGATAGCTTGTTGTTGTCTGTATTGTTGAATTTGCTCGGGAGTCAAATTCGGGCGTTGTTGTTGTTGCTGACCAGCTTGCTGCTGCTGCTGCTGCTGTTGTATTTGCTGCATACGTTGTGCTTGTCCTTGTGCGTATTGCTGTTGTGGACTCAGATTCCCCACGTTCTGTGTAGCATTTTGTGTTTGAGGTGCACTTCGTTGAAGTTGTGCAATGGATTCAGCAGCCCTCGTACCGTACATTCCTTGTAGATTTATTGCAGCTCTTTCTGCAGCAGAAAGTCCAGCCATGGAGTTATTGTTAAATGCAGGTGGTGCAGCGCCCAAACCTGCACCTTCCAAACCGGGTTCCGACTTGATCCGTGGAGCATTGTTCATTTGTGGCATGGGAGGAAGAGCAGTTTGAGGCGCTTGCTGTTGCTGCTGCTGTTGTTGAGGCTGCTGTTGCTGTTGCTGCGGGATTTGTTGCGGCATCTGCTGTTGTGGGATCTGTTGATACATACCTGAGTTGGAGGGAAGGGTTGGAGTATTTTGCATGACTGGGGGTGCTTCCTTGGGGTCCCATGGAAATTGGGCAACGCCAAGTTGAGACAACTTTTGCTGCCATCCCTATAGAGAGTATTAGTTTATCTGGATAGTACAAGATGTAGCAAATAGCCAAAAGTAGGCTAGGGTTGAATAAAAATAAAAAGTAGATGACGACGAGCCTTTGAGAGGACACAGCCACGTGAGACCGCCTGCCGAAAGAGCTCTAGCGGCTTGGCTAATTTCGCAAGCGAAGCAGCTGGGTATAAAACCAAATACTGAAGGCCGCCCACCCAAGAAAATCGAGGGCCCGCTTGCAGGCTGCGAGAAAAGAGAAAAGGACAACGCCGCAAATCGACACCACCAACGACAAAAAGAATCGGCTAGACAATCCGACAACGACGATGACGACGACATATTTACAAGTAGAAGGGAGTATTATGAAGATGAAGATGAAATTGATACAAGGTGAGAAGCGCGATTGACCTCGTTGCTGATGCCATTGCGTATGCAGCAGGGTGGCGAACAAAGGGAGAAAATCAAGTCATACCTGTCTCAGCTCTTCGAGCACACGCTCATCAACACCACCTTCCTCAAAATCGACTCTAGAGCTCTCAACGACATCTGCGATGATCTGCTGGTAGACCGCTCCGACCTGGTTGTTCGACATCTTTGGCGTTGCTCGTGGATGAAGATGGAGGAGTCTTGGTTTGGTCGCACGACTTCGTTTGATCTTTGGCTCTCGACTTCAACTTCCCAACCCTTTCTACCAATTCTCTTTACTATTCGACTCCGCAGCTACAGCGCATGAGCGAATGGGATTATGATGCCGACGTGATAAAACTGGTGTTGCGCTGGCGAAGAAGATCGTGGGGTGGAAGAATCTTGGGATACTCTGGCGGTCGCAATCGCAATCGTCCACTACACTCTACCCCCTGCACCACGTCCAGTAGAATGCCCTTTTCGTTGTACAACGTGATATTCGTGATTGTGATGCACTGATGTACTTCTATTATGATTCTAAGGCCGCGGTTCGTTTTGGTTGAACCTTCGAATTCTTGGCCTGTGGAGTTGTATGGGGGAAGATGCCTTTGGAGAGGATAAGCTCAAGCACCGCAGCTAGCCTCGCTCGCTTACATAACGCGCCAGTCCAACTTGTGCTTGTGGTGCTTCAATGGTGAATAATGAATGTCTTGGTTGTCAGTAGATTCACCGCTCCTTACCTACGTAAATGCCTTATGATTGGAATGGCTATCTATTTCAACCCTAATCTAGGTCCCGATCGTATTTCGGGTATATTTATACTTAATTGACGCCGCTTGAAGGCGCCACTACGGCCAATTGCAGAAGATCATCAGCATTCCCGCATGGCAGGGTTAAATAACATCTGTGAACCTGAGTGCAATTCCTAAATGTTCCTGAGAATTTCCCCTGGTCTTCCATGAAGCTCTGCTATCTAAAATGGCGATGTTTCAACAGCCCTAATTGCCAACTTTTTGAAGGTCAACTTCCCGAATGCAGGCACAGATGGGATGATCACATGCAGATGGGTTTGGTTGGATGTCCTCATGAATTATTAAGTACAAGCAACATTTCTCATAATAATTGACAAGCATCAACTCCATTCATGACTCGTCCATTCCTGTATCATCAAGCACAACTCGCACCAGGTGAAGCACTTTCGGCCATGGGCATTGAGAGAGCCGACAAACTCCCAACTCCACGCTACAGATCCAGAACAACCGCTAATGCTAGTAAGAATTGTTTATACTTGGTCCTGTTACTCTCTTGGAAGCCCGGACGCCCCACAGAGCCTCGATGGCTATCATCACTTAGCGGATAGTCATTGACTTGACCTGGTCGGCCTTTCCTGAAGCACCCGATGCAGCAGCAGAAGAACTTGCACCGGCCTTCTTCTCAAAGATCTTCCAGAATTTCAAGCTCTCATCAGCAGCTATTGATTGTTAGCGATTGTTCCTGTCAGTTCAGATAGTTAAACTTACCGGCAGTGGCCAGCATTTGTCCGTCTGGGCTGAGACAGCTGTGAAGGACGCGGGTCTCGTGTGCTGGAATCTCAACATTGCGGACTAGAGTCGGGTAGCTCCAGATGCTGAGAGAATTGTCTGGGAATCCGCTGGTGCTGACGATCTCGCGGTAGTGAGGGCTCCATCGGAGAGAAGTGACTTGGGATCCAGTGTCAATGCTGTTAACACGGGCACCAGTGGTGGTGTTCCAGAAGTGGATGTGACGATCGTATGATCCACCACCGGTAGCGAGAAGGTTGGGTTGCCATGGGCACCAGCTGAGGGCTTTTACGGCAGCCTTATGGTTGGTCTTGGTGAACTTTGGGACGGCAAGGGAGCGAGCATCCCAGATGGAGACGAGGTTGTCGTTACCACCAGTGGCAAGTTGGGCACCATCAGCGCGCCATTCAAGACCACAAACCTCAGAGGTGTGGGAAACGAGCTCGGCAGTCTTGTGTTGAGCGATGCGGACATCATGGTTGAAGACAAGACCACTTCGTGCACCAGTGGATAAAGTGTGCTTGTTCCATCCCATAACGCCAACACGGGTCTCGTGACCGTGCATGCTTCGGAGCTTGGTTCCTTCCTCAACGTCCCAGATCTGAACCTCGCCCGTGCCCAGTCCAACAGAGACGTATGCTCCGTCACCTGACCACTTCACGCTGCTGACGTAGGTGTCTGGGCTAGTCTCCAAGAGAGAGCTGACAGTTCCAGACTCGGCAGACCAGACATAGACATTGCGCTCGAGGCCGATGGCGACTTGGTTGCCAGAGCTCCAGTCGAGAAGGTTGAGGTAGTAGTCGTCAACAAGGCCAGGAGCATCCAATACACGCTCAGGTGCGGTGGCAACACGACGTCTGAACTGGGCAGAAGCAGCGTTGGCGTTCTTGAGAGGGCGGTTGTATTGAGAGCGTAGGTCAACTGGCTTTGATGACTCGGGGGGCGCAGGCTTGAATGCAAGGATGCGCTGGTTGAGAGAAACACCACATGCGGATGCAAGGGAGTCTTGGTATGCAACGGTGTTTGGGGAAGGACGGGAATATGAGGCTGGCTCATCGTCGTCGTTAATGTTTAATCCTTCAAGGGCAGCGAGGGCATCATCAGCAGCTGAGGCGAGGACTGAAGAGTTCTCTCCACTGCTGGTCTTTGGGCGCTTGTCACCGACGTCAAGCTTTCCGGAGCCAACCGCGGCAATTGCCGAGCTTGCAGTTCGGTTTGGGATGAACCGATCGGCTGCGTAGGATATAGTAGTCTTGGTAGACTTTTGTTTAAGAGGTCCCTTTCTGGTTTTGCTGGATGAAGGTGTCTTGCCGCCAGTGCCAGTAAGAGTAAAGTCAGATACACCGAGCTCGAGAGCACGTCGTGGGGTCTGTACGCCGCGGGCAATGTTGGACTTCGGTGAATCGCGATGTGTTCTCGAGGATGACTTTGTAAAGAGGGTTCCACCGTATGTTGACTTCTGAATGTTCTCGTTGTCCAACGTCTTTCTCTCAGGTGTGAATGGTGATGAGTTATTGTTGTTGAAAGCGATGGATGTTTGGCGGGAACGAGGAGAAGGAGTCAAGGGCATGCGTCCGCCAGCGGTACGTGTGGAGAAGAGCCCAGTATGGGACTTTATGGGAGTCGATACTGAAGTTGCCATGATGTAGTATCGGTGTGGGGTGTAAGATCTCGGTCGAAAGACAAGCTAATGTATCGATCGATGATAAAGAGGTTCGGGATATCGAACGAGCTCCAAGAGACTCAACCTAATGGTTCCTGGTAGTTGTTTGGGTTAGTATATTCGTTATTGTGCTCGATATGCGAAAGTTCCTTCGAAGAAAGACCTAAGTCGGAGGCGATCGATGGCTGTACAAGTACGGGGCGAAAGATCTAGTGGACTTGAGATGTATCTTGTTTGAAGGTGCGGTAGGGGATATGCGAAAGGGGCGGAGATAGAGAGAAGTTGAGGGATGTGCGGGTTTGGAGAATTGCAATGTCAATGTGCGTGAGGAAGGAAGAGAGAGAGGAAGAAAGGAAGTTGAAGATGACTTCTTATGAGAAGTTCACGTCTCGGTTGTTGACAGCAGGGGCCACATGGTTGACGCAGCAACTGCCTCCTTGGCTTGCTTCCACTCGAGATCGTCCGAGAGGCTCCACGCAAAGAAAGGCGAGACTCGGCTTAAGATCACCACCATAATTTCGGGGGATATTTGGATATTTCATCTTTAAATAGCTTCATTAAGTATATACCGTAGTAATATTATACGACCTGCTTGCCCTGAGTGATGAGGATTGCTTCATGGCTTAGGTACAGAGTATTGCATTCAGGGCTAGCATTCCTGTCATGCATTATTGGCTTGGTACGAACTTACCTAGTTATTGCATACCGCCTTCTTTTCGGCCCAGCAAAATAATGCTACAGGCACTTGTTCAGTGCATGTTAGCGAAGCCCTGCCAAAGCGGTGTGCAATAACTTAGCCCTGGCACCGTGCTACTCTTAATGCGGTCATTTACCGCCCCCTTTCAACCTTACGAGTTAGGCAGATATTGCCACCTAAAAGCCTTCTCGGATCAATTATTGGAACGTAAACGCCGTTTTCATCCCTGACCCACCAGAAAGATCCCTTTGATTTTGGGACCACCTCCCTCCCGTTTGACAATTGTGCAAACACACCACCATCTTCTCTGTGACGATCTTGCCCATCTCTGTTCACGAGGCCTCCTGGGCCTGTCTTACAGATCTCCAACAATTGCACACGTACTATGATACGATAGAGTCCTCGAAAAATCATGGCGCCAACCACCCCAGCCGCAGCTGGCAATAATCCACATCACCAGCATGCCTCCATCTTTGGCAATGGTGCTCTATCCCACGCTGCCAACCGTCTCTCTGACAGTACTGCCCTTACTCCCAGTTCTGCGACCTCCTCCAACAATACATTTCTCATGCCCAATTCGCCTGTCAAGGGCCGCCCGAGTATGGATGGCTATCGTCCCAAGGTAACCAGAACTCTGGGTCAACGTCCAGCCTGCCTTGTCAATGCCTCTGTCACATTCTGTGGGAATAACCAGATATATGCATTTGGCGGATTTGATCAGTATACGGATGAAGTGTACAACCACGTCCTCAAACTAGACCTAGTGAGCCATCAGTGGAGTCTTGTTGACAACTATGGTGACATTCCAGGCGTGCGGATGGGTATTTCTTTTCTGCCACATTGATTTCCTTGCATAGCTAATTACTTGTGTAGGACATACCGCCACCCTTTACCAAGGCGACAAGCTCCTTATTTTCGGCGGTGAGAACGAACATCGTACATACCTCTCTGACCTGATCATATTTGACCTGAAGACGGCACATTGGACACAGCCTGCAGTTACAGGACCCATACCGAAAGGACGAGCAAGACATGCTGCTGTACTACACGACGATAAGCTGTTTATAGTCGGAGGAATAACTGGCCATAACAACTATGTCCTTGATGACATTTGCTATCTTGATCTAAAGACCTTCACTTGGTCCAGAGCATGGCGTTTTGTTGGAAGATTTGACCATTCGGCATATTTGTGGTACGTTAATTGTGCATGGCAAGATACAAAAAAACTGACAAATCCTAGGGGTGATCGAATTTATGTATTTGGGGGACTTAGTGAGGATATGGACAAGATCGGAGACATTTGGTGGCTGGATGTCAAGGGGACTCCGGCTTTTGATTCGCCCCCTGGCTTCGGATCCCTCGATCGACAAGCCACATCAAGCCGCTCGGCTGGCTCTCCCAGATCTTATGCCATGGCGCCTCCACCAGCTGTTGGAAGCTCTGGTTATGCTGCAAACTCGAGTAGTGCTCAAGTTAATCCTCCATCGTTTCAATTGACGAATTCAACTCCCATTGCTCCCGGCTCAATATCATCCTTGAAGTTTGTCTCTGGACCGAATGTTCCTTCTCAAGGTTCCGGTATGCATTTCCATGTGTACACATCTGGTACTCTACTCGACTTTGTTACACCCGCTGCAACCATTACACCCCATGACTGCTCATTGTCCTCATTGGAGTTGGATACTTTACGTTGGCAAAAACTTGCAGAGGGTCGAGATATCTTCAAGCCCGGTTTCAGATGGCATTACTGCACAATGAACGAAGATGGTACAAAGGCTTGGCTTCTTGGATGCCCCACAGACCCAACTACGACAGACTTGGGGCCAGGAGGGTTTGAGGAATATCTCAGGTACGTAGGAAACTCATGTTCATAATTTGAATTGTGACAATGCTAACATTTTCGATTAGCGACATCATGGAGATTGACCTACGACGATATGGTTTGCTTGGGAATACGCTCACTCCAGAGCCCCGTGCTGATCTTTCCCGTTTACCTTCTTTTCATGACCGTGCAGTCGTTCAGACTTCAAAGGGCCTGGGAGCTGATCTGGCCAAACTTTTCAACCAACCTCCGGAAAGCGGCAGTGGCACTGATTTCACAGTCACTGCACTCCGAGATGGAGAGTGGGATGAGGATGAAATTATGAGTTCTAGTTTGATGCGTTCTGACAACCAACCTGAACAGAACTGGCTCTCCCCCGACGCTTCCACCTCGCCACCTATTTACGTCCACAAACTCATTCTCCAAGCTCGATGGCCACACTTTGCTCGTCTGTATAACGCTCAAATGGCAGAATTCCACACAAAGAAAATGCACATTCCTGAGCCATATACAGTCGTCAAAGCTTTCCTTTATTACCTCTATACCGATAGCATCCATCCTGAAGATGTTCCAGAGCTGAACGACGTAGCTGGTCTTCTCGTCATGTCCAACATCTACAATATACCACATCTACGATTGCTCTGTGTCAACCGCCTTTCGAAGGAGCTCGATGTCGAGCATGCCTGCATTATCTGGCATTGTGCAGGAATTGCAAATGAGGATTGGCTCAGACAGCGTGCTTCCCGATTCTGTTTGCTTCATTGGGGTAGAGTTGTGCGCACAGATGGATTTTTGAAGTTGCCAAGACATGCACTTGTCGAATTGTCTCAGGGAATCGATATCGAGGGGCGTGTTGTTGGAGGTAAGTTTAATGTAGCTCCTTCATGTCTTAACTAGCTAATAAGGTTTAGGTGATGAACTGGAGTATGTTGGAGGCCTTGGCGGTTCAAGATTTGGTGTTGGCGGTGTTGCCAGAAAAGCCAGTATTAGCAGCAATCAGACACAACAGCTTGGCTCGGAAGTTGATGAAGACGAGGGCATGGAAATGACATGATATGACTCAATACCATGCGGGAGGAGATATGCATTATGAGGCGTTCTACGGAGGCGATACGAGTTTACTTTGGCAGATTATCCCTTTCTTTGATGAAGATGGCGAGGGAAGGATACGGCTGGCGGTTGTCTCAATATATATGTAGCATTGCCTCGGCGTCGGAGTGCGGCAGTGCGAATGAAGTTTATGACAAAAGATACCTGGATATAATTGCATTTTTCATTATCAATGAATGGTTCAACTGAACCAGATTTCCTGCAATAACTTGACATGCAAGAGAATAGAGCTTGAGGCCTGAAAGGTTCGAGAAACTTTGTAGGTTCTTGAATTACTAGGAGTAGCAAAAAGACCAAATCTGATATTACCATGTGCGAGCTCAAGCCAGCCAAGTTTTAAATTACATACATATAGAACTTCAATATTGTGGAAATGGTGTGGTATATGCATATGAGTGAATTGTGAGTACTTGGCCTCTGAATTACGAGGGCAGAGGCCAGGCTTTATATCCAAAATAGGAGGCATTGGATTGGGCCAAATGCCATACAAAATGACGTGATTTCCATGCATAAAGCTTAATTTCAAAAGTCACGAATCTGACCGAAATGAGGCCTTGACAACTCATGAAAATGAGGATATAGGTAATGTTCATGTTAATAGCACGTGATTATTGGGCGACAATACAAAACACCATTAAAACCAGTTGACAACACTTTTTCTTACCGCTGGTTTTGAATGTCATTAAAAACTACACCCTGGGTTCTGGATAGCAGTATCAATCGATTTGTCCTGTGTACTGTAGCTCTGATCGATATAGTAGATAGATAGTACACATTGACACCTCCCGGTTGTAAATTAAGCAAAAGACATATCACTAACTGACTTACAATTACAGTAATAACCACCTCTACAGCAAATGGTTGTTCCTGTTAACTTAGTTGTACCTTTTTTGCAGATAATGTTAATGATAATGATGATTTAAGTTTTAGAAGAGCGTTGTTACTTGTATATGCCAAGTCTCCTCTTGTTTTCTTTTCTTTTTTCTTCAATTCTGGAAAGGGAAAGGAAAAGTTAGGTAAGTTGTTGTGGTTTGGAGGTTTGTGGTTAGTTGTGTATTTTTCTTTTAATAGAGAAGGAATTGATATTTCTGAAGGTCTCTATGCTACTTTTAAGATGCATTGCTGGGTAGGTAGTGTTTAAATTCAAGCTAGATAATTTTTAACTTCTAGTCGCCACTCAGTTAGTACCTTGCCGGACTACCGCAACAGATAATCTCCATACGCAGCGCGTGGGAATGATGGTAGAGTAAAACGGACGTTGATTGCCGTTTACTATCGCTATAGATATTAGTGACACTTGCTAATACCTCACTAATGACATGCATTAATAGTATGGTCTATGACATTGAGAGTCTAGGTTCCTACTCTTTAATTTTGTCTACTTGGAAATAGTATATTAGAATCTAGGTTCCTGATTTGAATTTAGTCTACTTTGGTTTCTTAAAATTTTAGTGCTTCTTATACGCTTTGGTTCTAGGGATGAGTATTAATTGGTTTTCATCGCGGATGCTGCTGTAATAGTGTGGTGGTTGTATTCTAGCTATATTCTTTATACTTCTAGATCAAGTGCTGTTACTGGATTACGTCATATTGCTACTACTTGCACCAGCTTACAGGACCTTTCAGATTTGCTCGTTTACTTAGTCATAGTGTACTAGAACGAGGACCACAGGTCTGAAGTCCCTAAGTGTAGATCTGGTCCTCTTTGATTTCTTAGAATAGGAAAAGCTGAAAAACATTATAGAAAGATGGAATGAGCCTCTGGTTTAGGAGGCTGTGACTTTATAGGTACTTGAAGGAAGCATCGGTCTCGGGGTTCCTAAATGCTTGAATTGTATAGATGCCTAGGGCTTGTTATTATGTGTAATTTTTGTAATGATAGAAAGGAAATTTGTGTGGGTTGTTTTTCTTTAGGTTGTTAATTGTTTTTCTCTTTCAATCACGTGCAACACCCCCCCTTTATTTCTCGCTTCACTACGCTCCTCAGCGATAACAACTAGTAACCTTGTATTTTGCGGACTCAACACAACTGTACTACTAGGACATCTAACCCTCGTTTACCAGAGTTGTAGAAGGCTTGATTTGAGTAAACGGCCGCTGTGACGCCGAGCTTTGCCCAGATAATAGTGAATGAGGTCATGTAATTTTTTTCTCTGCTTTCCAGGTCAATCTTCTGGTCTGACACGACTTGACCTTCACCGTGCAAGCCAAATTATACAAGGTAGTCACTATTACTTCCAAAGATCCGTCTTCAACACAACAACGCTTCTATGAAACTCAATCAACCACCGAACCACAATCTCTTTAACAGCGCACATCCGAATATCGAAGGCCAATTCAACATGACTCAAGGCTACGAGCTGGTCCGAAAGGGATATCATGGACTTCAAGAATCCCAGGGACAGCAGGCTGGTCGCGAATTGCCAGCAAGTAGTGGTGCTAGTACCAGGCCATCGAACCCTTTTGGAACAGTAGTAAGTAATTAGATGGGTACCTAAGTAGCACAATAGCTAACATGCCATCTACAGTTGACACCACTTCCAATTGGTTCTACAGTAAGTTCCTCCATTTTATGTTCTTCAAATAGGCTAACTACTGTTCTCTCAGACCTTGACACATATTCCAATTGGTGGGATAATCTCCCTTCCGCGCTGCAACCTACCTGTAAGTTCAGATCTCCCTTCCAATACTAATATATTCATGGAGTATGAAGAATAACAATAATTTTCAAAGGCCACACGACAGGATCTGCTGGCTCGGGCAGAATTCCATATCAACCAACTCTGGGAGATTAGTGTTCGAGATGTTTATCAAGCCAATCTTCGAGAGGGCCAACTGCGCACACGAAAATGGTGGACAGATATTGAATCGGAAATACACATGGAAATTACTCTGCGCTTCAACAATCCTACGGTGCTCTTGACCACAGTTGATATGCGCCAAGTCCCCCGTTCAGGATTTGTTAACAATGTAAGCTTCTATGTTTGTCTTTCGTCTGGAGATAAAGAAAGCTGACTATCATTCCGCAGGACTACGCTCAATCGCAGACCTTGGCCTCTCTTCCTGATATGTATCTTCCGTGCATCACTGATAGTGTAAGAGTGTTGGAGTTTTACCCTTCTTTGACGGTTGGAGACTAATTACATTTCGTGAACAGTTTTCACAAACACAACTGAAAGAAAGGACAAAGATCCACATTGATGACCTCATTGAAATTATTGTCCGAGAGGATGAGAAAAGGGCCAGACAATTCTGGTCGGATATCATCAAACCACACGTACAAACGAGGTTTGTTCGGCGGTTTGGTAGTGTTTAGGCTGGGTTAAAGATGCTACTTAGATTTTGCCGGACTTCTGTATTCGTTGGGTAGATATGGACCAACTTCAGCGTCATGTACCTTCCGTTTGCTGATTCTCATGACGGTTATATCGATAATTTCCCTGTTTAGCGAATTTGAGTCATGATCTATGAAAACTTTGAGAAACACATTGGCTAAATTGGTGTTTTTCATTATTCGCTCTGCCTATCAACAACAAAGAGGACCGTGCGAATACAACTAAAAGACTTACTAGAGCTCTTGTAGTTCATATAGTTTCTTCAATGGGTCTTCGATCTAAGATGATGTTCATGTTTGGCATTTAGGCGAAGTCCCGTTTGAGTTCTCATTTTCGCACTTGATGTAAATCTTAGAAGAATCAATTTACAGTAATCCCGACATGCATCTCCTCACTTGAGGAGTAGCAGGGGTTCCTAATCTAAATACAGTGATGTGCTTGGTATTACCCCAAGTCAAGAAGGATATATCCTA
This sequence comes from Pezicula radicicola, assembly GCA_003008705.1. Lineage (NCBI taxonomy): Eukaryota > Fungi > Ascomycota > Leotiomycetes > Helotiales > Dermateaceae > Pezicula > Pezicula radicicola. The sequence goes on from PDUO01000021.1 coordinate 753,159, forward strand.
CAAAGTTTTTTCCTATTGTACAGTACATGATGTGACATAATACAGTCGAAAAAGAAAAGGAAAAAGAAAAGTGAAGTTCATGGCACCGAACACCGACCTTTCCACAGGCCAAATATCCCAATTCTGCAAGTGAACAGAAGGACCAAGTTTTTAGACCAAAGACTCTTCTTCCTTAAGCATTTTCTCCAAAAACCATCAAAGAATCAGTTTCCGAAACTAGGATCGCAACCAAAACTATCGAGACGAGTACCAATGCATTGCTAACAACCTTATCCCAATTGGTGGTTTCAATGGTGAATTCAATCTCGCGACCGATGGCTCTGAGTCTATCTGTAGTGTAGTGCACAACTTGAGTGACTACATCCTGAGGCTTCACCAAGACGACGACAGCGACGAAGAGTAGACCGATAGTGACAACGATGTAACAGACGATGTCAACGATGACTCCCAAGGTTGATTGACAAATTTCCCCAAATATCTGCTTGTACGTCTTGATCTCGACGAATGGATCATTTGCATGGGCAAATGGATCATTGTCCAAGGAGACGGGGGCTCGATAAAATCTGGCCTGGTCGAGAAAGTATTGGGTTGGTTGTACCGGAGGTGGTTGTAACAGAATACCTGGGCGAGCGGGTTCTTGTGCTCTAGCCAGAGAGAACTGGAAACTATTTGCACGGTTTCTGGCGATCAAAGCTAGAGATTCGCTTGTAGTCTCGTGTGCAAGGTAATTAAGGCTTGAGGAGGGTTTTCTAGTAATTGCCTTTTGGAGTTTACGTTGAATGACTTGCTTCTTTGTAGGTTGGAAGTATCGGTATGAACCATCCCTAGATGCCAGCTTCGGAGCTTGGTCGACAGCTTGATGGTGTTGCTCAGGTGGGTCGATGTCCATAGGATCTTCCTGAGGCGCGGTGCTAGTCTCTGCGGTTTCGGTCTCGCGGGGAACTAAGTCCATATCCTGGTGGGCGACATTCAACAGTGGTGCGACATTAGGCGACTAAACGTCTGCGTCAGTATCTATCGACATGGGATTTTAGTCCAACTTACTGAAACAGTGCCAGGGCTAGAATTTTCAGAAATGGAATCGAACTCTGTTGAAGATTGGAAAGCCTGGGGACATCATGTTAGTCTCAGTATAAATATATCACAATAATATGCCTTTGATCTGTCTACCTTTGGAGTTTCAGGTTGAGAAATTGCATTGTTGGCACCAGAAGTTCCAACGTTAGAACTGAATCCTGATGGAAGCTGGGAAGCCTGTGAAAATCGCGTTAGCTCAAGTAAAAACCTCTCATGATAAGACGCCCGTGATTTACCTCTAGAGTTTGTGCTTGTAAGGTCGTGTGGAAAGCATCAACGGACGTGGCATTGTTCTAAGCACTAGATTAGTGCAAGAGTATTTAAACGGTAATAGATATCAACTCACAGCAGGCGACTCCTTATTCAGATCACTGGTGGATTCATCTTCAGTTTGATGAGAAATCTCTGGTTGAGGTTCGCTAGCCTAAAAGTGCGAGTCAGAGATAGTTAGGAACGCTATAGGGGCTTCCATATTTTGCTTACGTTGGTCTCATCCTGTTGTCTTTCCTCGGGTTCAGTCTTTACTCGCAAAGAGTCTTCGAAAAGCCCTTCTCCTCTGACAATTCCATGAGGGACGAGTGATTGATCTTGTGGCGCAAAATCGGGAAAAGTTACGCCTTCGACGGGCTCCAACTTCACCTGTACTGAAGAGCTCTTGTGGGCGCGAGCATTTTCAATTAGCCCCGACAGTGCCAAAGCGATGTTGTGGATGTGAGCATCTTGAGTTGACTTTGGCTTCGAAGTGGAGTTCTTCTTAACTCTACCTTCTTCACCCTTGTTTGCGCTTACACTACCACTTCCAATTATATTACCTTGTTTGGTCTTTTTTGGGTTTACACTGCCACTTCCAATTGTACTGCCTCCATGGCCGCTTGAGTTGTTTCGCGTACCGGCGCTAGCTTTTGTCGATTTCTAAAAAGCAATCAGATCAAATTTATTTGGACTCTGGTTCAACGGTTTACCTTTCTAGTAGAAGAAGAGGGGAGTGAAGATGAGGATGCTGAAGGCGAGGGTGCTGCATGTAAGGGTGTTGAGGGCGATGGCTGTGAGAGTGTGGGTAGCGAGGGCGCTGAAATTGACGGCGCTATGTTGGCGTTCAACGGCTGTATTTTGACATTAGTACTTATATAGTTAACTGCCAAGAGAAGAGGAAATCCATACAAAGCGGCTGTTGATAATGCGTAAAGCAATGGATGCTGCGGCTTGCTTGGCATCGTCGCTGGTTGGGTAACTCTGAGTTGTCACAAAATGTGTACCAAGGAAATCCACTCGCATCCCCCAACGCCCTCTCATATCAATCGGTGTGTACGCTGGTCGTTCTTTGGCTAGACAACCGCGTCGATGACACTCATTGTTGAGGTCACTTGCTGGCTGATTTGGAACTGATGCCATGGTTGTATTGGCACAAGTTACGATCAATGCAGTTGCTGTGTTGTTTTTTGGTTTTGTTGTTGTGAGCGCGACGAAAAAGTAGAAACAGGATGAGGAGGCTGAGGAGCTGATATTCACCTTAGCGAGGACCGCAGAAGTTGGTAGCCTTGTCTCCTTCGCAGATTCACCATCTTAACTTTTAGTTAACTTAGGGGAGTCTTTTACTAATAGTGTAAAATAGTTAGCAACATATATTGGTATGACTTGATATCTTCCAGTACGTGGACATAAGTCTATCGTGTAGCCGAATTTACACCAAAAGTTACAGGGAACACTTTAAAAGTTTATAGTACGTAAAGGATAATTAGATTAATTCCTTATATTAGTAATGTTTATTCGATAGTTAACTATAGCTTTCTAATTTAATATTGGAATTATAGGCTATTAGGATTAACTAATAGAGCTTTAAAGGAAGAGGGGTGCTTAATTTATTAGATTTACACCTAAATTCGGTTAAAATTTTACTACCTTTTATCCTTTTCTACTTTGTATAATAATTGAAGCACTTCCACTTTTGCTTGGTAGGTAACAAACATATTTCTTCGCCTGGTATCCCGTAACCTTTGATATGTACTAGCTAGGGTTGGAGTAACTTCCAGGCTCTATATATATTCAGATAAACATATTAAATATTAATGAATAGAGTCCTAAGTTAACAAATAATATGATCTCCCAGATTATCTGTAGCTCAAAATAATAATAGGGAAGGAAACGTAACGTTCTTGTTAGAGGTTGTCTAAACTTTTGCATGTTGAGGAATAAATTCTGCGAGTTTTGTCTTATGACAGTCTCGTAAGCTATCAAAGCTCTCATGATGACTTGGTGTAATGATGAAGTGATGGTATAATGATGGGAAGGGCAGCTAGTTAGCCGAGGTTGATTTGGGATAAATTACTTTGCGTTTTGTACCATGATACTGTGATTCAAGAGAAATACATAATCATAAGAAAACGAATATGGCATAAGCTCAATTGTGTAGATTTCTCATAAATTATAAATATAAAATATAGTTCTGAAAACATTAAGTATTAATATAATCAGGTAAGGTAATAGTGATACATGTTTGCAAGTTCCCTTTATAATTTGGTTTTAAGAGATTGTTTTCAGTCAACAGGCAGAATGGCGTAATGGCAAATTATTTCACTCCTATGTGTGGGCGTTGGTCTCTGTTGAGTCCTGAAAACCTTGAGCGTCGGTAGTCTGCAGGCTCGTGCCCTGTATAGTTGATGACATACAGTAGACTACAGGGGTTACCGGAACCCTAACTTCTTGATAGGTTAGCATAGGCGTTAGGGGTGGAATAAAGCTTCTTTTTTTTCACTTTTTGGGTAAGTTCTGGTGAAGCGCTAAAGTATTCTTTTTCTCGTTTAGCTAGTCGGTAAGCGAGACTTTGTGCCCGTACGGGACATTCTACCTAATGTTTTGTCTCTAGTTACCGTTGAATATCAAAGTATATTCTACAATAGACTCATAGCTATACTTACTTTGTCTCTTTGTAATCGTAATAGAGGCCTACAAATGATACTTGACTTTGGTGTTTGAATGTAGAACGGCTACATGGTTAATTGTTCTACTACCTAGTTGCGCGCGTTGATCTCTGCTTGAGTCCTAAACCCTAGGAGTTCTGGTGATCTTCAGGCTTGTATCCTGCAAGGTTGATGATCTTGTGGATTCCATATACGATTTATCGTTGAACGGACACCGATAGGAAGCATGGGCAAGGTTGGTGGAATACATTAGTACATTAAGCGGGTAGTGAATTTTTAGGATCATGTTGCAGGCCTTCTATATAATTTTTTTTATGAAATACTTACTGTCCAACAACAAAGGGAGTGGCATGATGGTTGAATGGTTAGAAAGTTCCGATTACCATTTACGGGGTTGGATTCTAGTATTACTAGCGTCCTGGATCCTCAACGCACTAGTGATCTTCGGGCCCGGCCCACAAGGTTGATGACCTTGTGCAGAAGAGCACAATATGTGTACCTGGTTGAGGCTACTATACAGGTAGTGGTATGGTGGTATTTTCTATCCTTTCTTCCTTCTCTTTTTTTTGCCTTTTTATTGGTATCTCGAGAGGGAATTAAGCGAGGCGACCATCATAATCAACTTAGCTGCCGTGGATGCAATGAATTTGGGCTGAAGTCCCACGTGGTTATTATTTTGTTTACTGTCTATATAAATTAATTTTCATAAAACTTTGTCGATGTTTGAATGTCGAGTAGCTACATGGTAAATTGTTCTACTCCCTCATTTCATGGCGTTGAACTCTACTTGAGTCCTGAAGCATTGTTATCCCACTGGTCTTCAAGCTCATGCCCCATAAGATTGATGACTTCATCGATATTCCACATACGATATTATCGTTAAATGGATTACGCAAGTCTCTATTTGAGACCGGCAACCTTGAAGGAGTGATAATCTGCTGGCTTGTGCCACCGTATGGTTGATGACCCACGGTTGATTGCGTAACATTGTCAAAGGTAGCATCGGCGTGGGGACTGAGAATTTTTTCCCCCCGAACCTTTTCTTTTGGAGTTTTGGTGATGATATATTTTCGCCTATGGCAAGTCAAGAACATTGGTAAAATTTCGCAACTTTAATAGTAATTAGCTAAGCGTAGTCCCATTAATTATTGTGTATTGTCTCCATAGAAAAGTGCTTCCATTGAATTCTTCTCCCATTTGTATTACTTTTTGTTTGCGTTCGGAAGATGCTAATGTTGTGAAGCGAGTCGGAAAGGGGGAGTGGCTCGTTGCACGTGACCGCATACCCATTCCAACCCACTCCAACCCACTCCATTATTTCATTTTGCTCGAAGCAGTGAATTCAAACTATTAAAAAAATTTCGCACTTCCTCCAAAATCTTTTCCAAGTTAGCCCTCTACACATTCGCACACAAAACCAACCTCAAACTCACACCTCCGGCACAAACGTCCTCGACATGTTTTCATCACGACTAACTGGTGATCCAATCGTCGACCTACGCCACCTATGCCTGCGCCATGGACCTCCTGACCAGCAACCCAAGTACACATACAAGGGTCCCAATGGCAACAAGCTTACAGCTGGAGTACGCTTCCTAGGCCATCAAGTCAACTTGTGGAACGAGAAGAAATCCTATGAAAGCAAAGCCATTGCTCAGAAAGCAGTCGCTGTGAAGGCATTAAATATGTTCTCACGCCACTACGTAAGTACTGTGCTCCAACATGTATATCGCTGATGCCAATTGAAAAGCTACAGGAACCTCAAGGACCTCCACCCCCAAATCCACGCACTGTTGCTAGGCGCACGAAGCGTCAATTAGCTGCTGCTACCAAGGCTCTTGACTCCATTACACTCTCAATGAGCACACCATCACAACAACTTCCACTACCCACTGTACCCGCCCCTACTGCAGTATGCCAATATTTTCCGCTTTTAGTACGCACTTAGACTGACGTAACTTCACATAGACACCTAAGCCCAAGAAGAAGACCCAACCCACCAAAGGCGACAAGAAGGAAATTGAAAGAATGGCAAAGGAGTTTTCTACGATGCAAGTCGATGATGACGAGTCAAAGGCTTAAGTAAATCAATGGGTTGGGGCCGTAGGATACGAGGGATACTGCGGGCACACCTAAATACATAAGTTGCTGGGATATCTTTGAGGGAGTTTTACGGGTTGCATGGAATTCCCGCTACCCTGTGGCTAATCGGCGTAGTATTCAGTGCAAAAAAATTAGCTCAGGCATCTACTGGGTAAATTTGCACTTCTGTGTACAGTTTCTTCTTACAAGACTGTACAGAACCTGCAAATTTTGTATCATACAGAATCGATTTTGGCGTTTTCTCAACAAAAGTCCTATTGTTTTTCATTTTGACCACTGGGATTTATCTGTGACATTTCTTATCTAGCAGAATCGAGTTTCGGTTTCTGAGATATGAAGTTACTCTTCGTCTTTTTGCTGCTTTGTACCCTCGTTCCCACCTCGCTTAAATCATTACACTACTCCGTACGCAGACAAAGAGCTCCAAGACCTTCCCTTATTAGTCATGCTTGTTTGAGATGATACCGACATTATGAGTCGCATGGTTAGGGTGAGAGAATCCGTAAACAGCAACATATGGTCTATAGAATGCTGTCCTCGCCACGTACCCACTTTCAAATTTCAAACTGAGTCACTTACGTGGTTTAGGTAACACAGGTTCCTTTACGTTATTTGTTTGGGTTTAACTTACTTGGCTTGAGTATCACTTCATCCGTCAGCTTATTTCATAACACTGATTTCCCTACATAAATCTACCTAATTAACAATCTCAACGCCATCAATGCCATCAGACCACTAATCTAGAGAGCTAACTTCATCTTCTCCGCCAGTTTCTTTCTCCTCCTCTCCATTCTCAGAAACACCATCGCTCAACTGAACAGGTAAAGGAACCATAGCAGCTTGAACAGCCTCTGGCACAACGATATGGATAGTAGTCTCTGATTTTGGTGTATGAAAACCCGTTCCACTAGCTTCATCTGCAGAACTTGATTCATCGGCTTCGGGATTAACCTGTGATGCAAGCTTTACCGCGAAGAAAGAGCCAATGATATTCAACCATTTCTCAGTAGTGCATGATAGAAGGTTATCCTGGTTACAAATTATCTCGCAGATGTCGTTGAGAAGTGTTGTTGCTCGAGCAATGATTGCTGATTGTGGAGCCTATGATATATTAGTTTAAAATAATTAAATAGGAAGGTGCAATGTGGCAACTTACAGGAAGACCAAATTGTGGGAGAACAATTTCAGGGAGATGTGGAGGTGTTGTCTGTTGGTTGATTGGGTTAGTTCGTACTCCAGGTGTGGGATGGTGAAGTAGAGCTTACTCGTGAGATTATACCGCCGGCTGGAATCAATCGGTGATCGATGGCTTCACCTCCCTCTTCAGAATGGGCTGCATTCCACGATTCATGTTGTGCCTGGATATATTTCTTAGCCTCGGCAATCCATTGTTTCGCGGTCTCCGGTCCGTCAATAAAGAAGAGCTCGCTAAGTGCTTGGAGTTCCTCATATACTCGACTCTGCAGGTCTTTGAATAATGCCTTTGAAGTACGTGGTTAGCTTGGAAGGGCATAGAATGAGTAGTTAAGGAGTCTTACTGGACGGTGGAGCTCTTTGATAGTGATGGAACGAAGGGGCCCAGGACCTGAAGCTAACATTGAGGTAGCGAAAGTCATTGATTTGTCAGGCTATAAAGATATCAGTAACTAATAGACGTTTGTGGGGAGGGAACATGTGCCGGCAAGTCTCATGAGTCGCTTTATTTCAACTATTGCCGACACACCCAAGCTTACTTACAGCGAAATACTTATTGCAGACCATGACATGTTCATTAGCGACCCAAGAATGAGTGATGGCGTCTGCCTTTGCTGCATTAGGAACCGGAACCGATGAAATAACCAATGAAGGCTTGTTCTTGCTTACAGCTCCACTATCAGTTGTCGGAAACGGGTTTGGGAAGAAGCTAGCTGGAAAGTTCAAAGCAGGGTTATTGACTCTAGTGGGTTGTCCAGCATTGCTCCGAGCTACTGGGTATCTATGTCCTTGTAAATAGTCCGCAAGTCTCAATTCTTCGGAGCAAAATCGTTGGTATTCCGGTTGAGAACTGATACTTAAGTGTAACACTTGCCCAGGGTATGGTTCAGGTTCGCGCACCACCTTTCCTTGGAAGGGAACCATTACAGTGCCGGTGTTATTTTCGGTCGTCTCTGAGGCTGGGATTGATTGGTTAACGTAACTTTGCGGGAAAAGCTTGTCCATGCTAGGAACTGGTACACTGCTGCTGAAGCGGTTTGGTTCCTGCTGGCGTTGGGTGGTATGGACCTATAACGAAAAATTTAGTTGACTTTAACTGAGAGGAGTTAAAACCTTGTGGAAACATACCGGTTGTCGAAAGGGATAGTTCATATTTTGGTTGGAGGCGTTGCCAGAACTATCATGCGAAACACGTACTGGACCAAAAAGATTCGTAGTGTTCACAGCGCCATTAGGATTGCTTGTTATATTCTGTGGAGTGTGTCCAAAGAATGCAGCTAAAACTCCCGGGTGCGCGTTGCCGAAGGGGTTATTAGTCGTGCTTGTTGTAGTTGCTTGTCCAAAGAGACTCGTCGGTTGCTTCGAGTTGTTACTTGGCTGCGGTGCTATGCTACTAGACAGATAGTCTGATCCAGAGCCTCTAAGCGGAAGATGCTGTGCAGTCCCGGAAGGATAACTTCCTGCGCAAGTGACTGGAGGTCGTGGGCCAAAATAAGAGTTAGAGCTAAAAGAAATTGGCATCTCCTTCTGGTTGATGGTTGTGCTGCTAGAAGGTCCAACGCTAGAACTAGGAGCTGAAATTGGTGTTGCATTACCAAAATGCGAATTGAACAGAGAACTACCTCCTTGCGGTGCTTGAGCACTATTTGTAGTTCCAAGGTTTTTGTGGTTGCAATATAGGCTGTTACACCCTTGCGGACAAGATTTTGGCTGTACAGGACCAAAAAGTGACGATGGTCTCGGTCTACCAAATATAGAGCCACTTTCTTGCTGTGGTTGAGCATTGCTCATAGATCCGACGTTTTTGTGATGGCAAAATAAGCTGCTACACCCTTGTGGGCAAGGCGTTGGCTGTGCTGTGCCAAAAAGCGAGCCTGATGCCGATTTTTCAAAGAGAGAGCTACTTCCTTGTGATGGTTGAGCATTGCTCGTGGGTGCGAGGTTTCTATGACTGCAAAAGTAGAGACTGCGGAATCCTTGTGGACATGGTCTAGGTTGTACGGCACCAAAAAGCGAGCTTGAGGTTGATTCTGAGGTTCCGAAAAGAGAGCCACTTCGTTGCTGTGGTTGAATATTGTTCGTGGAAGGAACATTTCTGTGACTGCAAAAGAGACCGCCCGTACAGCCTTGTGCACACGGGTATTTCTGGTCACAAGTACTTGATATTGGCATGTGGTTCTCCCCAAAAAGTGAACGCGCATGACCATCAGGCAAGGTACGCGACGTGTGTTGTGTGTCGTTGGCCTTAGTATTGAGAGCTCTACCTTTGGAAACAGTCAGTCCAGGCTCGGTAGCTTTAGGCTGGAAGGGACTTTGTAATTGAGGAGTTGGAGGATTGAAGAGACCGCTTGCGCGGGCTGTACTACCTGTCGCAAGAGAAGCAGATGTAGCAGGAGTTGCGCTGAAAAGGCTCGTTGATTGTTTGTTTTGCATACTAATATTGCTGGTCGAGTCAACAGAAGTTCCAGTTCCTGCAGTTGTTCTGATTGACAATGTATTGTTGATGGCATGCGAAGCCGGCGCCGGAGTTGAAGCAGAATTGCCAGTCTATCATTCACCAAGTCAGCATCAACAAACCAATGTATCACTGTGATGTAAGAATGGTCACAGAAAGAAGAGCGCACCTTTGAGTTAACAAAATGTTCCTCAATCCAGGACAGAGCTTGCCTAGAAGCAATACGTCGTGCTTCATCCCTTGATTTGCCAATGCCAAAGTGGGTCTTCATCTGACCCTCGAACGTGATGCTGTAGTGCCAGCGATCTGGAAAAACTAGATCAGGCTTATCAAGAACAACGAGTATTGTTAGATCGTGGCGTTCGCATTCTGTTGATAGTTGCGCGACGGGATCGGGTTCCCCAGATGAGTCGGCCATGTTGATGATTGTGAATAGAAAGTGATCTCAAGGAGGGTTCTGTTCTGTGTGGATATTTTTTGCGTAAGAGCTCGTTGTGTTGATGTTGTTGTTGTGTTTGTGGAGTCGATGTTGTGGTGGAGGAAGAAAGAAGAATGAGCGCATCGTAAAGGAGCTTAAAACTTCTACAGCCCGCTAGTCTAAATGCCTCGCGATCACTAGGCAGGAAATTTCATGAAAGTTTCTGGTGAATTCTCTATTCTCAGACATTCTTCTGGGTTTCGTGACACTTCGTGTTGCCTACCGCCTTCTTTGATATTCTAGAGACATGGATCAGTCAAAAGAGTATATGTCGATTGTGTCTACTTGAAGGCTTTTGACCTCATACATCAAGTCACTTAACTTTCGATACTATCAGCTATTACAATGATCGCATAAGCCCAGTCGAGTCTTGAGTGGTAAAGGTAACCAAATGATGCCTCGCTTAACTTGAGAGCATCGTCGCTAAGCACTGACTTGGTATTAATGATAAAGAGGTTTCGAAACTATTCAATAAGAGGCACATATATCCACACTTCCAACTTTCAGCCTTTGTATTGGACAGTCTAATTCTACAGTAGTTCTCGTAGGTATTATTAATAAGGCTGATCAGATGATATATTCTATATCAACAATCAAGTAGGAGCCTACATTATCCTCCTTACAACATGCTAGCCCTTGCTTAAATCAACTTATCAAGGTCCTTAAATGCACACTTCCATAATTTCTCTACTACGATGTTTTGCTTCTAAACTCTAGGTGTTACTATTGAGTTATAGTACTACTACACCGTACAAAATGAAGAACAAGTTAACATTTAACTAGGAGCCTAGTTCCTAGTAATTTTTCAAGGGTATTTAGCTTTGGACGATTGAAATTATTCAAGTATCCAGAGAGCAAAGAGCTGGCCATAGAGTAGGATGAGTCCTATCCTATAAACCACAACCCTTAACATACTTTCGGCTTTGACTCTAGAACATCTTACCCTTCCTCTATCAAGGTCACTCAACCGTCGGCTCCTTCTTACGTTGAGTTCCAGAGTCTTGCAGATTCGATAAGCTTACCTATCAGCCTTATGGAGAAGCTCCTGACCCTATTCAATCTCTTATATCAACGTATCAACGCTGCGTAAAACATCTTCAGCAACAGCGCAGAAGGTGACGGAAAGGATAATACGATTCGATACCAACTCAACTCAACTCAACTCAACTCAACTCAACTCAACTCAACTCAACTCAACTCAACTCAACTCAACTCAAAAAAATCTCCAGTACACATCCTCATCATCCCCGAACCTAGCCCTATCCTTCCTCCCTGTAAATCCGGAAGACAAAAAAAAATACTAAGCAAAAGAATAACACCTTACACAATGCCAACAACTTTCTAGCTACCTAATCGAAATAAAAACTAGAACTCTATCCAAAAAAAAACTAAACCTGCTGTTCCCTCCCTAAGAACTCCTTAAGTAGCTTCGGATTCTAAACAGCACGTAATTCCTTAAGCATTTGGCTCCTAACCTATTCTAAATCTTCCCAAGCACTATCTTCCCAAGTGTTTTCCTAGTTTCATATAGCAACCATCTGCGGCAATTACAGGCCAAAGGTATAACTAAGGTTGCTACCCTAATCTAGGAGAGGCATTAAATAAAAGAAGGATATATCGCGCTATACTAACAAGTTCCTAGCTAAATAATAACTAAGACTTTGCATGTCGAGGAATAAATCTATTTGTTCCCAATAGTCTTAGCTGAGAAACGATGAGTTCCGATCACTGATGGATAGGCTTGGTAGATGAATGAGTTAGGTGCTTCAGTATAGCTGATAGAACTCAATACAGCTTTTAGAGATTTGCGGACGGTTCTGGCTGAACTGGCGGTGTCTACTGGCGTAGAAGTTCAAGCCACTCGGCTGCTTACGAAGATTGGAACCTCACACTTGTGGGCGGTCCCGTTGTTATGAAGCTTCAGTCCTACGTTAGTAAAATGCCATAAATCAGTAGAGACAGGTGAAAAGTAAGCTCAACCTCACGTACTCAAGAGATGAGATTCTTCGTTTTTTAAGAAATCCCACGTCACAAAACACGTCACAAACTAAGAGTCACAGCACAGTCCATCAAACAAATCCGATTTCAAATCCACCATTATGCCGTTTATTGGTTTTGTGATGTACAGTGACAAAAGAAAAGGCCCCCATTCATCCCAGAATACACCATCAGGAACCTCCCCACCCTTTACAGTAAAGTAGGTAGAAGATCCCCAGTCTATCAAAATGCTGTATTTATTGAATCTCCACTTCTCGTTCAATAGCACACCATTATACCCGTCATCCTCGTCATCCGCCCACAACACCTGGCTCAGCACTCAGTGATGAGCACCTGTGTCCCCACGGTAACCAATCAACTTCATTCTGCCGATCATCTCACCAACAGTGAAGAACCCAAGCAACTCGGCGGCGATGACACCTCCTGAGGCTATCTGGGCGGTACTGAGGTTGCGGACGCGGTTTAGAACGCCTTGTGGAGATGACGCTACCTTCTCGGTGGTCTCGGAGGCTTGCTTGAGAAGTTGTTGGGGGTTCTTGACGGTGTTGAGTAGGCGCTGGAAATATGACTGGAAGGTTGAAAGGGGTCTGTCACTTGATATTAGGTTTATGTTCTCTAAAATAAAGATCCGGCATAAGGATACTTACGGAGGAGCCATCTGTCGGCCCTTGAAGACCAACTTGGAGAGCTCTAATCCGACACGCGCGTAGTAAATCGTTGGGGGAATTTGTCCTGCAAGCACCCATCATCAGCCATTGAACCTCCAAACATGACTCTACTGCCTCAATGGCAACCACAGAGATACCACATACGCTCAACGAAGGCAATAAACTTTCCAGTCCTGCCTCCAATCTTGCCCAAAGCATTACCAACCCCCTTGGCAGCGCCTGCAATCGCCGGTCCAGCGGCCGACGAGACCTTTGACAAACCCTCGGAAGCTCTCGATTGGAAATTTGAGGCTGCTTCCGATGCCTTGCTTGATGCCTTTGAAGCTGTCTCCTTTGCGGCCTCTGCGGTCTTGGTGGTGGTTGACTCAAATCGACGTGCTACGGTCCGGCCAGACAGCTTGGTTGACTGGCGCAGCACGGCGCGGGAAACAGGTAGTGACATGGCGATGAATTGTATATGCGCCGATAAACCCAAAGGAAAGCTCGCTCGATAATTAGGGACGGTGGTGGGCGGGCAATTGGGTCGTAGAATTGAGTGCTCGCGCGAGAGGATGCCACTTTTTCGAAGTTTCCGTTGCTCGGGAAGAGACGGTTAGCGCACACGTGATGCTTGGTTGGAACATAAGGTTCTGGAGCTCTTCCCAGCTCTTATGCGATGGCGGCTATCATAATTCATTACAGTATCGCAACTCACGATGCATGAATGAACCATTGATCTAAGCTTTAATTGCTACGGTATTTGGTATGTACACGAGTGGGGATGCCTGTATTTTACGCGCCATGCTCAGTCCTCGCTCTTTATCTGCACCTTGATCGCGCCCGTCTTTGGATCTGCAGCTGTCTTGAAAGCTTCGACCGCGTCCTCCAGCTGGAATCGATGCGTGACAAGCTTCTTCAGATCAATTACACCAGCTTGGACAAGTCGAATGGCTCTGGGCCATGTGTTACAGTAGCGGTACTGGAACTGCAGGTCGACTTCGCGCACACTGAGTCTCATGAAGGGGATGTTCATCTCGTTCTTCCCCACACCTATCACGAACACCTTTCCGCCGAACTTCACTGCCCAGATCGCCGCAGACACACTGCTCTCAACGCCGGTGCACTCGAGCGCGATTGCTGGCTCGATGCCTCCGAACGCAGCTACAATTGCCTTACCACCATCTTCCGCGGACATTCTGCCGACCTTGTAGGTGATAACATCTGGTACGAGCTTCTTCGCGAACTCCAACCTTCCCTCGTCAATATCGGTGATGACAATGGGGCAGGCTCCTGCAGCCTTGCAGCAAAGTAGTGTGATGAGACCAATTGGTCCAGCGCCGCAGATTAAGACGGGGTCTCCCAATTGGACTCCAGATCGCTGCATGCAGGCCAAGGATACGCTGAGAGGCTCTAGACACGCACCATCCTCGAATGACATGTCTCCAATCTTGTGACACCATACTGCAGGGTGGTTTACATATCTTCTGAGCAATCCGTACACTGGTGGGGTAGACAGGAACTGGACTTTCTCGCAGCCATTATATCTTCCGGTGAGGCAGGGTTCGCATTCGCCACAGATGATGTTTGGCTCGATTGCAACCCGATCTCCGACCTTCAAGTGTGTTACTGTCGGATGGACAGCCAATATCACTCCCGCAGACTCGTGTCCAAGTATATGTGTATCCTCAACGATCATGGGGCCAATACAGCCAGCGTGCCAAAAGTGTACATCGGATCTGGGAGAGTGTTAGTTATGATTGTGGAAAGATGCCTAGTCGACTTACCCGCAGATACCTGTGCTCTTGATGCCCACCGTTACTTCTCCCACCTTCAGAGTATCTCCCCTCTCAACCTCCTCAAGGGTAGGCTTGGCCTCCGCAACGTATAGGTCGTGTCCGGGATTGGTATACACACCAATGTTGGCCTTAGAAGGCCTAATCGTTGCAGCTACTGGTTCCGTTGCTGAAGGGCTCATGATTGCGGTCCTGTGGTATATTGCTAGGCGGTGATATTAAAAGGTAGGTGAACTCTGAGAATAATTTACTTTGGGCTGCTCCTTCCTGAAAATATTGGGGGTATCCAAGAGAGATATATCGTCGGCCGGAAAAAGCTGTAAGTCGTACCTAGGTTGGTTATACTATAGGTAGAGTAATTCTTTCTTTCGGGTGCTTCAACATAGCCATCCGAGAATTATCCCACATCTCTCTCCCAGCTCGTAGCGAGCGTTTGTTGTTCATGGCGGGGCATCAAGTCGGCTCAACGCTCCCCGATAACAGGCTGAGCTCCACGGTGGAAAGCGATTGTTTGTCGACTTGATGCGCACCAATGACAAAGCGACAAACCTGATTGTTGACTTGCTTTGTCTTAGCTGACTCTCGCGCCTCCGAAGTTTATCAATTGAACAGCTCTCACCGGAGCCTATCTTGGAAGGTATCTCGAGCTTACCATGTGATAGGAAATAGAAAGTAGACGCCGGTAGTTGCTGTTTGGGACGGAAGATTTATGATGTGGGAAGGCCTTTTAAGTCTTTTAAGTCTGTCATCCTCGGGGTTGTGCATGCCTGCCATTTCTTGGATCCAGCGAATGGCGTAATGAGGCTCATTTGCCGATGTCGCTTGACGGACCCCGCATCATATTGTATCAATTCAGATGCGGAGGCACAAGGAGGAGGCTGTTGGGGAACATTACAGTGATTACTTACCGGTACTATACGAGCATTGTGATTGACGGCTATATTTCAGTCTTCTTTAACATTAGGTGAGTGAGTGCTCTGTTCCCCCAATTAGTGGCCCAAGTAACTTACTGGGATGGAAATAGCCGACTGACCCGTGACTGCACTGCAAGATCTATCACAATGACTTCTCAATCTCCAGTCAAGATAGCAGTCCTTGATGACTACCAAGGAATTGCTGCGCCGCATTTCGAGAAGCTGAAGCCTCGCTTCGAGGTCACCATATTCCGAGACACCCTGCTGCCCTACAACCAGCCAGACACCCCAGAGAGTGTCAAAGATCAACTGGTAGAACGACTCAAGCCCTTCCAAATCATCTCAACCATCCGAGAACGCACTCCCTTCCCAGGTGCCTTACTAGAGAAGCTTCCAAACCTCAAGCTCCTCCACTCGACAGGCAAGCGAAATCTATCTCTAGACCTAGAGGCAGCCAAGAAATTGGGCATTCGCATGCATGGCGCTTCAGGTGCATCGTCAGCTGATACTGCAGCAAAGAAGAGGGGACCCGATAGTACGACGCAGCACTGCATCGCACTTATCTTAGGTATTGCACGGAACCTTCATCACGATGACGCGGTTGTTAAAGCCGGTGGTTGGGAAACCACGCTCGCCACAGGTTTGCCAGGAAAGACGTATGGAGCCTTGGGACTTGGCCGTCTGGGAGTCAATGTCTCCAAAATCCTTATCAATGTCTTTGGAGTGAAGGTTATCTGCTGGAGTAAGAACCTCACTCAGGAGGCTGCAGACGAAAAGGCAAAGGCTGCAGGCTTGCCGGTTGTGGATGAGGATGGTGACAAGACATTCAAGGTCGTTACCAAAGAAGAGCTCTTCAGCACCGCAGACATTGTATCCGTACATTATGTTCTCTCTGACCGATCACGCGGCCTTGTCGCAGCTCAAGATCTCGCACTCATGAAACCTTCTGCACTCTTCATCAATACTTCTCGAGGCCCAATCGTCGTCAACAAAGATCTATTAGACGTCTGTAAGAAAGGAAGTATTCGAGGTGTAGCACTAGATGTTTTTGATCTAGAACCACTTGAGAAGGAGAGCGAGTGGAGGAGCAATGAATGGGGTAAAAATGGAAAGACACAAGTTCTTTTAAGCCCACATATGGGTTTTGTTGAGGAAGAAACTATGAATAGGTGGTATGAACAAACGGTAGAGAACATTGAGCGTTGGGAGAAGGGGGAGGAGTTATTGGAGAGTTTATATTGATAGAGAATGATGTCTATTATAGAGGCTTTCGAGATGTCTCTTCGAAATTACAGGAATCATCTCTTGCCTTAAATACAAGTACTAGCTAGTTTGGCCACAGAGAGACAATAAACTTTAACCATGCACAGCCAGCTTTGTTTTAAGACTGGTGTAAAGTGCACTACAGTAACAAGAACCACAGGAATTTTAAGAGACATTTAATCAGACCTAATCACCAAACCAACTCTAAACAACAAAACGAAAAGCTAACTACCTTATCCTAATGACACAACCATAACTAATATACCTACCTGCCTGCCTGCCTACAAAAAACCAAAAAACCAAAAAACCAAAAAGAAAGACTATTTCCTTCTCTCCTTTCTAATAGATACCTATGTAATAGATAAAACCATAAAATAACAACCCTCCTTAAACCCGCCAAATAAAAATTAAGTTCGTAAAATAGATGATCTATAGCGTATAATCAATCACCTGTGTTAAATGCTCTTTGTAGGAGGGGACGTAGCATAAAGAAAGACACGCTTGATTGGTTGTAAGATTTGTATAGTACATGTGGAGGTTGAGTTTAATCCTTGGTGCTTTCTTTACGTGGTTCGGATTAAGAACTTTAGGTGCTTATATCTTCTTATTAGTTATATTAGTTAAGAGTTGTAACTAGGGATTTAGTTTAGATCTATGTAAATTATCTATACTTCTTAAGGACTAAAAAACTGCGGACTATGCCTTAATTAGCTTTAAGAGAAGGTTCCGCTGGCTAAATTTTCTCTTGTTAAACGAACAGAAACCAGTCTTGTAACATGATGTCTGTTACAAAGAGAACGGCTTCATTTCAATGGGGCTAATGTTTAAGCATGATTAAAAGGTAGAATCTGGGATTTGGTTGGAAAATAGTTTGATGTAGCTCATAAGTGGTCATTTTCGTAAGTCATCTATCCGATTCCATTCTCATGCCCCTAGGCCCAACCTTCACCTAAAACTCCGAGGACTGTGACCAAAATATACACCTTAACCATGCCCATACCGACTCCAGATCCCAAAATCCCTAACGCCTCACCCCTAACTTCCAGCCTAAATAGAAACAGAAAAGAAAAGAATCCTCACTCCAATCCCGGAAATTTTAGACCTCCCCAACAACATAACCAATCTGCCTTCTATCCCCATTTCGGAACTGTCCTTGCCCAGCCATAATACTCCCAGCCAACCCTTGTTGTCTGTCCAGAATACTCCTCTGCATCTTCATTCTCGCCGCCTCCCTCTCATGCATCCGTTTATCCATCTTCTCTCTCTCTTGCCGGTCTGCACCCTCAATTGCGAACCTCTGTCTCATTCCATCATGCTCTCTCTGCTGTTTCTTCTCTAGATACTCTAGCTGCATCAGCTCTCTCGTCGCATCTTCTTCGATTTCTGCATGTCTGACGGCGCGCTGGTTTTGCACTTGAATCTGGCCAAGGGAGCGAACGTGCTCTTGCTCGAGGCGTTGACGTTCAGATTGGAGGCGTTGCTCAGTTTGTGATCTTGACTCCAACAGTTGTATTTCTGTTTGTGATTTCTGGTCAAGGAGATGCAGTTCCGCCCGACTGAGTTCCATTTCTCGTCGGATATCGTGTGTGGTCCGTAGTTGTAATATTTTTCCTTCTTCTTCGGCAGTTGTGCGTTTAATGTCTAGAAGGGCAAGGGCTTCTTCTTTTTGTTCTTGTACGCGCTTTTCACGGGCTCTTTGCCGAGTGATTTCGGCGACGATGTGTGGTGGTGCATTTATGATGTCGTCTGGCTGCGGGACATTAGGGGCGTGGGCGTAAAATTTGGGGATACAGCGTTTTGTCTGGAGGAGGTGAAGGAGAGCTTCGTTTTGGGATTTCGGACCGAGCGAGAGGCCCTTTGTTACATATTTTGTCAATGAGTAAGTGTGAGTGCTATCAGAAAACAGGAAGTCATCCTCGTTAATCACTTTCCAGAGCGGTAGTTTGAGCAAAATCTGCATTATTGCCATAGGATCAGAAGAGTCGAGTGCATGGTGGAAGATCGTCTTTCCAGAAGAGTGTTCGGAGGGTTTACTGTGGAGTCGGAAATCGGAGGAGCTTGCGATCAAGAATTGGACACCCTCCTCCAGTTGCAAGCGTGTAGGGTTGGTTTCAACAGCGTTCAGGCAGAGTTCAGCCAGAGCTGAACGTCCGTCATGTCTTTCACTAGGGTAGTCGGGGTCATGCCCATATTTCACAAGCACACGCATGGCGTCACAGCGGAGGTCTCGTGCCGCGTCATGAAGACTGCCATCATCTATCTCAGCCCCAGCTACCAGCAAATGCTCCATCAATTTGGTGTTGCCACTCTGGCTTGCTAGAGCGAGAGGTGTAATGCCAGAAGGTTCGGATGCTGTTACTTTGGCGCCAGCAGAAATGAGCTTCGAGAGGATGTCAGGGCGTTGGTGGGTTATACTAAGAGTTACTGGTGTTACGCCTGATTTTGAGGTGAAGGTTACGTTGGCTGTGAGGGTTAGTAGGTGCGTTGATGAAATCATAGGCCAAGGGAATATTAGCTTACCCCCCTCGTCAATAAGCAACTCAATGTTTGCGCTTGATATCTTCTTTTCCGGCTGTGAGAGCGCCCAACAGAGAACGGGCCAAGGTTCTTGTCCGACTTCCGGGTCTACTTCGTAGAGACCCCATTGATTCACACTATAGCCCATATCAAGTAGAGCTCTGAGAATTTGAGTTCTCCTTGGGAAGCTATTCAATGCCATAAACAAAACGGGCTCTAACTCCAAATCAGGATGCCTGAATCCGATATCCAATGTTTGCTCATTATCCTCTATGGAATCAATGAAAGCCTGGAGGATTTTCAAGATGGTTGCTTTATCTGAAGTAGCCGTGAAGAGATACGGGATAGCCATTGCCTTGCTATCCGATGATGAACTAGGTAACAACTTCGAAATGAGGTCTAAGTTCACTTGCTGAGCTGCAATTTGTAAAGCTAGTCCTCGTTGATGATTGACATCAGCGCCGAAACGTAATAATAGGTCTAGGCGATCGTCTGGTCCGCTCTTATAATTTTCAATGGCTTTCAGAAGTGCTTCTGATACAGCTGGACCAGCTGCTCCTTTCTCCAACATAATTTCCATGATTGATAGGCCTAGGTTCGATTGCCAGATAGATTCTGTATCCATTGCTATCCTGAATGCAGAATCAGTATAGAGAGCAGCCTGAGGGCTCTCAACGAGAAGAGCTAAAGTATCGAGATCCAGGTGTTCTACCGCGTAGGCCATTGACTCGCCTTCATCGAAGACATGATGGCTCAACAGCAACTTTATAAGCTGATGGTCAGCGGGATTCTCCTGGGTAGCACGGAAAAGAGTGCCTGTGACATGCTTGTCGATTGCCATTCCAGCATCCAAAATCAAAGAAACAACCTCGAGTCGTTGATCTGTGGGCAGTGCTAAACTCGACCTGTAGGCTCTCCTGAGCGTGGTCGGGCTTACCGGCTTGCCGAAAAGAAGTCTCAGGGTTTTAATGGAAGCTGATTTAGCAGCAAGATCCACTATAACTCCATGATTCCATTCGACAGAAGCACCATGGCGATATAACAACTGAGAGAACTGCAGACTAGAATCTCCTTCCTTCACCGCATCATATAATGCTGAATCAACAACTTCTCCTTTCAAGCCAGTAGCAAGTAAAATCTCGATCGTCTGATAGTAAGAGTCCGCATCCTTCTCTTTCAATGGCAAGGCACCTCCGAACGCACTTGTCATCATTGACAAGGACGGTTTTGGGGTAAGTTTCCCATTCACTAGCAACTTCAAAATATCTCTATAGCCCGAGCTAGCCGCTGACTGAACAGCTTTCCCATTTGTATGATCAATATATGCTCCAGATTGTAGTAGCAACTCCACAAGCTCGTAATCAGCACAGTTCACAGCAGGCACCAAGGCCTCCGACAATACTTGCTTTGGAATTTTGGCGCCTAGAAGCTTCTTGATTACAGCATTTCGTTCTTCTCTGACTTCTAGTTTCATGGCCTCTTGGAAGGCCACAGCTTTTGTACTAGACGATGCTACCACAGGTCGTGGAGCAAGAAGCAGATCAATTGCTTCTTGAAAAACTTGCTTAACCGCAAGGCAGAGGACCCGGCCATTCTTATAATTCACATCCGCTTGAGGCAAAAGAATTTGCATCATGGGAAGCCCCGGCTCACCCTCATCTACGGCGGTACAAAGAGCCTTGTTTATTTGCTCACCGACAGCTCCAGCTCTCATCAGCTTCTCGCAAAGAAGAGTCCTTTCAGGATCTCCCATCGCCATTGCTAACGGGAGAGCCAGTGCCAAGCTTTCGGGCTTCGGTCTCTTAGATAATATGAGATCCATGATTTCCTGATCCCGGACAGCGTGACAAATTGATGCTGCTTCTAGAGCGTTGACATCAGCACCAGCAACCAAGAGTGTTTCAATCATGGATTTGTCTCTTTTATCAATCAAAGTAGCCTGGATTTCTTGAACAAGGGCCTCATTCATAGCTTCCTGAGGTTTCGCTCCGCGAAGAATTGCCTGTGCTTTGTAGGACCTCTTTGCGTCGGAAATAGGAAGGTCCATGGTGCATCTCAATGCATTTCCAATCGTGTCTAGAGCTGGCGGTCCACCTTCGCTCTGTAAGATAATATCCAGAACGGCAGGGTTATCATGCCTCGTGGCCAGTAAAACGGGAAGTCCACTGTCAAAGTTGATGTTCGCCTTGCCCTCCTGACATAGCAATCTGAGCAGTTTCAAATCGTGGGGGCAATTCCGAATGAGGTCTACGACAGCTTGTCCTATTTGGGCATTATCTGCACCCGCAGCCGTAAGATTAACAACAAGAAGCTTGACGATCCGGTAGCGAGCCTGGCCAATGGGTAGCTTCATGGCTACAGGAACAGCAGCGGAACATGCTGCGACCGATCCATTCTTGGATAATAAAATTTGAAGAATATCCACGTTTCCTTGGGAGACTGTTGCTAAAAGGGTTTGGTCATCCACTTCAGCACCAAATTGAACCAGGAGATCGATGAGCCTCTTGGAGTTTTCCTGGCTTGCAATGGCAGCACGGAGGAAAGAATCAACTTCAACTC
Source organism: Pezicula radicicola (assembly GCA_003008705.1). NCBI lineage: Eukaryota > Fungi > Ascomycota > Leotiomycetes > Helotiales > Dermateaceae > Pezicula > Pezicula radicicola. Next base: position 775,075 of record PDUO01000021.1, read on the forward strand.
CTCTTGCACCGGCTCTCAGTAATGTCTGGACCATCAGATATCGGTGGTCTCCGGTTAGTTTTGGCATAGATGCAAACGCCTTTGAGAGGGAGAATTCTGAAGGCGATCCTTCGAGGGCCAGTATTTTAACCAGGGGAAGATTGTTCTGCGAAACGGCGATTTCAAGAGCCTTTGCCGCATTATAGTCTACTGAGACTACAGGCGTATGTTCCTCCTTTCCATGCATTACTAAAATACGGGCGGTTTCGATATCATTCTGCGACGCTGCCATAATTAGCAGCTCATTGCAGTGGACTCCAGAAGCACCGTTTATAAGTAACTGTAGATAGCTGTAGTTAGCAAAAAACTAGGAACTAGGTCAGATTGTAGAGCGAGAGAGCATTACTTTTGACAACAAAGCAATCCGGTCTTCAGGAGGAGCGGTACGAGCAATACGGCCAACAAGTTCAGAAGCTACGTCTGGTCTCAGGTCCTGATCTTGAAGCAATATTCCTACCAGATCTGCTCGATTCCGTTGCATGGCATTTGCAATTGCGCATCCATTATTGTAGTTGATATCAGACCTGTGGTTCAAGAAAAGCTGCATCATTTTGACGTTGGAGAGAACTGTAGCTTTGACAAGGCCCTCGTTGGAAGCGTCACCGTGTGGCCCACTACACAAGAGCAGTTCTGCAAGAGTATATCTTTCAACTAGGATAGACGAAGGTACCGACAATGCAGAATTAAGGGCATCGTTTAGCATCGGAGGCGAAGGAGGGTTATGAGAGGTAAGTATTGCAGCCACAAGGTCCAGACGACTGGCTTCGACTGCAAACATGAGTGCTGCTGCGCCACCATAATTGCCATTTGCTCCCGCTTGCAAAAGCTGCAAAACCACAGGCAACGAGCCACTCATGACTGCAGGTAGAAGACTTCGTGTCACACAGTGCTCCGGGACCCTTCTTGGGGCACGAAGCATGATGTTCACCATCTGCACATTGCCGTTCCTTGCTGCTGTCTCAAATGCTTGCTGTTGAACTGTCGAATTGGCACCTTGAAATCACAATATAAGTATGTGATTTGCGTCATATCAGGATGTATCAACTTACCATATTGCAAAAGAGTCTGGGTGATTGCTGGGTTCTTATTCTGAAGAGCAATGTTAAGAGATTCATTCAAACTAGATTGATCTGCATCTGGAGCAAGTAGTTGCACAAAATCGAGTCGTGAATTCTCGGTCGCAGTTTCCAACAGATGCCCTCGTTCCTCCGGACTATCTGTATTTCGTATCTTCTTGATTAGGCCGTTGCTCGCTCGTCTCGCAATGTTGATATCACCACCGAGCTGTTTAAAGCCAGCAAGAAGCACTTCGGCAACTCCTGCCAAGCCATTCTCTTCTATGACCCTAGTCAGAGCAGCATTGACTCCCTCGTAGGTGTAGTTAGATGTGTTCTTCCCCGAACCGATGGTGCTAAAGGCTCTTCTCAAGCCTTTCGGTCGTGTTCCATTCTGAGAAGCTTCTATCTTCAATTGGCCCAAAACAGCCTCGGCCTTGCGTTCATCGTCCGGATCACGAAATGTTGGCCTCTGCCTGGGAGGCGACAGGGTGATTAATTCATCCTGTGATATGGCGCCCAGCTCTTGAGCTAGCTCCCGCAATCGTTGCAACTGCTGAGGTGTTGAGTGGCGATCCATCTTGCTGAGGAGGCCAGGGAAGTTGCTGCAACATGCCAAAGTCACTGTTTTTCAAGTTCTTGGGAATTGTTGGAAGAAAGTGTTTTCAAAGGCTCTTTGACGTCGAAAGGGTCTCCACAGAACGAGGCTGTGAGACCTAAAGAGGAAACAATCGAGCGTGGGTATCAAGTCATCCAATGACGTCGATTCGAAACGGTGTGATGCTTGGGCTATAAAAATATAAACTTAAAAGTAACGACACAAGTGGAGCGAAAAAGGACGTTTGTTGAAGGAGGAGGGGGGGGTTAGAGGAAGAAACGAACAGGCTCGTACAGTATAGGCAGTCGTTCTTTCACCGAACATGTGGTGCACCATAGAGAGTAGCAGAAAAGAGGCATAGATAGCATGCAAGCCAGGTGCCGCCAAGAACACAGCCCCGGTCTCTCTTGGGTTGGTTTTGAATTACGACTTGCGAGGGGTTCAAGAGCACATCTCCCGCACCATCCTAAGCTTAACAGCGTGGAACGATCGGGATGTTATCGCCTGGTGATTCGATTGCTTGGGAAGCTTGCAGATGAATGTGCCATCGGAGGGAGGAGGGAGGGAGTTTGCATGCGGAAGAACTGGTTACACCAATCTAGAAGAAGGAGAATCGTAATGCTACCGGGCGCAGCACACGGCAGCCTCATGAGAGTAGCTGAAAACAGTCAAGTTTCATGTTTATGCTTTCCGTTTTGTGGCAAGCGCCACATGTGATGTGTAATGGCAGACTGCTGGGCGAACTTTAAAGCGATGGATTCAAACCCAAAAGTCAAGCATAATCAAGAGACAAGCGGGACAAGAAGGGTGGAAGGAGAAGAACTTCCAGAGAAGATGCTCAGCAGTTTCGAATCAACTTGGCATTGTCACGTGATAATATCACATGATGAATTGTAGTTTGTTCTTTATCGGAGAACACTTGAGCTTCAAAGCCTAAAGCATAAGCACAAAACAAATACCAACTGTACCAGCTGTCAATCGAAAACCTCCTTGAAATTCGCCGAGGCCCAACTATTTGCTTCTGCGCGTAGATGACGGAAGGCTCTTGCGAAAACTTGGTAGAGTCTAGGTTGAAATCAGGGAAATCTTTCTCCCGTCTTATATGCATCTATAACCTTAATCGTCTGTCTGATATAGAATATAACAGACCTATAAAGCTCTGTTTTGATTCTAACTAGTGATACTGAAGAGAAGGGGAGCTGTAATAGGACAAGGTTCAAGAGGTAGATAAATACACCCTATAATTTCTTAGCGATTTGCGTAGAATTTACTACTGCTGTTAGCTCTAGTTATACTGTAGTACTTTTACAGACGTATATTAAAGGTACAGATAGCATACCCTAATCGTATTCTCCCAAGTTTTGTAACGCGTTCGATAGAAGCTTTGAAGTGGTAGGGTCGTTCACGCTCTTGCTGATTTCTCTTCTCACTTTTGGCAGTACAACAGGACCTTGACTGCTTTTAGTGGCAGCAAAACAAAACAGCCACTAGCGACTCGGTTAGGTTTTGTTACCAAAGCCTTACTATATTAAATTGCTATAAAAAAAAGCCAAAAAAAGAAGATGAGATAAACTGGTATTTAACCAGGATTTAGTATCCAAAAAACAGTTGGTAGTGTAGGACCCCCCAGAGATTCCTCTCTCAAACACCCTAAACCCACCCTCCATAAGGAGACCAGAGAGTCGACCGTTTGCCTCACCCTAAACCCACCCTCCGTAAGGAGACCAGAAAGTCGACCGAGGAGGGTTGCGTACTTATTACCACTGCACCATTCTATGGGGTTCTTAACCACAAAACTCATTATTAGATTACTTATATTGTGTCTGACGAGGCAAGCCCCCTAGTAGCGGCAAAACGCAACAGTAACTATCAGCTCGCTTAATTCGCGCTAGCGAACTGTTACTAGATCAAATTGCCCAAAAAGAAACGACAAAAAGACAAAAAAAAGATTAGTTGAATGAGTATTCAACAGAGATGTGGTAACAACCGTAGTTGATACTGTAGAAGACCCCGAAGATTCCTCCCGAGCACCCTAACTCCACCCTCCGATAAGGAGAACAGAGAGTCGACCACTCGTCCAACCCTATACAGCCCCCCCACTGGGAACCGTATAGACCAGGAAGGGTTACTTCTTTGATTCTCTTACCTCTGAGAATCATTTGTAAGTGTGATATACAGGTAGTGTTTTAGTATATCGGGGGTGACACACCACTCTATTTGATAGCCGTGGGAGAAGAAAACCTTGCCACTGCACCATCTAGAACTGATGATAATTGCAAACTCGCTATTTCAATATTTATATGGTGTTTGGCGAGGCGAGGCGAGGCTCCCTTTTTCTAGGAGCCTTGCGGGTACGACACGTGCCCTAACCACAGCTTGAATAAGAGATTTATCACTAGTACTAAAGAACCGTATCAAAGGACTAAAACTGTAGAGGAGATATGTAGTTCAAAAACTGCACTTCAGGCATCTATAGGTTAATTCTTCAACGAAAAGCTCGATCTTCACTACTTTTACATATCAATAAGGCGAAATAGTTCATAATACTAGTTCTCGAACAAAATCATCCAAGTCTTGCACCTTCGGCGTTAAAGAGCCAATAACAAGCATAATGGAGCTCATAGGTAAACCTGCAGGATAATTATTTATATCATGCGACTTTGTATAGGCTGGGGCATATTTGGTGGAGGTTTCTTTCAATGCATTTATGCTCTTGTCCAGAACAAGTGAGTTATTCGATTCGAGTCAGTTACCCAAACAAAGTGAGTTGCCCAAAACAAGTCAGTCACCCAAAACAAGTGAGTTATCCAAAACAAATGAGTTATCCAAATCAAGTGAGTTACTCAGAGCTAGCGAGATGTTGTATAGAGAATTAAAAGTGAAAACGTTAAAGAGCCTTGGCTACAAAATCAAAACTTCGCTCTCTCAACCTCTCTCTCCTTGACAACTATATACCCTTTTGACAACCACCCATAGTTGTCACCAAATTCTCTCTTGCCAGTTAAAACCTCGTTGTCAATCTCTACAACCAAAACTATCAAAATGGCCTCAGTAGACAACATCACACTACTAGAGGCAGAGGCGGCGAGAAGAGGCATGCTGGAGGAAATGCACTTCAGAGCCCAGGACCTGGGTGATACGTGGTGCGCGAAAGTCACTTTCTACCATGGAACGATGCAGGAGCATTCTTTTGAGACGCATCGCACCTACTCCAAAAAGGTCAATGCCAAGCAGGATGCCGCCGCACAGGCAGTAGTTTGGGTCACTTCATTGCCCATTGTAAGTCTCTTGAGCCCCATATCTCAATTCTGAAGCTAATTGAACGCGTTCTATAGCCTCCGCCACCTGGTGCTGCGCCTCTTGTACGTTTAGCAAACTCGATTATTCTGTTACTCAAACTAACTGATTTATTCATAGCCTACTTCTTCCTCTTCCTCCTCTTCCGTTGGCGTAAGTTCCCTCATACCGCATCCATTTCCAATACTGAAACTGACTTCGTGTTACGTAGCCGAGCTCCGCCGCCGACAACTCAATTGCTGGAAGAGCGATCAAGCCTCTGAAGGGTATCAAAGACGCTGACAAAGTCTCGCCAATTGATGTAAGTCCTGTATCTGTGCTCTGATTTTCATCATATGTGTAACTAACTTAGTGGTTCATAGGCGTTCGACTTCGGTAGCGCAATTGCTCAAGGCTTTGATGCGGCCGAGGTAAGTGATTGCTTTCTTTCTTGAATCACGCTTATCGTGTCGAAAGCTTGTATCTTGAGTCATTATGTTGACTTGAGGTACTGGTTACTGGAATACTACTTTGACACATATTACCTCTATTACCTTTCTACAATCATGGCGTTATTAATTTTGCATAACATTAGCTAACACAATATTCCAGAAGAAGCAGAAGGATAATGGCAAGGAGAAGGAGAATGCTGAGGTATAATATCCCGATCTGATTTTCCAAACCACCAAAACTGACTCAATAATTCACAGACGAACTCGGCTCCGAAGGCCCTCACTGGTCCTCCAAATGCCGGTGATAGAGCCTTGGTTTCGGCCTTTGGTGATGTCGCTGGTCCCAGTGACGGTGCTGGTCGAATCCTCGCGTCTACCACGACCTCCGACCTCAATACCTCCTCTTCACTCCTCGCACCATCTCATCCCCCGGGTTGTGTCGGGTCTGGCAGTTTAATTGGTAGTCATGGCCAGGCCACATCGTCCCCTGACCTGGGTGGAATCGACGACCTATCTGCAATCCTCTCCCAACTCTCTCTCAACGACCGCGTAAGTACCCTATCCGCGAAGTCCCCATTTTATCCTTCCTGATATATTAAACTAACTGATGGGGTTTTTTTAAGCCAAGCCAAGAGTGTGTCTGGTTTTACCAGAACATTTACTTGCGCTTAGTCGACCACTACCAGGCGACTGGCGCGTTGCACAGTGAGCATGGGGAGGAGCACCAACTACTAAGAATATTAGAGCAGTGGATGATGTGGGAGAACCGTTAGGTGGATGAGTTTATGTAGATAGTTTTTGTGTGTTTTTTTCTTCTTCTTTTTTCTCTGTTTGTTTGTTTGTTTGATGCCCTCCGGGGAAGTAGTCTTTGAGACTCGCGTGGGCCTGAGGCCATTGAAGTACTCTGTTTCTGATAAAATTTCTCCTCGAAACTTTGGTGATTGCTATTTTGAGGTTTTGCTAATCAACGAAGACTATGCTATGAATTTTTGAAACTCGGACTTTGTCAAGTTTAAACTGGTTATAATAGAAGATGCCTCTTTAGTATTGGCTCCTAACTAAGAACTTTATTCTTCTTGCCTGGACCTGAAGGACTACACAAGGTTTTACATATTCTGTTGGCTGATTTGCTGAGTAGCACCAGGGAAGATGTTAAACTATATCCCACTACTAATTATAAACCTTGATTGCAAGATTTAGTAATTGTGTCATGTTTGACTAGTTTTACATGTTACTGCACTGGGGAATCAGTGGGGATATTGCATTATATAAGCGGGCTCTCCACACCATTTAATCCAGTAGCTTTTGCGAGCCAAGAAAAAAGGTTGAATAAACTAATTAATTGTTATCAAGGTGATTTAATTAGGGTTAAATATACGTCAAGGTTACTCTAATCATGTGAGTTACTTATATCAACTTCCAGATTACCTAAAATAAGTTAAGCGAGGCCTCACCTCAATGTTCCGCAGTAGCGTACCAAAGGTAAAAAAGCTCAACAGCCTTGCTGAAGATGTGGTGAATATGCGGTACACTATTCCTATTTAGAACTAGGGTTTTCCTGCTCACCTATCTTGCCTCAAAAAGGCAGAGTTAGTATGAACAATACAACTACCTCTTACACCAGACCTTCGGAGCTTCTTTCCATTCCTCTTTCCTTCAAAGTTGGACTTTCGCGCCTTCAAACTTTTTCAACATTACGACGATCCTCAAAACAGCTTACCCATATTGTTGAGTCTCTTGTCCTTGAATACAACGACAACCTTATTACATCAGCAACTATGGTTCACAGAGATCCGATCACGGAGTTGCATCGAGAGTTCTCCCTTCGTAACCTGAAGTGAGATATTCAAGGAACGCAAAAACAAGATGAGAGTGGGTGGGGTTACAAGATTGTCTTTTTCTGTCGCAGCAGCAGCATGGAAACCTTGACCTTCGAGACTATTAATACGCACAAAACGTTGGCAGAGGCCATAATGGATGCTTCCGAGCAAGGATTCAATTGGCTATGCAGGCAACCCCTTCAACCTGGTACTGCTACTTCAGTGGTAAGTTCCTAACTTTAGGTTCTGCCTTACCCAAGCTAAACTGATGATCCATAGTCTGCATCATCTACTACGGCTAGAATGTCAACTTCTTCTTCGTTCACAGGAGCATTAGATACCACCGCGCAGATAATGTCACCAGTTCAAGTATGCACTCCTACTATATTCTCAAAGCATATTCACTGACATCAGTAGGCACCTACTAGGAACCCCACGTTTTCTTCCTAAGCGTTAGCAGGCGCTAGCACTATTGCGAGTCTTCCTATCCTACTCTTATTCACCCACGCTAATACAATAACTCAAGCCTTTCTCTCGTTCAGGAAGAGTTGCTACCAACGATCCGAATTTAAGGGCAGACTATCAAGCATATCTTGCGGAAACAGGTGGTGAGGATACGGACATAACTTATGATGCTGACATAGATATCGACCCGGATGAAGAAGACGACGTCGGTCATCAATTCAGGTATAAGGTGTTGAGACGTACATATCCGGGAAATTAATGGGGTGAAGGAGGTTCTGATTGCGTTATCCGTGTAGCGCATAGATAGGTGAATTACCATAAGTAGTCAAGCAAGTTAAGCGAGGTCACCTCAATGTTTTTACACTATTGTGAAAACGTTCAAGCACCTTACCTTCAAAACTTTCTCTCCTCGACAACTATAGCCACCACAACTACACCTAGACTGTCCAATCCCTGGTCATTTCCCTCACCTACTATTAACAATTGTTTCTTAGCAACCAAACTCTCCGCTAGAGGATGATAGAGATTTGCAATTAATATTCTTTACAATAAATGAAACTAACAACACTTTACATCTTGACAATAAGTCCCTGTTCTTTTATATAGATGTAAAACCATAACAATACCAAGAGAAACGTTCTGCTACAAAACATTTCTGTTTAATAGCATGGTCGTCTCCATTAGCAGTGGTATGATTTGATATAAAAAAATTGGGTTTTCCTTGAAAGCTCTCCACTACTTCTACGTCGTACATTTGTTCGATGCCCTAAAACAAATGACAGCTAGGTGAGAAACGTTACAAACTTAGGCGCGGCATCGAGGAGAAATATTTGGTGGCATCAGTGTTGAACATTGCTAGCTAGGAGACAACTTAACAAGAGATGGCAGCACTATGGTTATAGGAGACACTGCTATCGAGTTCAGCCAGACTGTATTCAGGGCACACAGCAACAGAATGAAAGTTAAGAAGGCTTTGAAATCATGTTTTATTCTTGTACCACTAACAGAGAGTAAACCTACAAGACTGCTACTACTAGTAGAGACCGAATTTTATTCGGAGGTCTCCTGTCGTTGCAGACATAAAGGGTTACCTATTGATATAACAATGAATTAAGTTATTGGATTGTGTTTTTTAGTAGCACAGATAGAGAGAAGATTTTCATATCAGCTACGACCTATAACAAGATAGAAGAGGCAAAGGTCTAAGGGTTTAAACCCTGTCACTAAGTCTACTAACTTCACTAGCTTCACCGACTTAGTTTAGAGATCTTAATAGCTAGTAATAGTTTTCCTAATTTAATATTCTTTACAGTAAACAAAACTAGCAACACATTACAACTTAACAACAATCCTATCACTTTACATAGACCTAAATAGCTAATAAGACCCAAAGAAAAGTTTGTACTATATAGTATTACTCTTTAATACCTCGGCTGTTACCCCTAGCAATCAATACCGTTTCCAAAGAAAACCGTATAACTCTATTAGTTAAGGAGTTCTCATTAGAAGACTCAAGTACTTCGACGTCGGGATCTTTGACGCCTAAGATGGACTAATTACTAGAAGATAAATCACCTTTCTAGCATATTAAACTAACCAATAGACTTTTATATACTGAGCAAAGAGTGTATCTAATTTACTTAGCACAATTTATTAAGCTTAGTTGACCACTTCTAGACTAGCATGTTAAGAGAGAATAGGGAAGAGTATTAACTACTACAACTAATAGAGTAATAGATGATCTAGAAGAACAGCCAGTTAGATAAGTTACTATAGCTAATAGAGAATTGGATAAACCAGGAGGTAATTGCTCTCCCCAATTTATACTTATTAAAACACTAATAACCAGCCAACTCGTCCCCTTACGCCACATTTATGTACAGTACAGATGATTTCCATCCCCGGCTACTAACAACAACTCAGAAGACGATAGCAACAACTCAGAAGACGATAGCAACAACTCAGAAGACGATAGCAACAACTCAGAAGACGATAACAACACCCCTTAAATCGCCTAACTAATAAAACCTAAAGCCAGCATCTAACCCTAGAACACCCATCCTCCATCGATCCCAGCGATCACCTCCTTTTCTGCTATAGGATCCTCCTACACTGTATTAGCTTCGAAGGTTTGTTCATGTATAGTCTCTCGATAGAAAGTAACTTTGGCCCACTAAGTATCTCTAAACATCTAGATTCTAGATTCTAAAATTTAGATTTCACAAGTTGTAAGTACTATAGATATAAATCGGCTTATAAGAGATTGTTTTCATCAAGGCAACTAAGTTATAAAACCAAGTAGATTACTCAAAATAAGTTAGTATATACTACCCAAACTTACATTCCATCCACCAAAATACAACCCACCACCCCCCCATGAAATAATTTTCCAACCTCTTTACACCCGTTCATCCCCTTCAATTTCTATTTACATTCCAAAAATAAACATCTCAATCCCCTAGTCACAAATAATACTATATATACCCTTTCCCCCTCTCAGCAAAAGAAAAAAACAAAAAAGAAAACAAAAAAAGAAAACAAAAAAAGAAAAGAAAGAAAAAGCAAAACTCAAAAACGACGATCGATCCCTTTTCTATTTAGCACCCAAAATCATATCATATTATATCACGTCATACCATTAAGCCCATCCATCTTACAAGCAACCATACTCATCTCCCACTACCACCATAAGAGAAGCAACTATACTTCCCCCTTTCCCCCTTCCCATGAACATTAGCGAGTAACACATCGGACGTATCAAGAAAACACTACAAGTAGCCAAGTAAACAAAAGTGGTCTGATATGACATAATAGTCTCCCCACTGCTACAACCACTAACACATCCACTACCACCGCCACACCCGATATAGTACAGTAGTTTACATTCGTAGTCCAGCATCAGTCTCATCACATATTCCAAGTACCGGGGAAGAGTGAACCATGCTCCGAATCCGACGACTAAAAAAACAGGCTTCAAAGTAAAGCACCACGTAGTCACGTAGCAAGCCAATGTTCCAGATGATCCAGAATTTAGTCATATTTGGCAAAGTCTATTTATCTACTTATGTATGTAGGTATACATGTATGTACAACATGGGCGGTCTAGGTCCTATTCGGACTCAAACTCAAGGACAACCATTCCTTCATTGCCGAGGTGTTGTGAATGGTTGGCTCGCATTCAGTACCACCAACGAGATCGTTTGCCGTGCCGTACCCGTCCCCAGGAAACCCCAACTTCCAACCTCCTCCCCGAAGCGGCAATGCAAACTATTGTGGCACAACCCAGAGCGTTACAGAATTTCCAACATACTGCAACGACAGCTGCAGGTGCCATGGAAAAACAAACAAAAGCCCCTTCTTTGCAGCGAAGGCAAAGCTCGAATGCAGGAGAAGCCCCAAAGGGGTGCGCTGCAGGGAATCGGCTTCCGAAACCAACATCGAGTTAGGGATTGTGCCAACACATTGAGCAAGTCGTCCCGGCTCCGTTCCATGTCTCAGTCGAAATCCAACAAGGCACCAGCCAATTTACCGTTTCGTGCCGTCCCGGTGCTCCCGGCGTCCTTCCGCGTGCAAAGCCAAAGACAAGATGATCAACCTGCCGAGTCATTGCATATCCGCATCTCATCCCGGCTGGCAAGTGCGTTGAAGTCCAACGTGCATCTTGTTGATCCACCTCCCAATCACCGGCATCGTTCCAGGAGAGATAACAAGTCAGGGCCCGTATAATTGCTTTTTCCCGCGCCCGCGAAAGTTAGGGCAATCTCGCCTATAATCCGAGAAAAAGCAATGCCAGAACAGAACGAAGAGAAGGAAACAAGTAATTCCCGATTGGACATATCAAGCTGGCATGACGAAACAACCATGTATAATTCTTCTTTCCTTTTTCTCTCGGTACCATCAGGACGGGTCTGTTATTGAACTTCCTTGCTAGTCTTGACCAGATCTGTTACTGCTTGCATGCTTTGCATGGACTTCTTGGTGGCGCCGAGCATAACCGTTCTTTCGTGCTGTTGACCACGGTCTCGTGAAATTTGCTATGCAGGCCACAAAACTGGCTGGATGACAACTCATCAACCGTCCTTCCATTTTCCCCAATCCCTTCCCCGCTCAAAAATCCGACTTGTCAACACAAACCCCGCTACATCGGGTATGGCAACCCGTCCAGATCGTCGGAAATCCGTGACCCGTCAAAACCCTTCGTTGTACAACCTAATGTGTCACTGTGTGACGCTTACCCAAACATCGGTCACATGCAGTGTACCAATCCATCATTCCAATCCTTCAATTCCAATTTCCGTCACATCTATCCCTTTCGGGCCGCTGGGATTTTTCTATGCGTCTGAAAACATGCACAAACTTCAAAGCTGATACCTTTTTCGGCGTCGGTCAATGCCGAAGATTGGAGCGCGTTCTTCAAAACAAACCCCTCCAAAATTTATAATAATTCCCTCCTCGCTGGAAATTCCCTTTCCGTATCCCGTACGTACGTCGACGAATCCAGAACCATCCAGTCCACAGCCTGCATCAAGAGTGGGACGTTGCAGTTGCATTGCATACATAGGAATCTATGCGCGGAAACCATTGCCACGTATCTGACGACATAAATTCTGTTCGTTCCGGATATCGCAGTATAATTCGGGCTTCGCCTGGATAAATCGGGGTCGAATCGGGTGGCAGAATCAAACTTGGGAAGAGGTCAAAGGGTCTACTTGCCATGATTGATCGGGGGAATTCAGCGCTGGAAAGATATGTCATGCAGGAGGGCTTCTTAGTTTGAGTTGTTTGCCGTTCCTAAGATACGTGGGAAATGTTCAAGCGTCGGCTGGGCGGCGAGCGATCCAGATGTGCCTGTATTGACCATGTTAGTAATGATGATGGCGCGAAAGCTCGGTGCAAGATGCATCCTGTTCCGACCGAAGGGGCCGTAGAAGCAATAGGACCGAACTGAACTTACATGTTACAGTATGCGTGGTATCTTCTTGAGCAAAGCTCTTTCCTAACATCTACCAGAAATCTGTCCACTTGTTCTTTATTCCACTCATACACCCTAGTTAGAGGAGCCAGGGAAAGGGCTTCCAGACCTTGTACGAGCCCAAGATTGTACCATCTTCCGATGTCCTTGAGATGCGGATCTGTAGGCCATGGGTTCAGCGGTACCTTGATGACTTGCTCTTGAATTTCCACAAATCCTTGCTGTTCTAGCATTCGCCGAGTTTCTTTGTTGTATGCCATGGGTTTGTATGCGCGGGCCGTAGCGTCTGCAATGTATTCGCCCCATGTCATAAGTGCTGAAGTAGGTGGGAGCGACCCGTCGTCGCAGCGGGGCATGAGATCCATTTCGATATGTTCGAGCCAGCCGTAGCCTGGCTTAAGATGCCTAGCAACGAGAAGTCAGTATTCAGACCGTTGTAGGGAGACAGCATCCGGAATCTCTTACCTAAAGATTTTGGAGTATATATCAGGCCAGCTTGAAATGCTACCACCAAGCATTCGCATATGTATCAAGTCCCAAGAATCCACGTCCATTCCGTGCCATGGCGATTCAATATCTCGTTGTGCGAAGGACAAATTTGGAGGAATTCTACAAATCTGTGTTAGAGTCTGCCGAGGCACAATTTGTTCTCCCGCGGTACTTACTTTGCTGGTTGTATGAGTGACAAGTCCAAACCTTTTACTTCGGCCATTGGGTATTTACTGTGCAATGTCAGTCCTCACTCGCGCTAGGGGTAGTGGGCATAGAGCTTACTCGGCCATGTCAATTGCCCAAATACCTGTTCCCGTGCCTAAGTCAAGAATCCGTGGAGGTTCGAAATTGCGTATGAAAGGAGTCGAATGCAGCGCGTCGCGTCTTGCGACCAGGAAGAACTTGTGAAAGATGTCCATGCGATCCATCTCTTGCTGCACGTCCCTCAATATTAGCCCAATTGTCATCCCCAAAACTGCGCAAGTCGCCATTGATCAGAACTGACCTCGTCGCATGGATACATGTATTTTCCCTTCCGAAAGCCATGGTATGTCCGACCGTTTTCCATATAATTCTGCGGTGGAGCTAGTACTGGGGGAGGAGGTGGTGGAGGAACGCTCATACTCGGAGGAGGGGCAGGGTGCGGCATTCTGCAAGCGCGACCAAAAAACACGGTTAGCAATCGCTCAATTGCACCAATGGCCTAATTCAAATCGCAAAAATGACAAAGTCTCAATTGACTGCTGAAGAATGTAGAAATCACACAGGCTCGGTAACGGCACGGCTGTGAGGGGGATTTTGTAGGCAAGTGTCCGAGACAACGATGTCCCTGGAACGTGAGGAGTTTTCAGCTGGGATCCCGAGTCCCGTATTGGCGATCTTCAGCGAATAGAGAATAGGGAACAGACTGCAGAAATGAAGCACGTACCCATTGTTAGCCATGACAACAACCATCATATATCCAACGGTTTAGAGAGTGAAGTAAGTGTGTCTACGAAAGCTTCTGCTTCATAGAGATGTGAAAGGATATGGGGTCGAGACAGTCGTATGGAGGTGTGCAATGGTCGCTGCAGAAGAAAACAGCAAGAGTAGTGTATGGGTTGTTGTTTGGGAGAGAGTATTTTGCTGGGCGTGGTCTCATGCAGATGCAGATGCTGGGAGCTTCAGATCAAAGAGCAGCGTTCTTCACTCATTAGACGGGCTTCCCTTCCAGGCTCTGTTAGGTCTTCTTGTCGTCTACCAATCCCAGCGTGGTGCAGCAAACTCACTATGAGGAAGTGGGCAACGGAAACGAGGCAGCAGGGGACGCTTGGTGCTGGTTCAATAAATGATAGGATGGGCGACTAGCAGCTAGACAGACAGCGCGCTGGTGGTCTTGTGTGGTCTTGTAGTAGTCTAATCTCTCAACTTCCTCGGGTCCTCTCAGATTCCTGCGTTCGTCGCTGGCCTCGCTCTAGTGCAATGGAGGCGGTTCGGTTCGTAGGATTTGAGATGACTCGCGAGGGGGCTAAGGTGAGATTGCGATGGCGTGAGGGATTCTCTGGTCTAGTTCTGACTGGTGGCTGATAGTGCGGCGTTTGGAGCTGCCAGTTGGAGGAGGGTAAAGGTCCCAGAACCGTTCGGTGTAGGATAGCAGACACTTCTCTACCGTGAACTCTGTTATGTAGTTGACCAAGTTGCAGGTACTCGGAGCTGCTGCAAGGAGCGAGAAGGGGCGGAGGAAGGAAGGCTGTTTCGGATCAAGTGCAATCAAGAAGGGTGCTTGCAGTGGAACGAGGAGAGAGCCGAATTCAAAGGAAGGGTCCAATATGAAGTGAAGCGAGGTGCTTGTTGAAGTTGTTGTTGTTGGGTCCTAGGCGGAGGGGCGGGGCCTCGCTGTATTTATTCAAGTAGTGGAAGGGGAGGGGGCGGTAGAGAGGTGAGAGGTGAGAAGCTTGGGCTTGGGCTTGGGGGTTTGGGTACTTTTCGTAGGCGAGGGAAGTGGAGGAGCTCTACGTCGTCGTCGCCCTTTAAAAATCCCCAATTTTGGGAGTCGAGAAACTTAGTTGGTCGCCGAGATCCCTCCTCTAGCCGGCCACTTGCTTTCGTTGGCGCTCAATGCGTTATTTTCGTCCGATGGCTTTCCGTCAAGTCAATGCTAATAAGCTGCTATGCCCGGCACTTGGAGGTGTAGAGTATGGTCACAGATCGAGCGTGTGTGAGGGAGCGAGGGTGAATGGTATGTGGAAAGAAAAGACGCAATCCCACGAGAATGGACGAGGTTGAGAGTAGATCCGGGCAGCAGACGGGGTTTTATTTTATTCATGGGACAACAGTAATAGTAGAGCGAGCACTATAGGCATGGGCGCACGATCCAAGAGTTCAGGATAGGTGGGAGAGAGTCGTGGGCTTGTTATTTATTAGTGGTTACTCGTTAGGTAGGTATGGCAGACAGAGTGACAGGGCGTCAGATGTACGATGTGCGATGTGTGATGCCAAAGCGAAACAACTGGAGCCCAGAGAAAGGACGCCACGGGAAGCCAACAAGCAGCACAGGAACAACAGCAGTCAATATCAATATCAATATCAGGTCTAGCTACAGGTCGAACTACAGGTCGAACAACATACCGGTCCCCGTCGTAGTATGGATTCACTGGATTTCTTCTTGGACCTCGCCTCCTCCCCGTATGGTTGACCACCCAAGACCGTTTCAAAGACAAGCTCGTTCTCTTTCCAGCTGCACACCGGTGCCAGAGGGGAGACAGGCAAAGCAGCCCAGGCCACAATAATAATTGGGCTGGCACAGACTGCCGCTGCTAGAAGCCTAGAAGCCCTGCGGTCTACCCTGCCCTGCCCTGCCTGCTGGGTTCTTGGATGATGGCTGGCCTGGCGCTGCAAAATGTGTCGGAATATTGTGTCACAAGGATCCCAGGGGGCCGGACAGGGGCAAGACTTGCCTGCGGTACTTGCAAATTGCAACAACAAGCACCGAACCGTACGGTACGGTGTACAGTACAGACAGTGACAGCACAAGGACTGGCTGTACAGCAATCAAAGACAAGACGGAACAAAACTTGGTGCTGATGATGATATGATGACTTGACTCCTTGTACCGTACCATACTTACCTGTATTATTATTTGCTGGGGGACCGGGAGGCAGGGGCAGGCATTGCTCGACCCATTTATTATTTCTCCGAGGGCATTACTTATTATTTCGAGAACAGAAGGTAAGTAAGGTAGGTAAGGTAAGTAATTGTAAGGCTTGTCCATGTCGACGACTGGTAAGTACAGTCAGTCAGTCAGTGCCTCCTCGGTGCGACACTAGTAGTGGAATCTTATTTTGGTGAGAGCGACGACCGGCGACCGACGACCTACGAAGGTTGTGACAGGGAGCCCCACGTTGATTGCTGGGCCCTTGGGAAGGGGATTGCGGGAAGGGAGAGAGAGGCGAGGCGCGGGAGGAAGTAATACTCGCTCCACACGCGTATTGGTTTCCGTCTGGATGGAAAGCATGGAAAGGGCGGCTGGCTGGATGCCAATCGAGAGAGACTTTACTTTACGACTCGGCCTTATTTTACTTGGTGCACCAAGCTCTGCAGAAAAGCGCATGGAACATCCTGCGCCCTAAAATGAGACTACGAAGGGGAAGGCATGAGAGACGTCGGATTACGATGATTACTGTATTATTCATTAATGTATTTATTTATTTATTTATTATTATGGTTATGATGACGATAGTTTGAACGAACGAACACCAAGGGTCATGCTGGAAGCCAGCTCCTGACCTCTGAGGAGCCCGGTACGGTTTGCTGGGTGCGAGAAAACTCGGTGTGGCTGCTTTCGTACAGTAGTCTTGCTGCAGAGCGGCCGTCGTGCACATCGTGGAGACACACCTCACTGGACTGGCAACTGCCTGCAGGCACTGCGCGCATTGACTGGTGAGGTGGGGGGATGAGAGATGCAGTGAGTGAGTCGTGGTCACCATTGGCATGATAATGATGGCGATACGATGGTGATGGCGATGGCGATGGCAACGCGTTGATACATTCAGTCAGTACGTACGAAAAAATACCATCCCCCCCTCCCCCTCCCCCCCCAAAAATGATCAGCACTTATTGGGGCCATTGCTACTACGCTACGCCACTGTCAATCGACCTTTGGTGATTTCATCTCACTAGGTACATTAGAGTACCAACTCAGCGGTACCTTTGTACCGTACAGAGAGAGAGGTACACAACAACAAGCAAAATCGAATACCGAAGAATCCAACAATGATTGAGAAGCATGTACCGAAACTATATATATTTCGATGTACGGAGATGGGAGGAGGCGTCAGTCATACTTGACTCAACTATAGCGACTGAACGAGTCAACATCTCACATATCAGCGACAAATCCAAGGGACCCTGCGACCAAAGCTGGCTTGCTTTCTCCGTCGATCCACCAAGACTCCCCTCATCTTCATCATCCCTTCACTAGGACACAAGAGCCGAACGTCGCACAACCCAAGACAAACCAAAATCAAAGCTAACCAGCTCACTTTGCATCAGGAAGCCAGTCAAGTCAGCAGTCACCAGTTATCAGTCATCAGTTATCAGTCAGTCATCAGTCAGTAGTCACATAGCATACCATACATACATACGTACTCTGCAGTACGACAACTAAGTATACTTGCCAACGAGACAAAGCTTTGCGCCTCCTCCGCCTCCTCCTCCTCCTCCTCCTCCTCCTTCTTTCTACTGACTGTACTCTGCTTATGCCGTACAACGCAACACGATCCCATTTTCCGGATTCCTTGTCATCTTGTTTCCACAGCGGAGCCGAGGCCTTGTGTTGTTCGTCAGACCGATTACAGCCGGCTTATCACTGTTTTGATTCAAGAGTCAGGACTGGTTGACCCGGGCTGGCGGATTCCAAAGCTTCCACCAAGGTTCCAGTTTTTGTTTTTTTTTTCGCCCTTTGGCGGGAACTCAATTTGGCGGAGGGGCTGCCCGCGGTCCGTTCATGTCATGGGATGGGATGGGATGGGATGCTGGGTTATACTACCGCACTTCTAGTGTCAAAAAGCCTCAAGACCTATCATAGGTCATTATTTTCAACTTTTCACATGCGCGACGGAGGTACTGGATTATTATTATTGACTCGCTCTGCCTTCGCGTTCGCGTTGCAGCCTCTAACATTAAAACCACTGCACGGACTAGGCATATCGAAAAAGTCGCATGCCTTTCCCTCCTTTTGCATCCATTTAATTGTCATCTATCCATTGTCATATAACGTAGCCCAGCACATATACATGATTGACAGCTCGGGAAACACAATGGAAGGGGTGCATGCCGTTGCGGGGTTATCATTGGAAAGAAGTAACCAACTCGAGTACCTACCGTCTGCTGTTCTATAGTGCAGCATCTACTACTATACCACCCATACAAACCCGTCAATATGACATCTCCAACCACTCAGCTATCTACAACACACCACCAAGCCACAAGTTTTCATGTGAACTATGGTATCGGTACCGGAACCATTTTACCGTTTTCCTTCGAATTCTTTTCTTCCCTTCCCATGGGCCCTGTTCCTACCCTATCATTATCATCCACTCCCCCAAAATCTGATCAGGCATCAGAACTCGCTGGCCACGATTCATGCGCACACAAAAAAAAAGATTGCATTCTTGCATTCTTGCTCCTCCTATCATAACCTCTCATGTCACTTACTCAGCGCTCTGCATAATACATACCTAGTAACTAAGTAAAACAAAGAGAAACAAACAAACCCAAAGATACCTCGGCATCACAATATACATGGACCGTAAGTAACCATCCCACCAGTCGGCGCCAAATCCTGGAAACAACACCACCCTGACCTTCACAAAAACAGCTATACTACTGTAATTACAGTAACGCTTAAATTCCACGCGGACTCCATGAGTGAATTCAGGATTAGAAATTACCGCCAGCGGCACAGCACAGCCTCCATACCATAGGATGGAAAGGGTATAAACGCCTTTCGTCCCAAGAGTCTCAACGCCCGCATATCGGTAGCTCAATCAAGGCATTAACTAATCAACCCGCACCGAAACTGGGCGTTAAGCATCATTGTTTTCGTTGTTTTCGGGGTTCAAAGCGCTCGTTCTGAATGTAGTGAGCTAATAACTAGCCAGCGCGCGGCTCGTATACGCCCGGATGAATGGTAAAACTATCGGTAACGGTGCTGTACTCGTAACCTGGAAATCATGTTCTCTTAAAAGCAGCTAGGAAATTAAACTAGTCTAGTCTGCATTCTTATTGCAGTAGTATATGATACTACGTGCTTTCTTTTTATTTTCTTTTAAACAAGTATCTGCAAATCTGCAAGCGCCTCCGCCACACTTTCTCAATGGGTATCCATAATCCCATCAGGCCAGGAATTTCGAACCCCACAGCATGAGACCAAAAGCCACAATTCTATTAGCTCATCTAATTGGATACCGAGACTAAAGAAGCTCCGCTCCACCGCAAGCAAAGGAGCGGCGCGAAGGGAGGGGAAATCACCTGCAAGGCTCTCTCACCGTCTATCTTATTGTTCCTTCGAGCCGGGCCAGGAAAAGAAGATAAGGAGGACTTGAAACGAAACGAAACAACAAACAATGTTCAGCGGCTACGCCGATACGTTGCAGACTGCAGTTGGATTCAAAATTGTAGAGTACTGTACCGACGACTTGGTAACTGCTGGTGCTCCACCACGCCGCCCGTCGGCAATAGCTGGAAACAACAAATCTGCACGAAGAGAGAGTACGAATGAGCGCTAACTAACTCAAATTATTCAATTATGTATTCCTTCCATCTTGCTCCGATGAAGCGAGGTCAGTACGAGGTAAGTGGGATGCGATGGATACTAAATAATGTCATGCGTCGACCCGTCGGTTCATATCTAGTGGTAAGATTTGATCATGGATGATGCTATTTTGCGCTTTACGCTTTGTTTTGCAGTTCGCTTTTCCTGGAGACACCTACAGTACGGTACAGTACGCAGTAAATAGTATTATTAATACTTGTACATGTTGCTGCAAGAAGTCGTGGTCGGGCATAGAGAGTAAGTACCTATCGGAAAACTATCCTTTCTACTTAGTATACCGACACCTAAGTATAACCATGGACAAAAAAACAGAGATCTGATAAATATCTGCAGCGGAAACCACGTTCCAAAAAACCCATCACAAGTCGCCTCACAAAATCTGATAACTCACTAGCCTCTCTACAAACTGGTATGGACCCATTCATCTCACACCAACCAAGACTTCCAAAATCTGGAACCCCCCCAAAAAAACTCAATTGCACCAAAAAAGATCTTTATGCATTATTAATCAACCGAATCCTTCCCGACGGAAACTCACAACACAATATTCAATTGCACCAAAAAAAAATCTCCCCCCCCCCCCTTCACAAAAGTTTCCCATTCCCCCATATCCCATTATGAACCCATGAAAAAGATGAAAGCAAACCAGAAAAAAGGTTGGAAAGATTTTTTTTTTCTTTTTAAAAAAAAAAACATCCCTGCCCACCGCCTTAACCGCTCCCAAAAATACCCCAGTCAACTCTTTTTTTTTTAATCCCTCCTTCCCGTCTCCGATAGGCCCTGTTCGCCTCTCCATCCAAGGGGGAAGGGGAAGTGGAATTCGGTGCCGAAAAAAAAAACGATATCCAAGATAACTTTTTAGTGGATCATTTCTTTTTTACTTACTTACTTTCGTACTGTACCGTAAAACAAACAAAAAAAAATAAGGCTTTCACCTTTCGGATCTTATCTCTTGTTGGGGAAGTTTCTCCACTACTTCTCTCTATTATTCTTTATTAGTACTATATGAAAAAGTATGAGGTACCCGTGGCGACCTTTGTTTGGTTCCTAAGCCAAGAAGACCAAAAAAAAGGGGGGGGTCTAGGATGTTTCTCGATGCGAAATAAGGGGAGAGAGAGGGAAAGAATATCGAAAGATTATTTGCTGTACTGTACGGATAACAAAAGAGGAAAATCGTAAGTAAAGCGAGCTAACTTTTGCTATTGGTTGGTATTTGGTTCGTTTAACTGAGTCAGGTATATCCTTGCTATCTCCAGTTATCTGACTGAGTACTAGAAGGCCACTACACTAGTTCAATCTGATGAGGATGTGGATGGTCTTGGCTTCGTTCCGCTTGGATTGAGGTGGGGTATTGACATGGGTATTCATGGGTATTCATGTTGGATTATGGTACCATACTATTCTGTTTCTGGTATAATGCCAATCCCGAGTGTTCGGTCGCTGACATGGTGTGGGTTTTGTGATTGTGGATTTACGGAGTATGTGATTGTGTGATTGTGATTGTGGGTTTTAGGGTGGATTTAAGGTGGATTAGGTCCGGAGGTGGGATCACGGAGGAGGTGGTCGGGTTGGTTTGGGTTGATGTCGGGGATTGTTGAATCTGTTGTGAAATGATCTTCTTTTGAGATTAGTCTGGCTGTTGTTAAAGATGGTTTTTGGGTTTTGAATTACGATACTCCGTATAGGCTATTTAATTGTTTAGCTGCTGAGGTGGTTTTAGAGTATCAGTTTGCAGTGGAGGTACTGTTCTGTAGCGAGCGCTTTGACTTTGATAGTTCCCTCCCGTATTCCGTACTCGTAGACACGATCTTTGAAATTCTTAGAGGTACGAAGTAGTCTCACCACAACTACGGAGTACGTACATCAATCTCTTAACAAGATCTCTTCACATACTGTATAAAAATACAGTACAGTACTTTGGGTACCCGCCGTACTGTAATCATGGTATTTTTGGAAACCCAAAATTCAAAGAATGAACTGATACTGCGGGGATAAAACTCAAGAGAAGAAGGCTACGGAGGTAGGAATTAAGCAATAAAAACCTTCCAGTGGGGCAAAGGAATCAAGCAACCAAGAAACCAAATTTTCGATCATTCTTCCCAAATCTTGATCGTCGTATCTTTTCATACGATACGGAGAATGCCTAGAGATCGCCCCATACGGAGGTATGTACAACTGCGCAGGTGTTCCAATTCCAAACCAGATACCGTCCCTCCGTTCCGTTGATATCGTAATGTATCGTACATTTTCTCCACATGTATCGAGATTCAAGAAAGGAGCAAGCGTGATATCCTTTTCTCCTGTTTGAAGTGTCATGGTCGCTTGTAGGTTGTGAACTTGGAAATGATCACGAGTTCACGACTACCGGTACATTCGGCATCTTCAAAGCCCTACTTTATTGTACTCTACTCTGTTAAACTTTCGGTTGAAAGGTTTAAGTTAGGGCCTGCCTTTACCTTTGAGTTCAATCTACTGGTATTCAATGTCGTTGTGTCCCCATGTGCGACTTTAACAAGGGTTTTCTTTCACTGGTGATACTTGTACCCGGATGTATACTTCCTATGCCCTTCTCCCGCATTGTATCGTTCTGTGGTAAGTCCAAAAATTTATATGGATACCGGTACTTGTTTGTAGGTATGGTAATGAATCTCGAGAGATGTGCCGTCTTTATGATGCACAAAAGGTATTTGAGTGTTCTGCGTCTGGTATGTGAAGGAGGGGAACGGGAAGGGGAGGTGAGCTGAGTTAGCGATGGGGCGCTGTACAAAACAGTTCTACTTCTCCAGGTCGGATTAGATAACCAATAATTAGATCCTATTGTAAAAGCGTTGCCGGCGGCAATTACTCGACTTTCACAAGGTTAGGTAAGGTACAATACGGAAGTACCTAGTTTCGAAGGGTGACAACGTGGGTGCGGGGTTCTCGATTCTGGGTTCCAGGTTTCGATGTCTAAATCATTGAATGCTATTCCAGTGGTTAGTGCACGGGAGGGAGGGAGTTAGCGGCTAGGATGCAAACGGTGTTGGACTTTCCGACTTTCGGGTGTTGGACTTTCCAGATTCAAGATACACCTCGTGCCGGCAAACCTGGCTAGAAGTTCCTTTAAAGAAAGTCCGACCGACGGCATTGGACTATGTTCTTGGCATACAGAGTTTACGAAGAGGTCAATTTGACAACTCGTACGAAGGATGAATAAACATTAAATTTAACGCGGCTTATCACCTAATAATTAACGTTTATTCATCCCTTGTACAAGTATAGAGTTGTAGAACCGTGGCATTGGGATATTGAGTATCGACAGTTACGATACTGTGTTAAACCTTAAAATTTTATGTGCTGTATTTTATATCTGCTTCGGACTCATGAGCTTATTTGCACGACACAGAGTTGGAGAGGATTATTGACTACTGTGTTTCTGAAACCATAAAGTTGGATCTTTTATACATCGATAGTCACGTTGTATTATTATTATTAGTTTCAGATCCTTTTGTTCGCTTCGTTTGTGTAACTTTTAGGAGAGTTCATAGCATGAGGGTTTAGTTAGTGGAATGTCAACTATGACTGCTGAAACCATGGTTCTGGGACTCCTCTGCTTTACAGCAGTTATCCCTTGAATCTAGGTCGAGACACGAGGAGACAGAGTTCTCCTGGAATGTTAACGATGCGCCACGAAAACCGATCGAGTTTCTCCTTAAGCACGAGGAATACATTAAGTTTCTGGGAGGATGTGGCCATACTTTGTCATGTGAAGGGATTAGGTGACGAGCCACGTTAAATTTAACGTTTATTCATCCTTAGTACGAGTATGTAGCACGAGGGGGGAAAGGTTGTTGGGAGAATGTGAAGACCTGAAAAGGGGTATTAAGTTAAAATATGACTAGGTCATGAAGTTAATTATGAAGCTTGATAACAGGATGTGACGAGAAGGGCGTCGTCCCTCCTGTAACGCCATCACGGTTAGTTACTCACATTCTAAAAACAGTAGTAAAGTTGATGTCCTCACTTCCGCATCCAGAAGCCTTCAGGAAGTCAATATCAAACGTACCCAGACAGCTGGATTTATTGTTGGTCGCACAGCAGTAGGGTACAAACAGATATATCTACACGCCTTATTCACTTCACAGAATGAGGCGTTATTTCTGCAACATGTAACGAACACAGAGATCTACAAATCTCGATCTTGTGACAGCACCATCGCGCTTACAAATTGGACATGGCACATGAGAATGTCTTAGATTAGTGCATGGTAATACTCGATAATGCTGTGCTTGTGTACCTACCTCCTCTCTCATCCCTTTGCAAGTTTCCAAAAACCTGGGATCTGGGAATCTGTCAAATATGCCGTATTTCTGTAGTATTACAGAGGCTTGTAACTTGCTATCTGTCAGGTGGAAACATCTCGGGGATTACAAAATAGTTGGAAAATATCTTTAGGTGGCTTGATATCGATATGGTATCTTCGCATTTCTGATGCCATAAAGCAGCGAGGTGTTATTCCATCCAGGGGATATTGACATGTCTCTCCAGAAGGGCTAGCCTTGCTATGGATAACTCCAAAAAGTGAGGCAACTTTACTTCAAAATACCCTACACGAAACCTCGATCTGTTTCCTATTCCTCGATACAGGATTCATCATTGTTGCGATCGAGAAGGGAGCATGATGGCGTTGCTGTGCCTCAGCCTCTCGCCCACATTTAGTCATGGGACTGCCAAAGCATCCAACAACCAACCTTAGCACATTTATATCCCCTGACGCCGATTATTACTTCCCCGGCACCAAGCTTGCTTTACTACCTAGCCAGGCTGGCTTCCAGCCCTCTAAGGCGTCCGAATCATGTCAAAAAAACGATGTTCCCACCTGCAAGTGCTCCCTGAAGTTCATCACACTCATTAATTCCGTACATGGCATTACAGCCATCTTTTGACCCTGCGTGCGGTCACATCCAAGTCTGACACGGCAAAACCTGGGCTGGGGGGGGTTTCTGGTAAACACTAATCCCATCGCGGACAAGGATAGGCACATATGCCTGCGCTCCAAGTTGTTTAACTGGTATGGTGTATGTGAATATTGTTTGCTTCGGCCGCTTGACAAATCCCTTTCTTCAAGAGCTGGATAAAGTAGTGACGCGTGGACGGACGTAAGACTTACTCGTTTTTCGATAAGCTGTGACAGGTAACGGCAGCGGGAGGGCAGACCCGGGGCATGTACGCTCGAGCAGAAACTACAAGCCACCAACTGAAGATTAAGTAAAGAATTGTCATCATGAACGGTGGACTGCACACACGTTCATGATGATACATACCTATTAAGTGCGTAAGCGACCGCTGTATGATATGCCCTACGAGCATACAAACCCATCTACAAGGATGCGGTAAACAGCACTTGAGTTCTTTTCCTTGGGACACTGCGGATAAGTTTCTGGCAAACTGGGCGGCCTTCCTCTTGGGGCCGCGGCATCATAAGGTGGCGTCTTATTCAATAAGCGACGTGCGCAATACCTACCGGTAAGATCTGACCATCTGCAAAGTTTCAAGCTTCGCGGTGCGCATGACGGGTCCCAAGAATTGAAATCTAAACGGTATGGATTACTGTACGGAAGGGGGTGGTCAGAAATGAGGAGCACCCCCCCTGTAAGGCGGTGAGTAAATTGCCACGCCGCTTCTACTACATTCTCTGACTTTACTTCTACCTCTTCTACAATACTATAACACTACAAAGTACAACACTACAACTATGGGAACTAATCGTAAGACTAATCGCAAGGAACACGATACTCCTAAACGCTATAGATTTAAAGGCCTTATTGAACAAGGCTATAGCTAATCATATACTACAGAAATAGTAGATATACCTTGATAGACAGCTCGAAAATAGGTACAAAAAACCAACCGGCGTATACACCGAAAAGGGGCTCCTTGTAGGCTTTCAAATCTATTAATTCAAGAGATTATTGAGTGGTTTATAGGTATATATATAACTTACTTATATTCTATATATACTAGTTTCTAACTTAGATATAGGCTACTACGAGCGACGTTCCCTCTCCCTCGAAGATATTATATATACCTTTAATATTCAGGCCTCTATATCTATACTTCGAAGAGCCTTCGAAAGGCATGGTTACTACTATCATCCTCCTGATTACAAGCCTGTTATTTCAGCTATAAATAGGACTAAAAGGTAGCTCTTTTCGTGGGCTAATTGGGACCGGCCAAAGGAGTAGTGGCGGAAGGGCTTCTATATAGATGAATCAACTATACAAATAGTAATACTCCGACATCGAAAAGTCCTTTGAAAACGAGGTAAGAGGTAGAGACTTGATTATATATAATTTACCTTTCGAAGTAGCCGAAAATCAGTCTCTTGTTGGGTAGTAATAGGGTATAACTATAAGAGTAAGCTATACTTTGTTTCAGAAGGGGAAGGGAGCTTTATATAAAAGAGATATGAGTCTGAAATCCTTCGAGGTCCTCTTACAGAGATCTTTAAGGATAAGAAAGGCTTAGGTTTCTTCTGTATAGAAGATGGAAGTAGGATTCATGGGTTAAAGGATATAAAAAGGAATCAAGGCTTTTGTAATAGGGTAAGAGTTGAGTACTCTATTACAACTATACAAGATTGGCCTCCTTGTTCCTATGATCTTAATCCTATTGAAAATGTATAGAGGGTTATAAAATAGCTATTACGAAATAGGAGGCCATAAGGGGGATAGAGTATAGAGTAGCTCAAGGAGGCTCTAATTGATGTATAGGATAATGAAGTCTCTATTGATTATATTAATAGGCTTATAGATTCGATTCCTGAACGTCTTGAAAGAGTAAGACTAAGGAAGGGAGGGCCTACCCCATATTGAAGATATACTTTAAAATCAAAGCAGTGTTGATTCTTTCCCTTACTAAGTATAGTCTAAGTGGTAGAATAGTCTTGGCTTACTAGGGGGTGCTCCTCATTTCTGACCACCCCCTTCCGTACTTTCGGACGTCGTATCGTATCGTTCACAAATCATAGCCAAGACAGGCTTGTCATGTCTCCATTCAGAAAGAAAAGATGGGAAAGCGAATCTAGACTCGCTGCACTCGCTGAGCGTGACCTTCCTACCCCACCCATCGTATATCGATAAGTACATACAGTGCACTGACCCCCTATGGGACCCTTTTTCTCGCCAAAAGAGCTACTGTACCCCTCTCGCCCATCAACCTTGAGAATCATCGCCGAACCCTGATTCCCTGATTACTCTCCATATCTTACACATAGCCAGACAATCCTAGTGGACGGCTTACCCACCCGGAAACCTCCTTCGCCCGCCTTAGTTACCTGCATTGAGGTTCGTGCTACCCAAGTTGTTGGCCAAGCCATCACTTACGCACAGGCTTCAGGGTCTGGGAGACGACGTGACCATGGGTATATTTAGTGGTTAGCCGCGATCACCGTAAGCTTTTGCTACATTCAGGCTGCGTTCCGAGAGCATGGCATTGGCTTTGCATGGGAGGGAGCCGGAGAGAGCAGAAAACGTGGTGAGCTTACTCGAGACAGGTGGTTTTGAGCGAACTGCTCAATTACGGGGAAGGCTGGAACTGCACCCCGTACAGCCGATGCTTGTAGCAGGAGCAGAGGCTCTTTTGAGGGAGATCCTGAGCGGTGACGAGGCGATGAGTTTACAGGGAAGCAAAAGTGCTACTTACCGGCTCTTGAGGGTTCTGGAACCCACTGTCCGGGAGTTCTCAAGACCTGTTACTTACTATACAGGATGTTTGCGACCGTGGTATTTCCAAAGGAAATTAAGCATCTCTTTCTTCCTCTGCGGAATTTGTGCATCTCAAACTGCCGTATCTCCACATGGAATGCAACGTTATCCTCTCAGTGGGAAACAGTTGTGAAGTGGAGGCTATTCGGCGTGGGGTCCACAATCGTCATAAATCACCACTAATAATACAGGAACGAATATACCTGCTTCGGAAGGATGAAATCTATCTTCTAGACCCCAATTCCTAGCCCAACATTCTCAACGGGTCTCAGGGTCTCAGGGTTTCTCTCCCTGTCACAAAATGGATCTCGGGTAATATATTCAATGTCCTGATAAGCTGACAATACCAAAGGAGAAAGATATGGCCTTTAGTATCGACCAGCAGCTTTCCAGATCCGAGTCTAATATGGATTCTGGAACATGTGATATGACCGTTTGCCCAGAGAGAGACCAGAATTCGACTTCCCCTAGACCTTACAGACCAGGAAATTACAACATATCAGTCCTCATATTCATGCAGTCTCTAATCGTCACACTGTCTCGAAAAGTTCCAGTATCATGACTAGTGTCACTCTCTATCTCATCCAATATCAAATCAATGCACGGCGATGGGGAAGACTGATAACGATTTCGTCACCTAGGTAGTACAGTAGTATGCAATATACAGATTACGGAGGCAAAGACTGATACGTTGTGGTAAAGTTTGCGAACCAGTCATGAAGGCACGATTCATGATTTGGTTATTCCCCCCAAGACAAATTTCATGCTTGATAGTCGCAAGCGAAAGGTTCCGGAACCACGGTTCAAGGGGTCGTGGTCCAGGTGTTGATTTTCATGTGATCTCTGTTCAATAGGAGAAGCAAAGACGGAGGCACTCCTTCCTTGAACCACCATTCGGGATGTTCCCTCTATTGTATCTCCTACCAGGTCCTGCGTTGTGTTAGTGTGATCATATTCAATAATCTATCGTATGTTACGTTCCGAGCAATGCGAACCAGTGTTCATACAAGCAATGCGATCAACGTGTAGAGTTGTGTCGGGGAATATCCTTCGATGTTGGATCCGGTAGTGTCACCACCCCACAGCCTCATCTAGAAGGAGAAGGAGCATACATGGAAGTAGTAAATCAAGCGGGGTATCCATTGTACTTTAAAGAATCGATGCAGTTATACGTTTTTATCCAGTCATCTTCCTTCAAGACCGCATGTTAGACTAGGTTGCCTCGTGTTGAGCAGGCAAGTTGTACTTCTTGTTACAGTACTTTGAGCCTCTGACTCTCTAGGTGCAGATCAGATGGCAGGCGCGAATGCAACCTCAAAGTCAATGATGACTAGCGAATGGTGTCATGGCATAGCACAAGTCTTTGTGATCAAAGCACCTTTTCGCAAGGATAGATTTGATTTGTTCAGACGATTAAGACCTATCAAACCCGTCAAATAACTATTTCGCATCGTGTATTACCAAGGACAATAGGTTGTTCTTACGTTTCTCGCATGGAAACCCTTAGCGATAGAGTCTTGGAGACAATCAAAAACATTACGAACTCTAGGTTCCCTCGTCTATATTACGACGGTTAACTTCAGCCCTGACTCTCTGACTGAAAACCCCAAAGTCTATCTATTGATTCATCCGCCGTTTACAAGGACAAGCAAGTTCTCGAGATGCAGTAGTGCTTAAAGTCTCTCCGATATCCGGGCCCCCCTTGTGTTAAGCACGACAACTCCCGGTATTTTGAGGGTTTAAGCTCTTGACGATCGGATGGCACGGATGCAACCCCAAAGTCAATTGGGGAGGGAGCGGATGGCCGATGTGTCAAAGGCGTCATTTTGATGCGATGTTACTGTTCAGTTGCAACAACACGAACTCCCTTCTACTCAATCACCAGCATTATCCCTCCCACAACGACTCTCTACAGTTCAGGCAGTTCAGGTGCCAAGTCTTCAACTGAACATCAATCGTTCAGCATCGTACGATGCACAGTCGCATTGACTCAGGGATGACAAATTCACCGTCTGCCTTCAATCCTGGCATTTTCCGCCTCCGTCTCCATTGCGTTATTTCCGTTATCATCAATCAATCAATAATGTCCCAAAGCTCACCTCCGTTCCCCCAATTCCAGGAAATTCGGTACCTGCACCTGACGGACAATCCCCAATATTCAACGATCCCGCGCCGTAATATCGATACGCAATAGAAGATATCCCCTTCCATGTCTCAAATCATTTAGCACATACTGTATCACTATCTCTCATCGAAAACACCATGCACTGTGTGTGTACAGTAAGGGTGAAAATGGCATGCAACACGGTTTTGAGCTTCCTAAATCAGATGCCCTCGCCATCCCTCCGCATTCTCGGCTCATTCTTTCCGGCCGATCAATCGTATACAAGGTACAGTTGGATTTTTACTGGGGATTGGGAGTTTTCTTAATCTATTTTCTATATTTAATATTTGTTCCTTTCTGTCGGGATTTGGAGAGGCTTGGAGAGGCGTCTTGGCTTTCGCTATCACACCGCTCCGCACTCTCTTGCTTGAGAACTTAGGGAGTATTCGGTTATTAGCAAATGGTTTGTCAAGTGGACTGTCAAATGGATTTCTTATTGCTGTGCTGTGTGACCGCGTGGCTTGTTTATCGCTGCTCAGCTCTACTCTAGAACCGGTCTGTGGTAACTGTCTATGCATTTGGCTGACAGTGACAGCACACAAAGTGGTGTGATGTTTTAGTTGTTGGTATTGGTATTCCCTACCTCTTTCTTATTTTCTATCTGTCCTACGTGCTCCATGTCCAAGTAGATTTGATTCACTCGGTTCACAATACTAGGGTATCCAATGAATGAGGATTGAACGTTGACTCGTCCTCAGTCATGTTCCTTGAAAGCCGTTACACAACGGTTCCTGTTCCTGCCTACAAGTACCCAGTCACAAGGAAGTATGCAGTACGCGCTGTACCAATATGCAACAAGGAAAGCTCACTGGCAACGATAGTACATATGTGGAGTGCATAGAGAAAAAACCCCCCAAAATTCCATTTACTACCTCCGCCAACGAAAGTAATAATCACGGACCACATATAAGCAGCATTATAGAGCTTTCTCTCCAGTCCTTTTACCTCGCCTTTACAGTGTACTCCTATGATAATTTTCTCCACAACCTCCACTCCACCTTCTGGTCTGCCTGTACTGTACTGTACTGTACGGGGAGGTAACGCCCATCATCCTTGAACTAGACGAACCCGGTAGTTCGGTCCGCAGTGTCAACACCTCCAAGTCATGTTTCAAAACTTTAAAGGGTCAAAAGGACAAAACTACAGATCCTTGAACCTTCCTCTTTCTTGCGTCTCCACACACAGCATAGCACATCCTCTAATAATAATGTCGCTATTGTACGGTACGGAGTACACCTAGTAAAATCTTTCCCGAGTCCTCACTGACCACTTGCCGTACACACGGATAATTCGGAGAATTTATCTCGGGGCGCGAAAGGTTAAATCGGAAGGATTTTAAAGTTTCATCATGATTTGCTCCTCTTTACTAGGATTTAGTTCCTTATGAAGGTTTCCATTATAGACCAGGATATGGACTGTTTTTGGGTGGGAATGTTTTCTGGCCTGAAGAGTTGTGAACGTGAATCAGTCAGTTCCTCTTTTCCTTTGCTGTCTGAATACGTGTCGTTAATTTTGTTTCTGACTTCGTCACCATCAGATGTTTTTGAATTTTTAGGAAATGGTGGTCTGTCTGTAATGGCGAGTTTTGGTATGGTGTTCTTTGTCTTCTTCGTGTGGGTAATGAAGTTTAGATGATTAGGAAAGTTGAGATTGGACTGGACTGTTATGTCCTGTGCTGGTCGAGCACTTGGTGGAGGAAGAGATGTGGTTAGCGACGCCTCGGATGAACATGAAGCGATGATAGGTTAGATAAGAGTTTTCCTTTTTTCCTTTTATCATTAGTAAAGTTAGATAGAGTATTGTGGAAAGAATAGCCTCACATCATTGGACTTCAAAAGCCTTCTTACTGTATCCCTTTTCTTGTATATTAGCCACTCGAGCAAGGATTTGACACTCTGCTCGTTTACCACCGCTTAACGCGTCTCGAAGGCAAACACAGGAAGTTTATTAGTTAGAACTGCTTCATTTGATCGATAACTTAATGCAGGTCCCTATGGCCCGAGTCTTGGCTAATACAATGGAAGGGATATAATTCGGTGAACTGTAAAAACAAGCGTTAAAGAACCTTTGACTTCAGAAAATTCAAGTTACACAACTGTACTGTAGGTCATCGGAGGTCCAAGGATTCGAAACCGGTTCAATAAACCGTACCCTCTATTCTTCTTGAAAGAGCTACATGCTTAAGGCAAGGGACAAAAACCACAATCAGTAAAGTCAAACAGATGCACTAGTAATCGCCTAGCCTATCATCTCACAGAACCAAGTTCGAAGATAAAGCTAACCTTATTCCTGTTACTTAAAGTTTTACTGTACAAAAAAAAGGTTTACAGATCCAGATCAAGTTTTCAAGAACCAATT
This sequence comes from Pezicula radicicola, assembly GCA_003008705.1. NCBI lineage: Eukaryota > Fungi > Ascomycota > Leotiomycetes > Helotiales > Dermateaceae > Pezicula > Pezicula radicicola. The sequence continues at coordinate 807,325 of PDUO01000021.1, forward strand.
ATAGTAGGTAGGCGTATCTGTAATCCGGTGAGAGCTAAGGCACTAACAAAAGTTAAAGTTATATTATTTGCTTACTGTACTTAGAATAAGTAAACGTGCGTGCTTCTTCCATTGCACAGGGATGATTTTTCGGGGAACTCGGGATTTGGTTACTGTACAGTACAAGATAAGAAAATACAGGCTGTATCGAATTTTATTCTCAAATATGCTCATCCCCACTAAATCACGTTTTCTGTAATATTTTAGATAATGTTAGCCTATTATTGAGTCTTCTTTTCAAAGTGGAGAGAATGTGGCTTTCAGTTAGTGGAGATTGAAATGTTTAGCTTGCATCGTCTGCTTGGCTACATTCGGCAGTTTTCACTGTATGTTGCTTTTAGGCAAATTAGTACAGAAAGATTATGGTAGACGTAAGAAAATCAGGGACGGATAATTGAGTGGATATTGTGTGGTAATAAGAACGTTATGAGTCCTAGCTCGGAACATGAAAGAGTCCACAGGCCGAGATTGAGGTTGCGTGAGGATTTGGTTGATGGACTCGATGTTATCTTGGCAATACTTCTGAGTGAATCATGGTGGACAATAGAGGGCAAGCTTAACCGGGCCATTTTTCGAATATCTCAAAGATAGGTAGGCATAGAGTGTAATCTTGTAAGAGTAATGTGAGAACCTTCTTGCAATATGGCGACGACTATCTCTACAAAACAGTGCTTCTGGTAGACATATTATGCTGGATCTTGTGAGAGACATAGGAGAATGACATTGTTTCCTCGAATCATTCATAAAGTTGTACATGGATATGGCTAAGGAGTTATGCAATGTTGCCTAGCCTAAGGAATTTGATTTAAAGTGAATCGAGGAGCTTTTAATATAGACTAAGAGCAACGATTTAACTTCTTTCACGGAGAACATATCAGCTTAGTTACAAATCGGCAGAATCTTTTACTCGCTGTTGCCATTTCCTACATTGCTGTTATAAGTCTTATTCTTTTTTTAATCATTTAATAGACCCTTGCATGATCGTAGTTCGTAGAACTACGATATCTCTGTTATTATTAACAAGTTACATCATTCTCAAGGTCTGTGACTTTATTATTAGCCAAAAACAGCAGAGCCATCAAGACTTGGAAGAGCACTTAGAGCTTTGAATTTACTTAGGATATGATGCTTGTTTATGTAAGAAATATAGATTTTGATAGCAGAGTTGGAGTTGTCTTATGAATTTGCATACTAATCTATAATGTGCCAGCTTGGAGATGTACTATGTTTAAAATAGTTCAAAATAACCTAAAGAAATATATTCTGAATTTGCTGTTTAAGTTTTGCCTTGCTAGCTGCTACAGATAATAGTGATAATTTGTTACAAAAATGTAACCTTAGTTTTTGAATAGGAGATTTGAAACAAATTAAAAGACTAAGATAGAGACACAAGTCTTTGTAAACCTCTCTCTTAACTCTTAAGATCTACCTACTAATCTCTTACTGCAAGTCTTAACCTCCTATAAGAACTAGTTACAATGAAGAGTATATCAAGTAACTTGAATTTAAACACTTTAGTTTGAGTTACCTACTTAAACTTGAAATAGGGTAACACAGCTTACTCTTATATGACTGGACATTTGTGCCTAACTAAAGCTTGAGAAATTAACTTAGTAAATCAAAGTACTGTTTAAGGTATCTCTAGCTTAGAAAGAGCAGACAGAAGATGATTGGTAAAGGAAACCACACTAAAGAGCAAGAGAGTTATCACAATTAAGACATCCCTCTAATTACATGCTTACATAGGCGTAAACATTTCTACACAATGCAAAACCTAGAAAGTAGGTAAATAAAGCCTGCGATCCTCTCCGCGAAACATGTCTGTGCGGCGTCTAGAAATTATGTTGTTACGATGAATGTTGTTGCCAAATTCTATACGTTTTAGATTTATAGGGTTTGTTCTCCTGTTGTTAATATTGAGAGTTGGCTTGTGTAAGATAAGGTACTTGTTATTTTTTGTTTGTTTGTCTGTTTTTTGTTTAAAGGTGAGTTAGTGATTAGGTAGGTCTAGTCAGATGTCTCTTGAAGTTGCTTTAGGGCTTTGTTTATTGTGGTATATACTAGAGTTGAAATAAAACCTATAATTGTTTAAAGACATTGTTCTTTGTTCTGGTGTGATTGATAGGTTGATTTGATCAGGGAGTAGTAATTAACTTAAAGTATATAGCTGCTTAAAGTAAGTTTCTTTGAGTTTGTATCGTAGATAAAGCTTATAGAGGAGGGTATTGTAAAGAAAGACCGAAGATGAAGTTGTAAAATCAAGGCATCGAGATTTACTCCTTGTCAAAGGAGACTTTGGAACATAAAAGAAAATAACAATGTTTAGCGAGAAGCGAGGCAATGAAAACATGGAAAAGGTAGAAGAATTAATCCTGAAGCTACTAACCTTTATTCCTGATCTACTATCTTAAAAAATCGCTCAAATCTATTGTCGAACTTAATTTTGTTGTCACTCGCGACATTCAACGATTTAAAAACATGTCTCGATTCACAAATTCTTAACTTGATAATCTTGTCTACTTATCTCTTCCTCTTGATTTGCTAGGAGTAGACACAGTAGCTAAGTGTGATATTTAGGTAATGAATCTCATTGTTTGTAGTGTTGTGAAGTTCTTCTTTGGTTGTGGTAGCTTCGTGTTTGGCTTCTAAACGATGATAGATAGGAAGGATTTGACAGAGGTAGAGAAATATGTAGATACTATTAAGTGGAAGTATAGTTATGTGCTTTAGTTGCTAGTGTGTCTCTCCAGCAAGATTAAGATTAAATCCCAGGTCTAGAACATACTCTTAAGTAATAGGTTCTAAGATTGAGCATGAGTTTAATGCTAAGGTCTCCTAGGAAATCCTAATATTGTAGTGTCGCTGGCGTTTGTCTTCTACTGTAAAGGGAGATTCCAACTATGACGGCATAGATCTACAAGTAATGAATTAAAATTAATGCCTAATAATAATGCCTTTATTTTACCCTCGAAGAACTAAGAAAGTTTTATATTATCTTGTTAATTTTTAGGATTCAAGACCACCTTTTATACAACAATTATATATTCCCTCGAAGTCATTGCTATTCTATACCACTAGTCAATATACAATGTATAGAGCTTATTTTGGGAGTGATTTCCACAAGCTAGTTGTAAGGACGATAGTTATCTTCGTCATACATGCATGTTTCTCTAACTACATCAGCAACCAGAAAAAAAGTCCCTTTTCCCTCTCGTCCTATGAGTTGAATATCTACTGCCGCCTTGAGGAAATAATGTTTCACAGAAATTCTTTTAGACTTTGCTTATTAAAACCGTAGGAAAAAGGCTGTATATAGGAAGAATTGACATTAGTGAGAAGTCTATGGGTATAGATAGAACTGGTGCTGCGTGTAGGAGATTATGTGCGACGTGCAAAATAAGATTGTTAGAATCGACCGCAGCAATGTGGATTCGATCTGGAAGGAGTGACGTTCCTGGAAGTCTAAGTGCCGGAGCTAAAGAGACTAGATCGTGTGCAGGTTAGAGACCATATGGAAATGATTACCATGTTCTGTAAGGACGGAAGTGGGGGCATTGTTATGTGCGACAGCAAAGCTTGCTCTATTCCCATCATCAACTCAGTCAATGTTTATGGTCGGGTATTTCTCTTTGGATGATAGGGATTTGTGATTAGGATTGACACCGAAGCGCGAGGCCATGGCACAAAATAACGCCAAGCTTGTCATAATTATTATTGTATATGAGAACGTGCCTAAGTTTACTATTGTGGTGGATGCTACTAATGGTGCTGGCAACTATAGTATATGTGTGGAAGGCTATTTGGACCGAGGTTCCTATAGACGTAGCCTGATGCTAAGATTATGAGATGTTCTTTGCACTAAAACATATTCGGATTCTAGTTTACGTAGGGTGTTATGAGTAGACTAGTAAAATCCTGTCTTCAGCTAGGTGTGACTCGGAACTCCATCTGAGGTGGTTCTCTTTGTAGTCACACCTATTGATCGAAGCAGCAGCAAACATGGTATAGGTTTGAAGATAAGTGGCAAACCGACGCCCGAATTTCCGAGGATTCGGTTGGGGTTTAGCGCCTTTGCTTGTTAGAAAAGGACCTGAAAAGAATTCTAAGAACGGAAGAGTATAATATTACAAATCAAGATTATTACGAATTCTGAATTCTTACCGGGTCAATTCATTTAGTGTGTTCCTCTAATTGTAGAAAGTACAACTGAACTATACTTATACTTGCTTCTTACGTCTACACTAAGGCTTTGGAACATAGTATACTACTGGACTGGGATCTCAAGCTACACGAATTCAACCCTCACAGATAAGGTTTGTGATTCTAGGCAAAAATTAGTGTATGAGTCGGCTGAATTTGAAATCCGTTCGATTGTAGAGTTGGCCACGAAAAGGTTTGCGTGAAAGGGTTCACTAAAAATGTGTTTTGCAATTAACCATAATCTTTACGTACAAATTTGGCTTGTATATCAAGATGAGCGTGTTATACCCTAATCAGATACTCACCATTTCTACGTAGTAAGAAATAGAGAAGAGACGAGGAAAATTTCGTATGTTAAGAAAATACATAGAAAGACTTAACGAATTAGAAGGCTACAGCACTACTAAGTTCAAGCAGTATTAAGAATATTCAACTAATTTGCCTTCTAGGGCTACTGCATTGGAAATTTTGTTGAATATGTAAATTCCCAGTGACAAAATACAAATGTGCAACAGTTCTTCATCTCCTCGGTTAGGTACATAGGAGGAATTTCCCGAAGGAACGATTTCACATTTATCAGAGAGTTAATAGATCCTTGCTTGGTAAATTAATGACTAGAAAACTAATTCAAGTTGAATTATTTCTGTAGCCTAGTTGTGGAAGTAAAATTCCTGCATGGCTTCTCACACGTTGCTAAGAAAATAAAATAGGGGTAGCGAGGCTTGGTCTCGCTTATCAGACAGCCTTTGTGAACTTGAAAAATGGGACTCGATTGGAGAATAAATGAGGTCTAAAGGGGGTTATATATTTATATATATACATGAAAAAAGAGGCAGCTGACGCGTACAAATCACCTGATTTCCGGCTAACAGCCTTGATATAGCACAATAATAAGTTTCTTGATTCAAACACGACATACTGGGGTGGAGGTAACAGTTCCGTGACTGTCTCTACTCGTGCTATAATGCTGAGTATTTGTGCTCTAAATTCTCATTTATATTCAGGAGGGCACTTAGACTAGTGGCCCTTGAATAGGTTAAGGACAAGACATGCCTCCTTTGATTAGCGAAGTTTGGAGTTTTGTATTGGGTTCCCCTACTTAACAGCAAGTGAGGAAAAAAGATCCTATTGGGATGTATGCTGGGGTTCACTCCTTTTTTTAGTCTTTTTTGGGGAAATTTTTGTGCGCTAATAGGGTACTCGTTATCTTTTTGACCTTTTTTGGGGTTTGTACAAAGATGGCTGTTCCGTTATCGAAGCGCAGATAGAAAAGGTTAATAGCGCTCGAGAGTTACACATTTGATTCAAGTCCAACCTTGCAAAGATGAAGAGCTAACTATTGGACCTACGCTTCCAGCCATTGTCTGTTTATGAACTAGCAGTTTTCTCTCCTAGGGCCCCTTAGTCAAGTCATGATCAAGCACTGTAAAATCCACCTAAATTTAGTGCAATACCATATTACAGCGTACGTTGTATAGCAAGGAAACTCAAAGCTCATGTTGTATTCTTTTAATTTGGGTGACCCAGTTTGAATTCAATAACTCACTTGAAATTATTGTACTCCTAAAGTCTTTCTCGGGGCAAGATGAGGTCCTATAGCTTTATAGCAACTATGATAAGTGGACAGCCCTTCGTAGACGGCACCAAGGACAAAAAAAGCTGATGGTGGCGAGGTCAGAACTCGCTTATCTAGAAAGCCTTCATATAGCACAATAATAACTTTATAATAATCAAACATGCCATACTTTGGGTGGGTGGAGGCAATGGCTGTCAACCGTAACTGGACCCATGACTAAAAGTGTATCGACAATGGCTCCCAGGTGTGCGTGAGCATAATACTTCTTTAGCTCCGGGCTCGCCTTGAATCAAGATAACAGTTTCTCTATGAATGAAAAATAAAATTGCCGAGGGAGGAAGAACATACCTCAGAACTCAGGTGCTTGGGGAGCACCAAAGTATCCAAACAATGCGGTTGAGTAGACTGCCAAGTCCTTGAGTTTAGCTTTCAGCCTTTTCAACTCGAGGAAAGATGCCGACTTACAGGTCTTGGACTACAACCAACAAAGTTTCCATTTTAGAATTCTATGACAGACAGTCGTACCTTGAGCTCAGTACGCATAAAGTTATCCAGTTCTACAAACGATGCTTGTGCCATGGCCTGCTCTTCTTTGTCGAATAATGTAGATAGACGTTGGACGAGACATGTAACTCTTGCAACAAGCTCGGCATCGGGGGCCTTAGAATTATGAGGTCAGTATTTATCTGTACACGAGAAACAAGATTACAGATAAGTAGCTTACAGGCAATTTTAAGTCTCCTATGCCTCGGGAAGTTTCGACATGCTTAAACTCTTTCAGTTAATGTACCCAGAATATTAAAGTTAAGTAGCCTTACGACAACGAAAACATCTCCAGAGTGATCAATGTGGCCAAGCACATCGATTTTCAAACCTTAGCGCTTAATAAACTGGTAGAGGATACTAATGTACTTACGTTTGACAACTGTCCTGAGCCGTTTTCGCCAATAGAGTTTGGATTGGCCGAAAGCTGATTGGTAGGAGTTATTTTGAAGGAGGAAATGGGAGATTCGGACTATATACTGCTGGTTAGCTTGTGTTGTAGAAATCCAAGGTAAAAGAGCACCTTAGACTCAAGCTCTTGACCCGGTGACTCGAAGGAAGGGAGCTAGAGCACAATGTCAATATTGTTTGGCGAAAAGTTACTGGACTGGTCTTACACCTTGCTGGGCTGCAGTAGCCTCGGTGGTATTGGCAGGAGTCGCGGTCGAGGATTGCTGGCTGGAACTGTTACGCTATATCCACCATATTAGTTCGAGGCTTGGGTGATAGATAGGTGTTACAGGATTTCGTACAAAGCAGAGAGTCCAATGCAATGGCAAGGGCAACATTCCTAGCTTTGGCTCTGTTGTTGTAGCGGGGTCCATCATCTCTGGTGCTGTAACATTGGTTCTCAACCTAAACCTTCGCAGTGTAGCTTCCATTTTTCAAATGGGAAGTTTCGAAACACGGTCGAATGTTATGGCTGTCGCAGAAGTCATGGAAGTCAGCCCGAGCTTTATCCCACAAGGGATGCAAGTTGCCTTGGGATGACATCTTGCAGGTCTTGTTTCGAAAGGTCGGTGTTGTTAGGAGGTGGAGGTGCGATCCGAAGGAGAAGAAGAATTTGTGCTCTTGACCCCCAGCTCTTGCGTCGAAAAACACGCCCGCATTCACCATGGGTGGCACCAAGATCTTTTCAGACACTACCAAGCACAAATTTCACTTTGGCTGAGCAAGTACTAGCTTCATTTGGACAACTTGCTTGACTTGAGTAACTCACTTGAGACCGCCTCTTAAGTGTTGCGATCAAGTATACAAACAAAGAATATAAAACCCTTTAGTTAACACCTACAATTTGCCTTCACAAAACCACAAGAGACCACATTTTTAGTTACCACCGATCACAAAGTTCAAGTTTTCTTAGCATGAGGGTCTTCTGTTTATGACCGATGTATCGTGTGTACCAACTCTTTCATCCCTCGCTTAGCAACCATCACTGGGAGCACTTCGTTGAAACGGTGCGCTGGCCTCACATTTTATGTAAGAATATCAATAAGACAAATATACCAGTTAAGTAATGTACCTACTTAGCCTTAAATCATAAAATACCTAGCCTCACTGTCATAAGCATACTAAACGCAATCACAAATCGAAATCAAAATATGCCGTAAAAGAGTGTGATTGGCTTCTACCAGTAGCTCCTATCATTACCTATTACTGCACCCAAATCTTCTACATGGTAATCTTCCAATCTCTCCTAATGTTTAGCCTTTCGCATATGCCTATCAAAATTATCCTTTCTTGAAAACCCATCTTTATTCTTCCTCAACCCAGAAGTTCCTCTCTCTCGACTCTCTCTCGAGAACTTGCAGTCTGGTTGCGGACAGTAGAATCGCGTAGGATTAGCTAGGGGCGTCTTTGGATGTATGGAGGCAATATGTCTATTGAGATCGGCCTTGAGATTGAAGCCTTTTGGGAATGTACAACCTGGGATTGTGCAGGTATATGGTAATGTGTGTTTCTTGAGGTGTTTGCTAGGGTTTTAGGTGTTAACTTTTGGTGTGAATATCTCATTTGAAATGAGAGGACAGCGCGGGGGATGTGAATGACACGTACTTCAGGTCACAGAGCCTTCGAAAGCTGTCATCGCAGATTTGACAGGTATTGGGAGGAACAGCAGTAGGGGGTGGTATATGCTGTTGTGGTGCAAAGTCTGGTGGTGCTGGCTGTAGAAGCGGTGCTGAAAGTTGGTTGCACGGCGATTGATTTGGATGATTTTCGACAAAGCCAGCTTGGTCTTGAGAAAAGGAATTTGACCGTGAAGTTTCTGTATGTGGTTGATGTCCCAGAGGAAGAAGGTAATCGCGGTTTTCATAATCGACATAACGAGATTCTTGTGCGTAATCCGGACTCGGACTACTCGATTGAGGTTGAAATGAAGAAGAAAGATTATTCCGGAGGTCTAGCAAGCGCGGATCAACCGTTCCCTCGTCGACAGTGTAATAGTGTTGTTGTTGAAGTTGTAGGTTGAAAGGTTCTTGGTTAGAACTTGAGGTCAGCTACTCTCCTTCTTTGGGACCTCCTGCTGGTCACCAGTTGGAGGCCCTCGAGTGTATGGGGTCTGGTTGAGACCCCAAGAATCAAGAAATGAAAGAAAATAGAAAACCAAAAATGAGTGTTGGGTGCTGAGAGCGGCACCACGCTTCGCTGTGGGAGGAAAACAGAAAGAGGTGAAGGATGGTGGGTGGAATTGGTCTTCATATAGTTGTGGCTACAACCTAGAGTTGTTAGCCCTTAACGTACATGCACTGCCTTCCTGCTGCAGCTATAACAATGTATGCAAGACAACACTCTATTTATTAGTGCACAAGGATTGATTCTTTTGGGAGGTCTTAAGATAACAAAAGTTACTCAGGTATATGTCACGTTGAACGGCAGATCACATAATGATTGGCACACTAAATACGATATTGCCAATCAACTAATACCCAGAAAGAACTATTCCATGCACCTCTAGCCTATGAAATTCGACGTCCCCTTCTTAGTGCAAATCAAATATCTAGCGTGCAGATTTTAGTATGGTATGCCTCAAAATTATGCCGGGGTATGTCAAGCTCATTTCATTGGACGCATTATGGTATGCCTCAAAATAAGCGAGCTCTCGGCTCACCTCAAAGGCATCCAAGTAGCCCTCGTAAGAAAGCTATTCTTTTCCAAAGAAACATCCATCTCTCCGAAATATCAATCAATTTCTCACAAGTAGTTTCAAGGTAGAACATCTGTTTCTTCAAATAGCCATTCCAAGTTTTTCTCTCAACCATCTAGTTGGGTTCAACATCTAACAGACACACAGGATATCATGGCATCCATCTTCTGCTGCTCAAGCATTGCACCCTACAAACACAAAAGACTCACCCACGAACAAAAGTTTGTCCCTTTCGTGAAATGGGTAAATTATCCTCGAGTAGCTTCACCTATCACTGAAACCCTAAGCGATGATCATACAAAGCAAGTGTGGCCACTTGCAGTGCAGGTAGTTCGACAAGTCAACTACGGTCCGCTTGAGTCTACTCGTTACTTCGTCCCCGATGGCAATAGAGATGGAGAGTTTGTAGAGATCACGGAGAAAGATCTCATCGATGCGAATTTCGCTAAACTCAATGCGTAAGTTTTGCTAACTTGCCCAAGTACAGTTACAGCGAGAAGATGCTGAGAGAATTCTTAGGTATAAGAACTTCAAGTGTGATGTCCATGATAAGTTCTTTGAGGTCAACTTGTACCAGAAAGATCCTGTTAATGTACATCACTGGCGTGCAAATATTGCTAGACCTTCCAAGGAGATCGATCTTGGTCCGAGCAGCAGTTCTTAGCAGGTTTGTAGATGGCTTGGAAATGGTATGTGAGACTGAAGGAGCTAGGCTTGTGACGATGGTAGGCTTGGAGTGATTTTGGAAGTTGCTATTCTTTAGGTTATTATGTATTTGAAAGATGAAAAAAAGAAAAAAAAAAGAAAAAAAATATATGTTGGTTTTTATTCATCTCATTTCGTCGAATTAGTTCGTCGATTTTGGACTTACCAAGTCAATCGCTATTATCAATATAAATCGGTTTAATATTGTCTTATTTTGTACCTTGCTAGAGTGTAGTACCTAAACCGGTACGCCTAGAGCAGCTTTAGCCTATACGGCAACATCGAATTGCTCCTAATTTATATAGGAAATAATGCTCTAGGGTGCCTGTTTACTGCCAAACACTCCCGTAATGGGGCTAAACTAACTATATACATAGACTATAGGGATGGTGGGTGGGAAAAACGAAGCTTTCGATAAAAATCGTACTGTTGATGAAGAGAGGAAGATTTTACTGACGAGCAGTAATTTTATATGGGCCTTGTACTAAATTATACTGCGGCAGAGCCCGACTCCACTCTTTCATAAAACAGGCACTTATTTGCTGTTTTTGTTGATGCTAATGCTCTATATAACTTCAAAAAAAGAAGAAGAATGGCGCCGTCGTAGAACAAATATATAAATTTCTAGTGCACTACAAAGTAATATCAAGCTAAGAGTAAACCTTTTAGTATTCTCTTACCTTATAATTTGTCTATATTTATATTCCCTAAAAACAGCCAAAGTCCTCAATTCTACCATAATAATATGGAAAAGTAAGAAAATGATAGGGGGTGGAAGATCAAATGTTGAATTATATCGCTCCTGTTAGAGACTACTACTAATACTGTGTAACTTAGTAGACACGATACAGCGAAATTATGTCCCACTAAGCTGCCTTCATTGCTTTCCCTGCTAGCATACATTGCACTGACGGTTTTCAAATTCTTTGAAGTTGGAACAACCCATAGAAGCTCGGAAACTTAGCTTCCACGATCAATTTAATTTGACTTGCGCCACAATTGCAGCAGCAGGATAACGCCAGACTTCGGGCTCAGAAATAATCACCGTCGTGTTCTCATTATAAAGAGCTATTACAAAATTCTATCCATAACCATATCCACTCAGCCCAATGTATCAGCTGATCATCCGTCTACCAACCTACCCGTCTTCGGAAGAAAAGTTGCTGAAGAATACAGCGTTTGTAGAAGTGTGAATATGCACAAACAAAGTGGAAGAATCTTACAAAACCCATACCAGAACGCCTTGCTGAATTGCCCACCGATGCATCGAGTCCGAACGCCTTCGAAGATTCGGATATTAACAGCAGTTTCCCCTCCTTCTCCGACTACCACTCAGGGTGAACACTTCCTCCCACTCTCTCATTCCACCAAGGCCCCAGGCCTGACTGCCTTTACTTTTGGGCCTTCTTCTCCTCCGTGCACCTGATCCATCCTCAATCGTCATACCACTCTTCACACTCGCAACATCACTGGCGCCTCCATTCCAGATCCCGCTGTCGCCGTATTGAATCCCGCTCATTGGATCATCGGGATCGATTTCACCTAGTTCGATCTTGGTGAGGATCATACGAGCGAGCCGTCCGAAGACTTCATCAACGTTCTCTCCGGATAGCGCGGACACTTCGACAGATACTGGTATGTTGGCCGAAGATGCCCATTTTGATGCCTCTTCGGCGCTGACTTCTCTACCATCCGGTGCAACACTCGCTTTTAGTTGAGACCCCAATCCCATGCTCGTAGTTGAGGCCACCGATCCGCCTGCATTGTGTGGGAACGATGAGTCTTTACTGCTGAAGCTGGACGGCGTAGCAGGTGGTAATGAAGCGTCTATGAGATCGGCATTCTGATTTGCGAGATCTGCTTTGTTGCCAACGAGAATACATGTGAGATTCGGGGATGCCAGCGCACGCGCGTCGTTCATGAAAGTGGGGAGGCCAGTGAAGGTATTGTGGGAGGTAATGTCGTAAACAAGGATCGCACCAGCCGCGCCGCGGTAGTAGGAGCGCGATACTGAGCGGAAACGTTCTGTGCCAGCTGTATCCCATAGCTAGAAGTAAGAGGTCAGGGACTAGATTGCAGAAAGAGGGGAGACAAAGGAGACGGGGTTGTGCTGCATACCTGTAATTTTATCCGCTTGCGTCGAGCACCAGTCCCAACCTTTATAATCTTGCTTGCGAACTCTACACCTATCGTCTGGGAGGTCAGAACCCTCCACTCGTTCTTCACAAATCGGTGCAGGAGACAAGATCTGTGATTTCATCGTTAGCACGGATTCCTGGGTTGACCCTCAGGTGTGCTTCGTACTTTCCACTCCCACTTGGTCCTAGCAATATAATCTTGGCCAAGTAGTCGTACATGCTGCCCAGTTCCTATGCCTCTGGTTAATGCCTTTCTTTTCCGCGCATGTCCTGCCAACAAACCTGATCGCGTGCTGTTCCAGTAGACTCATCGCTTGCGGCGCTCGTCCGCCGTGGGCGCACCATATTGGCTGTCTGTTCTTGCTTCTATCTGCAGGTTGGTTTGTGTTTAATGGGTCGATCGCGATAATGCCCCTCGTCGTCGTCGCCGTCGTCGTCACTCAAAGCTCTCCTATGTTTTGATTGAAAGTTTGAGACGATAACGGTCATTTGGATCTTGATAAGATCCAAGAACGGCGCTTGATGAACAATTCTCCGAAGAACGCGATACCACTTCTGGATAAGTGGCTCTCGGACTGCCTCGGCATGTGATGGTGATGGATGTCGAGGGAAGCTTACTTGAAATAAGCCTTGAAAGTCAAGGACTGGCTATCCTCTGGATATGTGACTCTCAAACATTCTGAATCATGAAGATCGAAGGAAGAACATTTGTAGTCTCTGGCGGGTACGTCTTCTCCAATTGCTATACACGTCCGACGAAGTATGGCTAACATGTTCTAGTGCTTCTGGACTCGGCCGAGCATGTGTTGTTGACATTTGCGCCCGTGGAGGCTATGCTGCGGTTCTTGATATGAATGAGGAGCTGGCAGAAGAGCTTTTGAAGGAAGTCGGCGGAGAAAAGATCAAGTTCTTCCAGACAAATGTTCTGGAGACTGAGAGCATTGAAGCTGCTGTGCAAGGCACGGTGCAATGGGCACAACAAACAGGAAGCCCCGTTGGCGGTGTAATTGCCGCTGCTGGCGTTGCCATCCCCGCTAAGGTGTGCACACATGCCACACAGAGCTTTGTGCAAAGCTAACGCCATGATAGATCCTCGACAAGAACCTTAAGCCCTTCCAGATGGAGGACTTCGACTTCGTGATGAATGTCAACGTACGCGGAACCATCGACCTCGTTCGACAATGCCTACCACACATTGCGAAGACAACACCAGCTGATGAAGATGGGGAGCGTGGTATTGTGATAATGGTGGCATCTTCAGCTGCCTTTGATGGCCAGCCTGGACAAGTAGCATACAGTGCTTCGAAAGGAGCTGTTGCTTCTCTTACACTGCCAATGACCAGAGATCTTGCGCGCTATGGAATCAGGGTTGTTACTATTGCACCGAGTCTCTTCGATTCAAGAATGACGTCTATGATGTCTGACAAAGTACGAGCTTCCTTGACAAGAGTGATGGAGTTCCCTGGTAAGTTCTACTCCAGTTCTACAAGGCGAGAGTGGTGCTAACATTGGCCATAGTTAGACCTGGGCGACCTCATGAATTTGCTCAACTTGTCACTCAGAGTATCGAGAATAAGATGCTCAATGGCGTTGTACTTCGACTTGATGGAGGGATGCGAATGCCAAGCAAGATGTAATTTACATTCAACTGTTTATGAACGCACCACAAGAAAAATTGAAGTTGCTAAAGCTCTAGTGAGCCAATCATATAGTATACGTGGACTATTGTTTTATTTTTACATGACTACTTTCTAGCTCTTGCTAGGATACTCATGTGGTATGAAAATTTATTTATGTCACTTAGAATACTAAGAGGCACAAGTGGAGCTCCTTGAATTGGTTCTTTCCTCTCTTTTATCCTTGGAAGACGCCTTCCCTTGTTATTCTTCAGCCTCTGTTCTCTCATCACATTGTTTTTCTGCAAAGCAAGGCTACCTATAGCAGAGTAATGATTGTGCTTTTGGTGCCCTGGCAAGCATTGCAGAAGTCTCTGTGGTCTGTGTGAATTGTTGCTCGTTGGTGAAGGTCAAACTATGCACAAATTGCTGCTAACCTTGGTAGAGGTGCCAACACAGAGTGCAATGACTGAACAAACCAGACTTTCTATTGACTATCAGCAATCTGGCCTGTGGAAAGTTGGCAATCTGACCGCATGACCAAAAGAGTGGTAAGACCTGGAACATCAAGGTTACTTGACTTTTCACAGATTCCTTACTTTAATATCCAATAGGAAGAGGGTCAGACCAAAGATCATTAACCGCTTCTTGAGCAACATTAATAATGACCCGCATGGTACTATCGCTTCCCGCAACCACATCTGCTTGGCTATGGTCAACACCCAGAGGCACAAATATCCTATCATCTGATGAAAACCAAGGAAAAAAGAAGAGCTTCTAGGTTTCTATAGCAGCTACTATTCGCGTAGCAGCGGTCGCACTTGTTGACAGCAATGAAGTAGCTTGTCCGCAATATAGTAGAATTTTACTTGGTTCAGCTTGTGCTAAGTTTGTAGTACCACAGGTCTGCTCCTCTAGAAAACAGCACTGAAGTCAGAAGGCTCATGCCCGAATGCGACAGGGGATCGCAACCATAGATTCAGTCCGGAAACCGGGAGGTAACGTTCCAAGATGTAAAAGAGTTGTGGATCCTGCCGCCAAAACGAAGCTTTTTCTTGTTGTAGATAGGCGGAAGGACTGCCTCCGCTGTGGAACAGACTCGTTCGATGCAAAGTACGAAGCATTTACAACAACTAGCTAGGGTGCAAAAATCTCCGACTGGCTCCGCGAGTGGCAGCCAGATAAATTGAAGTCAGGCTATCAGTGGATGAATTCAAACGTACAGTAACCAAAAGTGGAAGGAACTTTGGTGGGTTGAAGTTGATAGACAGGACAGGCTTCTGGATTGTCTTTTCTTTAGCCGGACTTGGGGGATAAAGGCGATAATGCAGGTACCAACAAACCTTCTAATTTATGTCTAGCCAGCCTACTGGGAATTGAAAAGATAATTGGTACAGTGACATGGAACAAAACTGCCAGGCAAAGAAAGAAAGGACCCCTCCACCCCTCAACCCCACCATTGATACTGGTCGCTTATCAGTAACACATTGCCGTGTAAACTTCGGTGAAATAATCATCCTATATGCACTGTACTATACTGTGACGTCCACCACACATGAGGGACCTTCTTTGTGCTGCCATGCCCCTTCACTTCTCACACCCTTTTACAACCCAATTGCTACTGCGGATACTCCCCGTGTATCCCCTGGAGCCAACTATATGTTGGGTTTTATTTGGGTAGACATGCCTCCCTCAAAAGCTCCCTGCCCTGGCTGGACCTTGGATCTGACTAGGAGCGGGAATGAACACCCCGCATCCTAACTCGTCAGGGAAGGGGGCATGCGACTTGCTTTGTTGTAATTCAACAGACCTATCACTCACTACAGCATATCGGACGAAGCCACCGAGTACCTCATGCCGTAATCATATTATATTATATATACATAGAAGATGCGGACCGACCACGCCTTCGCTTCATCTCCCCAGAGCTCACATGCCCACGGCCCCAAGATGTTTCAACACACCATCACTGCAATCGACAAGCATTGGACCTTCAAGCAGGCAGACAACGAGGACTCCAAGTTTCTCCCTGTTGCGCAGTTCCCTACCAACGTTCATCTTGACCTCATTGCCAATAAAATCATCCCCGATCCCTTTATTGGAAAGAACGAGAACGATGTGCAGTGGATTGGCGAGGCTGTCTGGGTTTACAAGACGACTTTCCCCTCCCCGAAGCTATCCGATGACGACCGAAGTAATGTCAAGGCCGTGTTGGCATTTGACGGATTAGATACGTATGCGACAGTACTGCTGAATGGCAAGGAGATTCTGAAGACGGAGAGCATGTTCAACCCAGAACGAGTGGACGTAACAACACATTTAAGGAAGGAAGGGGACAACGAGCTGGAGATTACATTTGAGAGCGCGTATCTTAAAGGTTGTGCCATTGTTGAAAAGTACCCTGATCATCATTGGGGCTGCTGGAATGGTGACACTTCTAGATTGGCTGTCCGGAAAGCACAGTATCACTGGGTAAGGATGTCTTGCATACGGTGTACTAAGTGCTAATATTGTTGTTCAGGGATGGGATTGGGGACCAACGCTTATGACCTGTGGACCATGGCGACCAATCAATCTAGAAGTCTACGAGTCACGGATAGCAGATCTTCATTTTACACAGGATGTTGATAAATCACTGAAATCTGCAGAACTCGTTGCGAAGGCCGATGTAGAAGGCTCAGCATCAGAGGTCAAATTCGTAATATCATTGGATGGAAAGGAAGTAGATTCAAAAAGTGCAAAGGTCTCGAATGGTCAAGCTACACATACATTCAGAATGGAAGACCCCGCCTTATGGTTTCCAATCAGGTATGGCGAGCAACCATTATACACTCTCAAAGCTGTCCTCCTCCACGCAGGTTCTTCGGTAGACAGCCAAAGCAAGAAGTTTGGCTTAAGAAGGGCAGAGCTTATTCAAAGACCCATGAAAGAACAGCCAGGAACGACTTTCTTTTTCCAAATCAACAATATTCCCATCTTCTGTGGAGGCAGTGACTGGATCCCCGCAGACAACTTCATTCCCAGAATCAGCAAAGAGAAATACTATGACTGGGTAAAGTTGGTAGCAGACGGAAACCAGTTCATGATTAGGGTTTGGGGTGGTGGTATTTTCGAGGAGCAGGCATTTTACGATGCTTGTGATGAGCTGGGAATTCTTGTCTGGCAGGATTTCATGTTTGGGTGTGGAAACTACCCTGCATTCCCTGAATTCCTTGCATTAGTCAAGACCGAGGCGGAAGAGAACATAAAACTTCTCAGACATCATCCTTCCATCGTCATTTGGGCCGGAAACAACGAAGACTACCAGTACCAGGAACAACAAGGCCTCACATACGAGCCCGAGAATAAGGATGCTGAGAGCTGGCTCAAGACCAACTTCCCCGCGAGATATATTTACGAGAAGGTTCTTGCAGACGCCTGCAGTGAGCTGATTCCAGATACTTACTACCATTTTGGATCACCTTATGGAGGTAAAGATACTACAGATCCCACCGTCGGAGACATACATCAGTGGAACGTGTGGCATGGTTCTCAGGAGAAATATCAAAATTTCGATAAGCTTGTTGGACGATTCGTTTCCGAATTTGGCATGGAAGCATTTCCCAACATTAAGACAATAGACGCTTTCCTACCTCTGGGAAAGGATGACCCAGACAGATACCCCCAATCTTCAACAGTAGATTTCCATAATAAAGCAGATGGACATGAGCGCCGAATAGCACTTTATCTTGTCGAGAACTTCCGTTACGCCCCCGATCCAATTGAGCAGTTCATCTACTCAACGCAACTCATGCAAGCCGAATGCTTAGCTAGTGCATACCGACTCTGGAAACGACAATGGAAAGGCCCAGGCCGTGAATATTGTGGTGGCGCACTTGTCTGGCAAATAAATGATTGTTGGCCTGTGACCTCCTGGGCTATTGTCGACTATTATCTCCGCCCTAAACACGCATACTACACTGTCAAGCGAGAAATGGCTCCTATATCTTGTGGCATAACCCGTAAAGAGCATGCCATCCCCGCCAACAAATACACACGCGTTAACATTACACGCACATATAAGATTGAGATTTGGGGTTCCAACCTTACATTGGGTGACTTGAAAGTGGATGTTGTCGTCAAAGCATTCGATGTTATCACTGGCAAGGAGACATTCTCCAAAACTGTCAAGTCAAATTTCCTTCTCGAAGAGAACCGCAGCACCGAAATAATCGAGATGGAAGTCCCCGTATCCAAGAAAAATATAGGAGAAGAAAACCGTATCGTGGTTGCAGCTTACCTCATACAAGAAGGCCAGCAAATCGCACGTTACGTAAATTGGCCCGAACCACTCAAATATGTGCATCTTCAGAAACCGAAACATCTAACTGCGGAAATCAGCAAGGATGGTAAGGTAGTAGAACTTAGTTCTGAGGTTCCTGTTAAGGGTGTTGCTTTGGAGATTGAAGGGGATGATGATGAAGGGGTTGTGTTTGAGGATAATCTTGTTGATGTTGTGCCTGGTGAGGTGGTTTCTATTGGGGTTAAGGGTGCTAATAAGGGGACGAAGGTTGGGGTTAGGTATTTGGGGATGTTGTAGTTAGTGCTTGGGTGCTCTGTAGAAGTTCTTAAATAGCTTTATAGAGCAAGGTAGGTAGGCAGGTGGGTAGGTTGTTAGGTATTCTGAGAATGAAATCATATGACATCTGAAGCATTCTGCGATGATGAGGTAGAATTGCTTTAGTTGATCTTTGATTTGAGTAAAGCCTAATTGAAAGTGAGAGTATCAACTCAACTACATCCGTAGGTAGGTAAAATTTTCAATCATCAAGACCACCCCACTCGCCATCCTCAACAACCTCAATCTTCTCTCCATCTCGTACCCTCCTCTTACTCCCCTCAATAGCACCTCTCTTCTTATTCTCCAATTTCCTCTCATATCCACTCTTAGTACTAATCTGCATTTTCTTGCCTCCCTTCTCCTTCCCTCCTTTATCTTTACCAACCTTATCCTTACCACCCACCCCCGATCTCCTAGCCTCAACGCCATACAACTTCAACCTCTTCTTATCCTCCTTACTAACCTTCGGTAACGCATCCAAAAACCATTTCTGAACACTAGCCTCGCTAGCAGGTTTCCCAGCTTGTTTCTCAGATGCTGCTATTATATTGGCGATATCTCGAACATAGGGTATATCTTCTTTCGTATATAATGTTACTGCTATACCGCCGTCTCGACCAGCTCGACCGGTTCTTCCTACGCGATGGATGTATGATGCGCCGGAATTGGGGACGTCGTAGTTTACTACTCCGTTAATACCGCGGAAATCTATGCCGCGGGATAGGATGTCCGTGGTTATTAGGATCCAGATTTCGCCGTTGCGGAAACGCGTCATTACGTTGGAGCGGGAGGAGTCTGAGAGGTCGGAGTGTAGGACTGCTATTCTTGTGGAGCCGCCGGCTTCGGCGGGAATGTCGTAGAGTAGTTCGGAGTGGAGGGCTACTGCTCGGGGGATTGTTTGGGTGAAGACTAGGAAGGGAGGACGGAGGGATTGTGTAGTTTCTGATGAGCTGGAGGTGGGGTGGAGGAGTTGGCGGAGGGCTATTAGTTTTCCTGGTTCCGTGGCTGCGTAGGTGAGGCGGTGGGTGATGTTGGGGATTGCGGAGTCTTTTAGGCCTACTACTAGGCGGATGATTCGTGCTGGGGTGTCGAGGTTTAGGCGTTGTCTTCGTTCTTGGATGGTTGTGGAGGCTAATGCTTCGATATTTGAGCCCATTGTTGCTGACCAGAGAGTCACGCGGAGATCTGGATTTGTACACGCTTCCCATATTCCGAGTGTTTGTTCTCTGAATAGTGGATCAAGAAGTACATCGGCTTCGTCTAGTACTAGTGTACGGACAGAAGGTAAGGGAGATTTCGAGAGGGCGTGGACCAGAATTAGAGGTGTAGTAACCAAGATATCTGCTTTCGCCAATGGTTGTGCTGTCCCTTTCTTCGGTTTCTCCTCCTCTTCATCATCTTCCTCACTCTCACTTGAATCTTGCTCCTCGGCTGTCTCATTGCCTACCACAATCCTCATACCCTTCCGCATTCCAACAACTTTAATCCCTGTTCCAATGCTCAGCTTCTTGGCCTCATTCACAATCTGGCTGGCAAGTTCCTTTGTAGGTGCAACAATGATTCCTTCCAGTTCGTGTGCGCCTTTGTCCTGACTAGTTCTCCTTCGCTGTAAGATACTATTCACCATAGGTATGAGAAACGCCAGAGTCTTTCCACTTCCTGTAGGCGCAACAGCCAGCAGATCCAAAGTCGAGACATCCCCCAACTCCTCTATAGAATCTCCAAGGGCGGTCTTTGGCTGCAAGAGCAAAGGCAAACTTCCCATCTGAACTTCCGTTGGAATTTTGTAGCCCTGTCCCGCCAGATTCTCATTGAGCCTACCAGAAATGCCATACGTCGTCCGCAATTCCGCAAAGTCCATCAAAGGTTGCGGATACAGTTGTTTGAACTCATCCTTAGTACTCGGTACCGGCTTACTAGACTTGGACTTCTTCGACTTCTTGATTTTCTTCTCAGGTAATTTGCTAGCAGGGAGAAGCGTAAGCTTCAATCGATGTGAGCGTAATATCTGCCGACATTCTCCTTCATCCAACAATTGCGCCTCGCTGATTTTTGTTTCCTGCGCGACTTCTCCTTCAACATCACTCTCGTTCTTCTTCCCCTTCTTCACTTTCTTACTCGCATCTTTCTGCGCAAAGAAATCCAATCCCTCATCATCCTCGTCTTGTGTCTGCTGCGCCTCTACTTTCTCTCCTCCGCGCTTCCTCTTCTTCCCTCTGGATTCGGGTACTGCATCGTGGTATAATTGGGGATTTGCTGGTGTACCTGCCGATGGTAGCTTTGGCGCATCTTTGCTAGATCCAGGTTTGTTTGTCTGCTTCGTTGGGCGTGATAGGAGCTTGAGGATATCCATTTTCGTGTTGAGCGATGCTGAGGGGGGTTGCGAAGGGATTCGCCTTCATATTTTTTGGACGAGCGAAAATATTCTGCCGTCCCGCTCTCACCGCCTTTATCGCTTAAATGCCTATATGAGAGGCATAAGTTTCGCGCTCCCATTCTCCTCATTGATGAGGAGCAGAGTTCTCCCCATGATGTAACTGAACAAACTGTTTATCTGGTGCCTATAGGAGTAGAAACAGACTTAAGCAAGCCTGTAAATTTTGAAGGTCTAACACCAATTTATTCCTGCCAAAATCGATCAAAGATAGAACTAATTTTGGATAAAGGTGATATTTGGGATAGCGAGAACGTTGTTGCCACTACTCTTTAAGAAGCTGTCCGTTTTATTTTGGAAGAGGATGAAATGGAATTGAAGATATTTTCTAATGATAGAGATATGAGTGTATTTGATCCTTTCAATAATCTTCTGACCACAGCTCTGGGAAAGGTAGAGAGAAGTGGATATAGCCGAGACAAACTTGGGTCTCCAACAGGCTGGATTGACGAGGAAAATCCTCTTGGGGGCGGGCATGATTGCGAATTATCGAATCATGTTGGGAAATGGCAGGTATCAAGACACAATAGGACGAAACCCAACCCCTATGTATAGATCTCGAATAAAATGTGGTTCATCTACTTGACTTGGGTAACTCACTCAAACAGATAAACAGAATAGTCTTGTGCGGATATCTCTATATATTTTCTGCTAAATATTTGCCTTCGAAACTAAATACTTACCCTTAGCACTAAACCTAACCACTGTCTTCTACTTTTCATTGGGACCTGCAATCAAAACCTTGATACCCTTCCCAGCCTTGACACTCTTAAAGGCTTCTTCCGCATCTTGGAACTTAACCGTCCCTGAAATCAACCTCTTGACATCCACCTTTCCAGCAGCCACCAAATCAACCGCCAATTGATAATCACCGCTGCCGTATCTGAAACTTCCTCTCGCAGTAACCTCTTTCAAACAAAGAGCCATAATTGGGAAAGTAATATCGCTCTTTCCCATCCCCCCTTGCACGTAAGTTCCTCCTCTGCGAACAACATGCAGTGAAGTTTGGATAGAAGGCTCCGCGCCACTGGCATCGATAACGGCATCTGCACCCTCACCGAGGCCGCACTCCTTAATCAAATTAGCAGCGTTCTCTTCTGCCGATACACGAGCAGGTGTAAACGTATGTGTGGCAGCATAACTAGCCGCAAACTCCAATCTCTGTGGCTGAATATCAACAGAAACGATTTTACTCGCTCCGTAAGCTCTAGCAATTGCGCAACAGAGAAGACCAACAGGACCCGCGCCCATAACTACGCAAGTCTGACCAGGCTTGATATCGGCTTGCTTGACGATGTGGACTGCGACAGCCAGGGGTTCGATGAGTGCGCCTTCTTGGAGGGAGACGTGTTCGGGGAGCTTATAACAGAAGTCTTCGGGCGAGGAGTAAAAACCACAGAGTGTGCCGTCAATTGGGGGAGTAGCAGCGAATCTCATATCTGGGCACAGATTGTAGTGTCCTGATAAGCAGGGCGGGCATCGTCGACATGGAAATCCTGGTTCCAAGGCAACTCTATCACCGACTTTGATATTCTTGACAGATGGCCCAACTGAGACAACGGTCCCGGCGCTTTCGTGCCCAAGAACCATGGGCTCTTTCAGCACGTACGATCCAATTGAGCCATGCTGCCAGTAATGGACGTCACTGCCACAGATACCCGTGTAATTTATTGCGAGGACGACATCATGAGGATCGGTGGGCTTAGGTAGGGGCTTTTCAGCAAAGCTAACATCGAAGGCTTTGTTCAAAATGAAAGAGAGGTTCTGTTCTGTTATTAGACTGTGTTCACGAAGAAATGATAGGATAATGTGGGATAGCAAGATGTACGCACGCTTTTGCCCTCCATGTTGCAACTTATCAAGTGGTGGATGACTGCTCGAGATAAACGGTGGCAAGGAGTGAAATAAAGGCAAATATGCAGAAAAATATGGCAAATTATCTATTCTCGGTGGGCTGCAGAGGAAAAGTTGGACTCACTGGGAACTCATGAACTTTTGTCCAGCTCGGGTTACTTGCCCCCGCCGAAATTTGGACCCCGCCACCAGCAGACCTTAGCCATTTTCCTTTTATCCGCTCCAATCACGGATCTCGCTCAGGAATTGCTTTTAGCCGGTGTACATGTGACTTACAGAGTAGAAAGAAAAAGATGCTTCATTTCGAAAAGGAATAATAATAATTTTAACTATATGATGAAAGAGTAAGCTTTAGGAGGGCTACTTGTCTGTTTGCAAAGACAAGAGCTTGATACGGGCCTTACCGTAAAGTGTGACTCGCCAAGAAGAAATCTATTATTCTAATTTTTGCTGAAAAAACAAAGCTCCACTTAAGTTAGATAAGTAACTCATTTTCTTCGAGTAACCAACTTAATTTGAGTGACTGACCTCTCGATCTAGGTAGCTCGCTAAATTTCATTACCCGAGCTTAGATTAGCTTTAACTTATAAACACTTTCTAAGAACAAGCAAATTTCACTTAATTGACTTGATTTGAGTAACTAACCTGGGTAATTTAAGTAATGATGTTAATTTAAGCAAGTTACCTCTTGGCCTAGGTAGCTCGCCAAATTGCACCTTCTAAACCTCAACCAATAACGCTCACTTATAACTTTAACACTCCCAAGGCCTCTAGCCTCTATGTAAAATGACAACAACTCTTGCTCCCTTTGGCTTAGAGGCTTCTACAAATCTAGCTGCTAAATATACTCTAGCGTTTATATAAACGTACTAATAACTAGCATAATACCAACCATTTTATCTTTATCGAGTTATTAGACGATGTTGTTAAATGTATTTATATCTCTGCGTTCCCCAAATTATACGATGCTTAGTTGGACGAGGAAGTTGTATTTCGGGCAGTGCGGGAGGCCTTTTGGATCGATGTATTTGGAGTCTGTACTAGGATGTAAAGGGATCTCGGGCGGGTACAGGGCAGCGAAGATATTAGCAAGAGCTTTCCAATAACTCAGATTATTCTTTTAACACACTTAATCATGATAACTCTCTTGACTCAAGTAATCCCAAGTGGGCTACTCAGATCAAATGTCACGAAAAATGGATAGTAAATCAGGCCAAAAAGTTTTGTATTAAATTTATTTATAATAGCTCGCTATTGAGTAGCCGAGCGCCACCACAGACACAACCAAGCTCGCAACCCCAGCCCCCGTATCGACCCAAGGCCGCCATGCCACCAGTCTAGCGCTAACCCGACCACTCTCCAAATCTAACTTTCACAAACCTCAATTAGCACTGTCACCAACCCCATCCAACTTCTTTCTACACTTACCGTGCCTCCAAGCACCCACTGCTCCAACTCTGCCTTGCTCTGTTCCGTCTAT
This sequence comes from Pezicula radicicola, assembly GCA_003008705.1. Classification (NCBI taxonomy): domain Eukaryota; kingdom Fungi; phylum Ascomycota; class Leotiomycetes; order Helotiales; family Dermateaceae; genus Pezicula; species Pezicula radicicola. The sequence continues at coordinate 831,655 of PDUO01000021.1, forward strand.
CACCATCTCCACAACTCCCTCCACCTGCTTGCGCAGACAACAGCCCACTTCTTTTCCAAAAGTATATAGGCCTTCTCTTGAAAGCCACTTAGCACCCAACTCACAACGACTTGACTACTCTGCAAACAACCCATATATACCTTACACTTCCTCCTGTCAAATCCCACTAGCCTCTTAAAAGCTTTCAACCCAGCGAGCCTGCCCTCAGCACACTCTTTATACATAGATCCTCAGTTCAACTCACATTCACCACTACAATCTAATTCATTCTCTCATTTGTTAGTGCCTGCACACACATACATAATAGTGGGGTTCCACATGGAAGGATCCACACTTCCATGGAAGTCCTGGAAGTCTCCAAGATGGCTCACCACCTAAAGGAATCACCTGAGTACCCTAAACATTGCTCCTCTTCAAAAGGTGTGGGTGGGGCCTCATGCATCGCACCATAGGGCCACCGTGCGAACACATTCTCTCAATGTAAATCCGTCCTCAGGCGTGAATGTCTACATCCCATCCCCAAAAGGGTCTAGAGAGAAGGATCAAAGAAGATCCAACGGAAGAGAGAATCCCGAGAGGATCCGAGAAGATGACATTCACCAGCTGCCCCAGTATAAAGAGTATATGAAATCGAAGTATTTCTTAGGGGGTAAATATGGTGCACCTGCTACAAGGGGATCATAGAGTAGTAGGTGCACTGTTCTCGTGATCTGAAGTCCCACGTCCCCGTGATTCAGCCTTGGACTCCCGTCATAAGCATTCTAAAATGAATTCGATCCCTCTCATTTCTCTTCGAGTCGTCGCTGCCGCTCCTATTCTATCTGTCTTCACCCCTACGTGACTACATTCCCCTGCTTCCACTGCCGCTCCAGCGGGGTCCAATCTGTCAATCTATCCTGAATCACCATTTGTGACAACTTGCCTTCTTCTTCGACAGAGTAAGAGAATGTTTCAATATCCATTCATCTCCAAGACCCAGCACTGAATCCAAACTTGTTAGAGCCGGAGCTAAAACCATATCTCGCATTATATTGACGAGGAAGGTCGTGGTTCAGATACCCGTTCCACTTATCATTAGAACGGCTTTCAAGCGTGCTCCCTTTATCAGTTTCATCGACGTTGTTCTTGTTCTCTTCATGTTAGCGCCAATGTGGTTGCCAAGCGGTAGACTTTTCAGTACAGCCACTGTCGAACTGTTGGAAAGTAGAAATGGACTCGATTGTAGAATAATGTAGGGTCTAGAGGTAGTATATATATACATCTGTAGGCTGGGGGGGGTAGGGTATTTCCTATTAGAGTAATAGCTCGGAGTAGCCTATTTTAGTAATACCAGATTTGGCAACACGAACTCCGAGATCGCCTCCTCATATTTCTCTTCCCCCGCAACGAGTGATGCCGCTACTTCCAGGATTAGCAACCTCAAGAGCCACAAGCGGAGCGTATGAAACTTACGTCGGTCGTGAGGAGGAGGGGGGAGGCCGACCTCGAAGTCCCGGATGCGAACGCCGTCGTGGTTGAAGCATGACGACTAAAGGTTTTCAACGAGCGCTGGGGGAGTGCTATAAAAGATCCACGTTAGCAGTCATTCCATTGGCTCGAAGAGTCCAAGTCGAGTGCATTTAGAGGGATAGAAAGAGATTGGGGGATGGAGAGGGAGAGGGAGGGATACATACTCGCTGTGAGTAAACATATTTGTAGTAGTATATGTTTTGTATGAAGATCAAGAACATCGTACACGGAAAGGAGCTTATGAACATGGCCAATCTTGAGTTTACTTACCTCTACTAAATATTAAGGAAGGCGCTTTGTGCTCGTCTTTTCCCATGAGGAAACCTCGTTGATGCCCTTTCCTCCCTGAACGAGCAGGAAGATTAAGCGAGGTGTTAACAAAGGGGCTACTCAGGTGGGTTACTCATAACGTGAGTTACCTAGATCAAAAAAGTTGCCCAGATCAAGCAAGTTGCTGGCTTTAAGCGAGTTACTCAGTTCAATTTGGTTAATCAGTTTAGATGAGTTATTTAATCTAAGTGGGTTACTTAATTTAAGTGAGTTTGGATTTATTGATTAATAGCCACAAGGAATTACTGATATTCTGATGTGCTGGAATTAGAATTGGAATTAATGAGAATGGTATGGTGTTTTATATGCTGCTAAAATCCCTTGATTAACTCCACTTCGATATTTCCTGACACTGGTGTCGCATACGTAGGTGCTTTCCTTTTGTAGTTGACCAGTTCGCCCAATCTTCACGTGCTATAACGATACGAGTGATGATGTCTCATTACTGAGAGCTCATGGCAATTTCGAAAAAAGAAAGAGCAGCAGCAGCAGCAGCAGCAGCTACTGACTTCTTCTTTCTGAGGCAGGAGAAGGGAGGTAATGCAGGCCCATGACTTCAGATCCACCAACAACGCGTTTCCACTAGGCCATCAAGTTTGCAGTTATATATGAAAGATGAATATTGACATTTTCAAGTGATAGATAGCATTTATAGTGCTCTGGAGGTCAATAAACACCAGAGCTTTAAGTCCTTTAGGTGCCTTAAGTGATCACGCTATGACTTTTATTCACTCGCATGCTATTAATACTTGTAGAATTGTGAAATCAATGAAGCTCTGTATAATGTGATTTGTCTCGCTTTTCGGCAATCAACTTTTTTTGGGGGGTGGGGGGTGGGGGGATAATCCGAAGTAGAAGTGAGATGAGCAGTGGGGATATACAATTTCAAGTTTTGTGCTCCAACATTGACTACAGACTCCCGTGTTGTTGGATAATGGGAGAATATATTGACGAATATATGGATCGGAAGTCAATGGACAATTGCTTGATCTCTATAGGTAGGAAAATGAGAGTATATATACACAAAAGAGAGTGAGTACTGAATCATGCACGAACAGTTTACATAACATCAGAGAAACAGTCTAAATATATGGGAAACACTTAGAAACCAACTGCCAGAATAATGCCGTCGGGCCATCTGTGGCATGAACTGAATACGGGCATGATTTGTGGTTTCTGAAATGGATGGAAATACTGCTATATTTGGCAACACGTGTAAAGCGAATAATCCATGCACGTAGACCGCCGTGTGAGTATCCTCGAATTAATTTATTATCGCCAATGCTCCAAAAATTCCCCTCATTCACCAGAGTGCCCAATGACCTCTACTAAGCTAAACGGGACTGGCACCCTGTCCTCAAACCGTATACTGCGGAGGTGGCTCGTCGCATTAACCATCGCCATAGCCATGCGCAATTCTTTCCTGCCTTTGACCAATAACGTTCCGAACAATGACAAGCACGTCCACATTCCTCTCCATTTCGCGCGCCAGCCTTTCTATTTCAAGTAGTGACGGCTCTGGACAGTAATGTGCTAGTAATACCGCTACTGCCACGAGAAATAGAGGAATCAGAAACACACGAATTTGAATAAATAATAAGGAAAATGCTAGTCCAATCCATGTTCAACTGATTTTGCTAGAGAAAACCATATTTGTGATCTGGTCGACTGAAAATTTTAGAAAGGGTGGGTGTTGACGACTGAAAGCCGAATGGAGGTAATTGATATTCTTTCGGACCATGAATTTAAGTGATAATTGGCAAGAGGACTTGAGATTTTGATGTGAGAAGGGTAATTATCAGAGGCTTAGGAACTTGTCTTGATATTTCTTTAGGTATAGTTGTAATCCTTTTGGGAATCGACCTAGGTACTAGTTGTTGGCACAGTCTTGGCGCGAAGTGAATCTAGAATGCTCGCTTAGCGAGTGACACCTCACAATTCGTCACTTTAAAGGGTTTAGTTCAAAACTACAATAATTCGCAAAGTATTTAGAAAATTTCATTGCTTTTATTATATAAAAGAGAAACTAAGAATAAATATCTAGCCTGACTTATTATTTCCTAACACAGTTTAAGAGCTAATAACATAGAGCTAACATCTAGATATAAATAGAAGAAGGCCTTAGGTAGTTTAATAAATTAGCTTTAAGACTAGCAAAGAAGCTATGTTTTGATTAACTTACAATAAAAAGGAAGGAAATACAAAGGCCTACGAGATTTTTATTTAGAAGAGGTTAATTAATAGAAGATTACCAAGAAGACTAGGAACAAAGGACTAATAGAACAATTTATTTAATCTAACCGAGGATAGATTCATTATCTACCTTATTCAAGCAGCATATCCTGCAATAATATATGGGTATATCAGTGCCTCTTCGGTATTATCAATGCCAATACTGGCAACCAGACCTTCAAGTCCCCCCAGATTGCCATGAGAGTACTCATTCTTGCCTGTCTCACGCAAGTAAGTTGAAAATAAACACGTTGGATTTCTATTTGCTTTGGCTCCAACAAAGCTCGAGCCTTGCTTCAAATTTTAGGCACTGACAATATTACATGTTCTGGTTATCTTGATCTTGCCACCTAGGCGTAAGTGAAAGGTTGTAAACATCTGGTGAAAAGTCTTCTCTTGGATGAATCAACTGAGATCCACAGATGCATTCTCCGTGTTGGAAGTCGAGACTTAGTAGATCTGCGATGTTACATTCTAGGTGATAGTATTTTTAATAGAGCGAATTTATTACAGCGTTTAATCTAGTTACGCCTCTAGGATATCTTCTAGGCTTGCTGCTCTTGGTAGAGGTCTTCTCTTGTGAAATTCTCTTTAAGGATACTTTATCTCTAGGAATCCTTTATTTCTAGCTAATATTACATTATAGGTCTTTTATAACATCTTATCCTTAAGAACTGTATACACCTTATTAAGCTTTAAATAAGATTTTATTAGCTAACTCTTTTTATAATCTATAAGATAAGTTCTAAAAGGTAATAAGTAGATAATAACTCAAAGTTAAAATTATTTTTAATAATTACAAATATTATATTTAATTTATAGAAGTTATATACACGTGCAATATATAGCGTAGTACTATATAATAGTCTATCTACCATTAAATTGTTATTGTATTTCCGCCGCCTTTAATATACCCAGCCAGACACATGTGCTAGGCCCGACACGTGTGCTGGGCCCGATGTGCCGAGCCCCCCCAGCGAGGCGCAGTTTGGGCTTGGTCTCGCTAAATTGAAATCAAGCGAGATCCGACAAAAAGGCCAAAAGGAGCAAAACAAGGGGTAACCCTAACCCTAATATGACGCGGGGGATCTTGGCGGATAAGCGAAAACATCCTTCTTATAATATATCATTTATCCGCCTAGTGTACTTCTTAGGCGCTCTATATACATGCTGCAATACGAAGGTACTCCTACTTAACTCCGACGATGCTCAAGCTTTTTTATTTACCCTTAGCCTAAAGTATAAAATTGTGCTTCTCGGATGACACGGCGCCTGCCGCAAATCTAACCGTAAATGTCACGACAAGATCGGTAGTAAGACGCGCAGACTAAAACTTTTGGCAAAATCTCCGTTGAGAACTGAGAATCTGTTTGGCCCTTTCAAGGTGCTTCCAAGGAATAGAAGTATATGCACGTCAAGAGCCAGGATACCCACTTCCAAATCCCACCAACCGGCATGATGCTGACACTCCTCCCTTGGGCCCTGTGAACGTGCAGTCGCTAACACGTTCTACTTAGGGCTGACAGATGCCAGGAGGCACAGAAATGCCATCCCAATTCATTGAGAAAGTGGCCTATATATTACGGCATAAGCTGATATTCTTCCCAATTCGTGCTATTTGGTGCCCGCCCCTGGTCCGCCGTCACAGACGGATAGTAGCGCTGACTGCTTCTGCAGCCATGGACAAATGCATCATACAGTACAGCCAAGCCAACAACGAACTCCTAATTGACAATCTTTCGCAATCTAGGAAGTTGTAAACGTAACAGCATGCGAGTTATAGTAGTTAAAGGATTGCTAGGCGTAGTAACCCTAGATTAATCGAGTACGGGACTCCCCCTCTTATTGGGCCTCTCGTACCACTTCTGGGCTGTACCTCCGTAGTAGCATATCTTAAGGCTGAGAATAGCAGACAAGATCAGCTTGCTTACCAAAGTATGGGATTTAGATACCAGCTAAGTACCTACTTTAGCATCAAGCCGACTCTCTGGAGTAATGGTCCATATAAAGATTCCGCTATGCCGATACTTCTACCCTGGATAAGAAAGTACAGCTTCTTTCAAAACTCTGCGGCGATTCGTAGTATCTATACACAGGTCTTGGCACGATGGACTTTTCCCGAAGCCCGGGCAGTGCCCATATACAAAATGAAGATAGTGTAGAGATCATTGAAACGGTAGGATTGTCCCGAAGGGTCCTCAGAGCCCCGCTAACGAAGTAGCTTTGCATTGATTTTCGAGATCGGCTGTTGGTTGTTCTCTCCAGCACGTGCCAAAGTGACTTTACCGAAGCCAAGAAGATTGTTGAAGAAAGACTCAGAGACATCCTGGATACAACTTCATCCCTCTCCTCCGCTTCTCATGGACCTAATGCCAGCAGATCTTTGTGCAGCTCAAACGTCCCAGAGGAGAATGTTTCACCAGTTAGCATTAATGCCGAATTTGATCAACCTATGCTGGACTGCTCACAAAGTACTTCATCGGTTACCGATGGCGCTGTGTCGACCCAATATCAGGACTTTGGTGGCGCAAATCAGATGACTGTGGAGGATCCTGCATGCGTAGATTTGTTTACAGCTGAGACACAAAGCACAGGCCATATTTCTGGTTCTTGTTTACAGGACTCGTCATTTGGAGTTGTTTCAATGAGCTCTCCTACCCTGATTGATTGGTCTTCACAAAATTCCAATCTCCCAAGCACTCAGGAGCATGAAAATCAATTTCCTGAATACTTGAACTTCTTTGGGGGTGAGCCAAGTTTTGATGATTGGATCTCCAATATGACATGGTCTAGTCCTGAATCGCAGTCCAGCCCCAGTGATGGCAATTTAGCAGGTGATACTCCCCGAATCAATCATATGCACCTGGACCCAAACAGCCAGGTTGCTAGAAGTGTCACTTCAGTGTCATCGTCGGATACAAATTCAAGAAGCACGCGGTCCATGAATAGTGGCTTTTCTGGACAAACTCCATCTTCGAGTCGTTCGTCAGTTTTTGAAAGCTCCAGCGGTATCCAGGAGCCTGCATCTGCAAAGAGCTTACAAAGGACCTCCAGAAAGCAAGGTTCAAGACGAACCACAGACGCCACGCCTCGTGATAAACAAATCAGATCACGAGCCAGTAAACCGACCTCACAGCATACAGAGACGTGCAATATGAACATGGATCGGAACGAAGCCAGAGGTAGGTAATCCATGCCGCTGTCAAAGAGTGTGAGGCTAATAGATACCGAAGCCAATACTGTATCGTCAGACTTGAGTGTGGAATACGCCTTAGGTCGCTTTTCAAACACGGAAGAGGTCTTCGAAACGTTCAGACAGCGCTTGAGCGAGGATAGGAAGCACTTGTCTTCATTGCTCACGCGGCTATTCTACGCTGTGGGGAGCCCTGATGCCTTGAGACAACTCCGAGATGCTCTGGATCTTGCTCGAAAGAATTGCATGATCCCTGCTTCCCATGCTGCTAACGACCTGGCCACTACGGTTAGTGTGCTGGATCAGCTAGATGCCACGACGACACTATCACATATTCTTCGACGTTATCATCTCGTACGACTGCTGGATCATCGCTCGAAACTCGAATCAAACCACAAAGCCGCCAAAGTGGCCGCAAAAGGTACCAAGAGGAGACTGAAGTACGACTGCGCAATGATAGAAATCATAAAAAGAGGGGGAGAAGCTGACTTCGATGCAAATACGCGATCTGCCAAAGATAATCAGCTCAAGTATCGATCAAAAACGCAAGCTTTAAATGACCTGATGCGGACGCTTTACCCTGACCTACAGCCTGACTCGGAAGGCAGCACAACTGCTGAGGGATGTGAGTACAACAAAAAGTTGACAAAGCTGAGGAACCGACTGTCTTGTGCACGGAATTGGTATCAGTTCGAACAGGAGTTCCCGGGAGCTATCCTCGCTTTGATCCCTTGTGCTGCTGGAGACCTCTCTATTAGTATTGACCAGTAAGTTGCCCTTATCACATACAAACTCATTGCGGGCAGTATTCTGACCTCTTACAGTGTTGAGAAACTGCCCAGCGACGTCTTGAGAATATTCTTAGACTACCTCAAGCAACAACGTGGAACCTTCCTGTATAAAATGAGCCAGGCTCTTTCCAAAGACTTGTATAATATCTTGACAAGAAGGGATGTTACAGAAAAATATAAGCTTGAACAAATGGATGAGAACTTGTTAAAAGACTACTTGTATGACGATGATCAACTCCTTGAGCTCTGTAAGACAATATAAAAGATAGGTCGCTGAGTAGTTACTTAGTACTTTTGTATTAATTAATTATAAAAATAAAAATAAAAGTAATTGTCGGAACAAAATACCACACGTTTCACTCTGTTTTACCATGTTTTGGATGCTACAGCGCAAGCCTAGCCCAAAGGGGACTAGCCCCTTGGTTTTATATGGTTATAAGACTATATCTTCTTGTAGATAGCTTCTTCCTATAGACAACTAATCCACACCTTTCGACAATGAGTATACTAAGTAAAAATACCACTAGTCTACCCTTCGAATAGTTGATAGTGATCTGATAGTAATACTTTTTATAGAGATATACGAAATCAATATCCGTTTTTAACATTTAGACTATAAGTTAAGAAAAAAAACTAATTAATTAATAATTTCTAAACCCTCTAAACTATATTAATTAGAATACAATAACCTTTTATCTGAATATAATAGTTTATAGCTTAAATTAAACTTATTATATAAAACTAGTTAATTTTTAAATTATATATATTTTAGTTATTTATATATTCTTCTATATTTATAATTAATATAAGTTTACCCTTTTGTATAGCTTACTTAGTAACTTCTACTTTATATTTATATAACTTCTTATAAGCTTATAACTACAGAGGTTCCCGCCAATAATACAGGCTACGAAGCCTATAGCAGCCTGTAGCTATAGCGTCCTCTTATAGGCTAGTAGCTACGCCCCTTACAGGGGCTTTTGGCGCTTAGACGCTAAAAGCAGGCTACTATAGGGCCTTTAAGCGAAACTCTACTTAAAGGGTAGGGTAGCTGGCAGGGCAACTATAGTACTTAATCACTAAACGAACAAGCCCTATAGGCTATTTAAGCGGTATTTACAGGGCATCGCCCGCTGTAAGCCCTATGCTACAGGCTTCGTAGCCTGTATTATCACGATTTTTGGCGGGAACCTCCGTAAATCGAAAGAAATAGTCGGGAAAACATCACGTGGTCGCCAACGAGTAAGTATTAAAAATAAATACTAATTTTATATAATTACTTCTTTTACTTCTTTTTATCTATTAATAAATTTATTTTTCTAGTATAAGTACTATAGGCTATAAAATAGTAAGAAATATAAAAGTCGAATTAATTAATTTAATTTTTAATTTTTAAATTGTGTTTTAAAAACCATCAATCCAGTAAATCCCAAGCGGTTTGTTGTTATTCTCTATTCTGGTGATAAGCTGCGCGAATTCCTGGCATTGGGAGAATTTAGAGGCGCGCCCAGCTGACTCTTTATTAAGAATCTAGTTTATTAGGTACTCTTTTTGTTCGGGGGATAATCTTTGGAGGTGTTCTGAGGTATCTTTGTGGCTTAAACCACCTTGTATATGTCTCTAAAGGGTTGATTTGACTTGTTCGATGGCTTTTTGAAGGCATTCAGCCTTTGCGATCTTGGAATTATCCATTTTGACCAATAATCTGATGTTGTGGTAGGGAGCGACTCGATTAAATTCACGGAGGAGGTACTGTTACAGTAGGTGGACATAAGTCTGTTGTATACCCATATTTTACACTAAAACACTCCTAGTACATCTACTTATATACCTTTAACTTAGGTTATCAGTATATCTAAAAATTTAACTAGTAAGTATTTTTTTAAAGTAAATTTTAGTATAAAACTACTAAATTATATACTCCTCTTACTTCTAATTGCTATTAATAAATCCTAGTAGCCTATAATTTTAATATAGATATATAATATTATAGGTAACTATCGAATAAATAAGTTTAATATAAAGACTTTAATAAATTATCTCTTCTTTACTATAAACTTTTAAAGTATTAGGTGTGAGTTTTGGTGTAAAATAGGGGTACACGACAGACTTATGTCCACCTACTGTATAGGTGGAATTTTGGTGGTACGAGTTGGGCGTCCACTAGGGTGTGTCCCAAAAGTGGGTGGGTGACTCTACTGTTGGCATTTCCTTCTCGTTCCGAGAGTCACTTTTAGTCCGCTCCTGAGTCTACTGCTGAAATCTCTCATTCACGTACATACATGGTAGCTTGCCAACTAGAATGTCTCCGAATCCTTCTACGGAGAACGAAGTCGCAGTGGCCAATGTGAGTGAGTCAACGACACACGAAGAAGCTCAAGAAACAGAGGATACGAGCAAGTATGTTAAGTTCTCAAGTGTGGTCTTGATCTCAATCGTATTGTGCTTGGCGACTTTGTGCGTAGCAGTGGACAATACGATAATTTCGACCGCTGTCCCTCGGATTACCGATGACTTCCACAGCATTGACGATGTGGGTTGGTATGCAGCGTAAGTTTTCTATCATCCATCAATTCCAAAGTGAGACTTTTAGAAAACATTAATGGATCCTTGAACAGAATCTACCCATTGATGTCCTGCGCATTCCAACCTTCCTACGGCAAGATCTATACGCTCTTCTCCAGCAAACTCGTCTTCCTGGCAGCGTTGCTGATATTCGAGATCGGAAGCGTTGTATGTGCTACTGCACCGAATTCTCATGTTTTCATTCTTGGACGGGCATTAGCAGGTCTGGGGTCTGCTGGGATACAAGCAGGCACTACACTCATTCTCGCGGAGTGTGTTCCGCTACGCCAGCGACCGACATGGAACAGCATCATTGGTAGCAGTTTTGCAGTCGGGAGCGTAGCTGGACCTTTACTGGTATTTACATATTCCTTATCTGTAAGTAAATCGTTGCAGTGATTGATAACTGGAGTAGGGAGGAGCCTTCTCAGATTCAACTACATGGCGTTGGTGTTTCTACATCAATCTCCCAATCGGAGGCGCTGTCATGATCTTCATCGCCTTTTTCTATGACGGTAGTCGCGGCGGCAAGAGAGCATTTGAGTCAACCGGATTTCGCAGCCAGATCGCGCGCTTCGACTTGGCTGGTACTTTCACTTTTGTGTCAGCAACGATTTGTCTTCTCTTAGCACTCTCATGGGGTGGGACCACATATGCATGGGACAATCCCCGCATCATAGCCCTGCCAACGGTCGCTGGTGTCCTATTTTGTTCTTTTGTCGGCGTCGAATACTGGAGGAAAGATAGCGCCATCATTCCTTTACGTTTACTACGCAGGCGAAGCATAAGTGCAGCGATCTGGTTTGGCCTCTGTCTTGGAGGCGTATTCTTTGTACGTAATTCCAACGCAGACTTCACATTACATCTGGCTGACCAAGATTCTATCACCGTCCCAGGTCAATGTTTTCTACATACGTGAGTATCGAAAATAGTTGGGATGGTAAGATAAATACTGATCTAGATTTCAGCGCTATGGTTTCAAATCGTCGATGGTGTCTCTGCTGTCGAATCCGCAATCCTGTTCATCCCATTCATGCTCAGTGTCGTCGGCGGATTCATGTTCGCAGGCTTTGGGACCGCTGCAACGGGATATTACACACCTTTCGTCTACGCTGGCTCAATTCTTATGTCCATAGGTACTGGCCTTTTGATGACTGTTCGGCCTCAGCACACCTCGCGAGCCAAATGGGTCGGATTTCAGATCCTGTGCGGAGCCGGAATCGGCCTAGGAGAAGAGCAAGGACTATACATGGTGCAGACGACGCTTCCTGAAAATGATGTGGCAACTGGTGTCGGCATCATCTTGTTCGCGCAGACGTTTGGCGGAGCCCTCTTCGTGCAAGTTGCGCAGGCAGTTTTCCTGGAAAACATCAGCAAGGCACTGAAAACACTGGCCCCGAACCTGGACCCTCACTCTGTTCTGGACGGCGCATCGACGGTCCTTCCGGGCTCTTCTCATGCTCAGGCGTCACCAGAGTTGCAGGCAGTCTATGGCGTGGCGATCAAAGACGCTCTCCGTGTTGGGCTTATACTAGCAACGGTCTCGAGTCTAGGTGCCGTGCTGTACGATTGGAAAAGTCTGAAGACTAAGCCGAATGATGGAAACGATGAACGTAGCAGTGACCATGAGCTGGAACATGTAGCGGAAGTTCGAACAGAGGATAAAGTGAAATAAGGACCAATATGAACACTATATAGACGGAAAGTATTCAGACTATTACCTAGATGTACATCAATCTGCATCATCTTCGAGCACGAAGCACGGATCGCTCTGAACCCGTCTATGGAGGATTGTTATGGAGCATTATTACGGCCACTTGGGCCGTACCTCTGCCCACATTTTCTGCCGGCAAAATTAGATAGGCTCCCTATAATTATAGGCTATAGCACCCTATAAATATAGGCTAGTGCCCTGAAAAAATAGGTTATCGCACCCTAAAAATACAGGCTGTAGTGCCCCGAAAAATACAAGCTGTAATACCCTAAAAATATAGGCTGTAGTGCCCTGAAAATACAAGTTGTAGTACTCCAAAAAAAACAGGCTGTAATACCCTGAAATATAAGCTGTAGTGACCCGAAAAATATAGGCTGTAGTACCCAGAAAATACAAGCTGTAGTGCCCTGAAAAATATAGGCTTTAGTGCCCTAAAGTATAGGCTATACTATATTCTTAGGGCTCTACTACTTACCGCCTTGAAAGCGGTGAGAATAAAATGGTACTTTGAGTACCCCGTACGGGAAGAGTTTTGGCCCAAGTGAGCGTAATAATCCTCCATACCCGTCCTTCTCAAAAACTTTTCCTTTTACTGGTTCATTCAGCTGACATGGATCCTGCTCGGCGCCTGAAAACCCCAAAGTACTTATGCAACGGCCTGAGATGACAAATATACTTCTTTCGCGCGATATACAAAAGCAGCCCCGGCTTTTTCAAATCGTGCAAGGTCTGCAGGTACGGGCCTCAATTCGAGCTTCCACACGACAAGCGTGAAGAAAATGCGCATGACTAACGTAGCTTGTTTTTGACCTGCGAGGTATTTCTGTCAGTATAACTCTAGTGATAAGATGCTATAGATTAGAACAATATATTTAAAAAATATAAATACTCTTTAATAACTATATTTATAATATTTTAGTAACTCTTAGAAATAAGAATATTAAAGTTTCTTACTGTATAGAGTTAATTAATTTATATTAATAAATTAATAATATTTTAAAAACTAATTCTTTAGAATAAATAAATAAATAAATATAAGAGAGGCTAAGATTAGACAGGCTCTTTAAGTATAGTTTAGAAACTATAGTAGTATATATAAAAAGTTATTGCTTTTTAATTAACAGCCTGTTTAAGAGAAGCTAAATATTCTAAACATTTTTACTACCCTATTCGCGCCATGAAGCCATTATCAGCTCACGTTTAACATCTTGAATTTACAGTTATTCAGTAAACAATCGCAGTCCTCCGCTGCTGATAAGCCAGGGCCGTCATGTCTTCATACTTCGCAGGCGTCTTGTCCGCCACAAACTGAGGTAATGGACCCACCGACATCTGTCTGTGAGCCTTGAGAAAGAAAGCAATTGATCGTCTTGGACGCAAGTCATCGTTACTCCGATTCAACATCTCCCTCGGTGCCGTCACTTGGTGTAGTCCTGCCTGCAGAAAACCATTTGTCCACCTTTCGAGGGTATCGCCGATGTTGACGATAAACTCAGACGGGTCCTCTCTTGGTACAGGCACAAACTTGGTTGGGTGATCCTTATCTTGGATTTCGAGTCCTCCCACATCATCCTGGGAGAGGAGCGTGATAATGCCAAAGTCGGTGTGAGGCCAGATACGACTTGTTCGACCTTCTTCAATAGTCTTCACGGCTATCCTTGGGTAATGGTTAAGACGTAGTTCACTAGCATGTCCTTGACACTTTTGGACAAAAGCGCCTTTCGGGAGATGCATAGAAATCTCCAAAGCTTCCATTAATGCGAGAGTGATTTGTTGGCTCCTGTCGAAGTAGGACTCGAGCCATGGTTGGAAGCCAGGAACCAATTTATCGTCAGGCCATTTGTTAGGAAATTCCGTATCTTCTGATGGACCCATGTCGAAATGTTCCTGAGGATTCAATTAGATTGTTGTGTGCTACTAAGTCTCGGAGGTGTCAGCTAAGATGTACCTTCGCGTCTTGACGGCTTTCAAGATCTGGTTTGGTGAGGTTGGTCTTGCCTCCTGTGTTCAGTAGGCCAGTCTTCTCGGCTCCAACTGAGCTCCATCCTCTTTGAGGCTTTGGACCATCTTCGTTGGCGATTCGTGCCTTCACTGAATCAGTAAGTTCGAAAAAGCGTCGGTTCTATCCTAGTCAGTCAGTGTTTTGAGCGAGCTACTATTTGAGTACGATCGTACCTCTTCAAATGCCCGCGATATATCTTCCTGGGAGATCCCGTGATTAATAAGCTTCACGAAGCCTGTACTTGCGAACCCTGCTAATAGTGCTTTTGAGAACTCGTAGCGTTCAGCTTGAGTTCCCGCATAAAAGTTTGAAAAGTCAAGTGTTTTTATCTGCATGGTGAAAATTTCGGTCTTCTGATGCAGAGAAATGCAGGAAACCTCTAGATGAGCGACATTGTATTCTTGTGCTTTATATCTGCGAAGATGGGCTGTGTTTGGAGTGAAGGTTTTAAGCGAGTGCTGTGGATTTTGTCACACCAGGCCACGACACGCCATTACTGATCCGCTACATATAAACTAATAAAATTCTCTGTGCACATATCTGAGTTGATATAGCACGATCCAGTGTGCCAGTACAGGAGAGCCAAGAACCAGAATTATGAATTTATCAATAACAGGCCGATTCTCTTGACCGAGCACACAGAGTATCTAGCGGACTAACGCGTGGTACTGCAACAACATCGATCGCTTCCGAACATGCTTATTCAGCCTTACTCCAAGCTCTTTAGACTACAATAGAATAAGATGAAATTACGTTGATGTATAATAAGCGACCATAAGTCAACGCCCAAATGTGTAAAAATGTGTGTTTTAATACAAAACCCTCTACTCCTTTAAGTTGTTTATTTATTTAATTATACTATAATATACTCCACTATATACTGTTAATAGTGATGAGAACTAAGGCAAGGAAGGATATTAATATAACTAATAATAGTACTTTATCTAAAAAACATTTTTAGTATAATATATGCTTTCTAGAAAGGCCGTACAAGGATCTATGTTATAAGATTTTAGTAAGACCAGCTAGTACTTTGATGGAAGGAGGTCAGTCAACCACG
Source organism: Pezicula radicicola (assembly GCA_003008705.1). NCBI lineage: Eukaryota > Fungi > Ascomycota > Leotiomycetes > Helotiales > Dermateaceae > Pezicula > Pezicula radicicola. Next base: position 847,051 of record PDUO01000021.1, read on the forward strand.
CGATCTACTCTCAATTATCCCTAACCCTTGAGACGGTTAAACTGGTTAACGATGCAAAGTTGTGTTTACATAAATGTTCGCTGACACGAAAGCCACTTTATCAATCCTCCAGAGCTAGTAATGCCGATCTTTGTGCCGACGAGGTGGGAGATCGACTGAATCGTCAAGACGGAAAGAGTGTTGCACATGCAATAAATCCCTCAAAGGAGCTGAAAAATGGAAATCTAATATTTTAGCTTGACAGGTTCATCTCGCATCGCTAGAGGAGTATAGTCGCGGATCGCATTCTACTCTGAGTGAAGACTTCTTTAATTCGGGGGCCCTAAGCTATTACAGGACTTACAGCTATGTAGGGAAGAGATCAACTGTCTTGTTTTCTCCAGCAGTCATTCTGTCCAGCCGTATTGGAGCCGACCTGCAAGGCATGGATTGAGTTCACTGACCTCTCACCAATAAGCTAAACGCAAGCTGAAGCTCGTCGTTGGAGTACAATACCTCTCGAGTTTGACTGCCAGCGCTCTTTACAGTTGACATAGTTCCAGATCCCATAAGTTTATTATATACTGTTCTTGATCTCTGAAAGTCACCGAGTGATCCTCAGTTCATCTGCCTTCCAAACCGTTGTTTACATCAAAATCTTTCTTATCCGACAGAAGGCCCCATCCTTCGTTTGGCCTAACAGACACTTCTAGACGCCAACAGAAAGTCTCTCCTAATAGCATCACAAAATCACGATGGTTTTCACGTCACCAAAATGGTGTCGAGACATTCTTATGCCCATTCCAGACAAGGAGCTTGTGGGTGAATTTGTTATGAGAAGAGGTCATGGTCTCAACGACGTACCTGAAGATAGCCCGAGCACAATATGTGCTTACACAGGCAGGTCATACTCGATAAAGGACATTAGATACAACGTGAAGTGTCTATCAAAAAGCCTAGGTCAGGCATTAGGTTGGGATTTCAATCAAGGCAGTCCCGAGGATAAAGTTGTCGCTGTCTGTTCTTTGAACTCGGTATGCGAAACTCGGCATTGTGCAAGAAGCGCACTTGATGCTTTCAAACTTGTCTGTGTCATTGCTAAAACATTGTTCAGATCGATTATGTCCCTCTCACTTGGGCCATTCATCGAATTGGCGGCACCTGCCTGCTTCTTCATCCAACATCGTCGGCTGCTGAGCTTGAGGTTTTGATGAGAAAAGCCAATTGCAAGGCCATTTTTACTTGCAAGGCGTTGTTGGATCCTTGTCAAACTGCTTTTATGGCGATAAACGGTAATCTTTCCAACATTTTCTTGCTGGAATTGCCAGGAGAACCGCCAATCTCTGTATCAAACAGAACAGTATCCCAGATGATCGCAGGTGGAGAGCATTTGCCTGATCTGCCACCTCTGAACTTGGAGGGCTTTGAAAGTAAGGAACGCTTGGCCTATCTATGCCCAACAAGTGGTACATCCGGGTTTCTGGTACGTACACATAATATAACCTGCGGATTTAGCTGCGACTGTCTAATATTCGACCTCAGAAAATTGCAAGGGTGTCGCACGCGAACGTGATGGCGAATATTCTGCAAGCAACAACCATCGACTCTTGCACCTTTCCTGGACGAACAGATGTCAGCCTGGGCATATTGCCACTCAGTCATGCCTATGGCCTTTTGCTTCAACACTTTTTGAATTGGCGGGGAGATTGTATCATCTTACATCCAAAATTCGATATGCAAGCAGTTTTGAACTCTGTGCAGCAGTATCGCATTCGCAGAATGTACCTGGTAAGTCTAGACCATAAGTCTTGCCCAGTGGAGTTGGTGGCTAACGATGTCATAGGTACCTACCATCATTGGGGCACTTGTCACGAACCCGATCTTGTTCAAACTTTACGATCTGTCTTCCGTGAAGCGTGTTATCAGCGGCTCTGCCAGCCTACCCGAACAGGTGTCTAAGGCAGTGTATCAACTTTGTCCGGAATGGGAAATCAACCCTGGATATGGTACGCCCAATGACCACGCATTCTTGTATTATATTATTGTTATCGTTCGTCTAGCTCACATCGTGCAGGTTTGACTGAGGCCTTTGTTTGCGTGTCGTGGACTAGTCCTAACAGCAGCTATCCAGGGTCTGCTGGCTGTCTCCTCCCATTAGTGGAAGCTCGACTTGTGGATGCTGATGGCTCAGACATCACTGCTCATGGACAAGCGGGAGATCTCCTGGTACGCTCGCCCAGTGTTATGAAAGGTTATTTTTCGGAGGACTCGGCAGACACTACAACTTTCGATTCGGATGGATGGCTCCGAACTGGTGATGTGGCAACCTTCCAGGAGAATGCCCAAGGTGACAGTCATCTCTTCATTGTGGATAGAAAGAAAGACATCATGAAGGTGAAGGTACTTGTCTGCATACCTATCAGGACAAGATTCTTTCGCTGACAAATATCTTTTACAGGGCATTCAAGTTCCTCCAGTTGAAATTGAGGCACACCTTGTGGCTCATCCCGCCGTGGATGATGCAGCAGTGATTGCCATACCAGACGAAGATGCTGGAGAACGTCCATTCGCCTTTGTTGTACGTTCTCAGAAGGTCATGACAGATGTTGACGAGAAGAGTCTCAAGCAGGATATAAGCAAGCACATTCAAAACACGCTGACCGAGCCTTACTGGTTGCGTCAGAATATCAACTTCATCGAGGCTATCCCTAAGAGCCACAACGGGAAGGCTTTAAAGTTCAAGTTGAAGCAGCAGCTTGTCACTGCTTAGATAAGGTTCACATGTACGGTACATACTCTACCTTGACAAAAGTATGGATATAGTGGAAAGTACTCCGTACTGGAGTCATGTATTAAAGATAGTCCCACTAGTACAACTGTTTCTGGGTACGTGATATGGGTCATAGGAAGTTGCAATACAATAAAAGATGCCTCTTATCACTTACTGGCTTCTGACGGCTTTGACATCAGACACTACTCTAAGTCTTCCCAAGTAGAGACCTGATCTTCTACTAGATTCACCCCTTTCTTGAGATTTGTACATGTCCCAAATCCGGTTCTTATGCAAATTTGTCAAGTACTTGCACATTCCGTTTTCAAGAGCAAATCACTACACTAAGAATAACCCTCCTCATCTACACCACCCAAGAGGGCATGACAATGAAGATTCAAGCTTACACCAGGCACAGAGATGTATTCAATGGTTATCGCAAAAGCTTTATGGGGTTTTATTAATGCAAAAGTCTGGATCTAAGCCTGGAACTTATACTGTAAGAACTTCCGATTCTCCTCCATACCACCCATCAATATGGAGTCCTTCTTCTGTTGGTCGTGAGACTCTCTGAAATGGTCGAACTTGCGATCATGCCACGATCTTGCACTGATCAGATTTCCATGGAAGTCCTTGAAAACTGCTTCATCTTCGGGGCGGAGGAAGTATGCCAATGTGTACCTGTCTTCAGTTTGATGTGGACCTATTGGCAGTACTCTGTGTATGACAGACGAGAATACACAGTCCGAAAGAAACCTCAAGGAGTCCCCAACATTGACAACTACAAACCCTGCACGGGGCTCTACGTGACACCAACCCTCTGGTGTAAGTCGTTGCAGACCACGCTGGCCAGTGAGGAGAAATGTCAACGTGCCAACATCCGTATGCCTGTTGTGGCCTACGCCATGTTCTATTGAATCCTGCTTTGGATATTTGAGAAAAGTGAGGTTCGTCCGGGTAATAGCGCTATCTCTATGGCAAGCTTCAAAGCGTCTGTTGCCATGGCGACCCATCGTGTCCGAAAGACGCGATAATATCATCAGAAGCATGCCATGGACATACTTTGTAAAGCGATCGAACACGTCGACATTAGCTTCGACAACAGTGGACATGTCTTGAGCGCCATTTCTGAGTTGGTTCCACGAGACCTGAAAGTCATCAGTATCCGGCATCGTGTAAATTAATCTTGCGGTAGAATAATTTAGTACCTTGAAAGACTCGTAGTAATCTGGCAATCCATCTAGTACTCCGGCAGAGGTAGCGACGGGTTCATAGCCAACAGTATCACTTTTGCGGTCGTCCTTCATCTTTTGATCCAGAGGTTGGTCAAAATAGTGTTTCATGATTCCAAGCAGTGATTTATAGTCGCCCAGCAATTGTTCGTGATCTCGTAGATCCAAGTAGAAGAACCCATCGTTTACACATGCTTCAAAAAGTCTTGTCGATTCTTCTGGATTATTGTCCTCGAGTCGAGATAGAGACAAAGAAGATAGCTGTGAGTTTTCCGATTGCTTGATGTAATCCATTGTGTCCGCCGATATGAGTGAAGATGAACCTAGTCAAGGGCACTAATACATCAAAGTAGTATTGTCTTAAAGGTAGATATTTATATCGTCAACATGCACTACTGTTGTCAATGGCACGAAGGCTTGTGTAGCTAATCTAGACTGCCTTACGGATATCATCCCAGGCGAGCATGGGTTAACTTTCTGCATTTTTACAATTCACACCATCACAATCAGAAATAACTGTAAGATCTCAGGCTGTTAAAGCCACCCAGCTTTCACGCCAGCACACTCACTTTACTATCAAAGAATCCTGGGCGCCACTCAAATCGTAGCGTTTGACTCAGATGGCACAAGTGCGACATCGGCCAGTGCAATTTAATGGTATGGGCAGACTTTGCTTTGATTTAGAGACCTGTACTAATATCAGACTTGGCACCTGGAACATAGTGTCTACACATCCCGGACCAAATCGAACCATGGTGAGTTAGGGACCATTTCTCAGACGTTCTATAGTTTTGATAAACTTCTCTTAGTCCTCTCTTTCCCTTTTTCGGATATCAGGGGCGCTTATGGCTCATCATATTCCTCCAGACGAAGCATCTTACTAGCGCTTGAGATATAAATTGAGAGCGCCGATATAATATTCACATTATCACTCTCATTCTCAACTCAAGTCCATCATTTTGGATCACTGAATAAGAGTTATCGTTACCATGGCGATTCAAACACTCGACTATCGAAACTTCCAGCATGGCACCCCAGAGCAATCCAAAGAGTTTTGTCATGCCCTTTGTGACACTTTGTCAACTTGGGGCTTTGCTAAGATACGAAACACATCTATCACAGACGCTGTCATAGACGAGCTCTTTTCATATGTCAGTCTACTAAAATCACAAGTTCATGAGACAGACACTCTAACTTATCGTTAGAACAAACGCTTCTTTGCCTTACCCGAACATATCAAACAGAAGGCTCCTCACCCTGCAGCAGCCAATCCGCATCGGGGTTGGAGTGCTGTTGGCCAAGAGCAGCTATCAAGAATCGCTGGTTTTGAGAAAGATGAAGAGATCGAGGGGTTCGTTCCAGAGTTTCGGGTGCGTCAATGATTGAAAGCTGGTTCATTGGCCGATGTGTTCTGACTTGGCGGACAGGAGTCTTTTGATCAAGGTGCAGCTGATGATGAGCTTTTCCCCAATCGTTGGGTCGATGAAGATGACTTGCCAGGGTTTCGAAAATTTATGGAGAATTACTATGATATGTGCTACAACTTCCATACTCAGCTTCTCCGAGCAATCTCGACCGGGTTAAACCTTCCTGAGGATCTCCTTTTGTCAAGACATCAGACCGACACTAGTGAGCTTCGTATCAATCACTACCCTCCCATACCTTGCGAGAACCTGAAATCGGGCATGAGGATTGGTGAGCACTCAGACTTCGGAACCCTTACACTGTTACTGCAGGACTCTGTGGGCGGCCTGCAGGTTGAGGACCAAAAAAATCCAGGCACATTTATCCCTGTGGAGCCGGACAATATGTACGAAGTCATTATCAATGTTGGTGACTGTCTACAACGTTGGACAAATAGGAAATTACGCTCGGCAAATCATCGAGTGCATCTACCTGAAGGCAAAAACGCCAAATCGGGTGAGATTTTGGCCGAGCGCTATTCAGTGGCGTATTTTGGCAAACCGGACAGATGCGTGCTAGTTGACACACTGCCGGAGTTTTGCAGAGGTGGGGAGGGCAAATACAACGATCATATGAATGCGCTGGAGTACAATCAGGCAAAACTGCTGCGTACATATGGATAGAAAGTGGAATGGAAAACGCTGTTATTAACAGATAGGTGATAGTTTGTTAGAATTAACAAAAAATATAAAACTAAATAAGAGTTATTAGGTCTAGTATATATAAATATTTATTCCTTAAAGTTTTTTACTTCAGGTATATTTTATAACTAATAAGACCTTTATACTAATATATTTATAGATTTATTAGGATAGTTATTAAAGTTAATAACTTGATTAATAATAATATCTCTTATATTTAACCCTACTCTTCTAGCTCTAGTCTCTTCTTTTCTCTTTAGCTTAGAATCTTTATATAGATAGCTAGTTACTTACAATTTACTATCAAAAAATTACGTGCTATTACACTATGGGGGGGGGGTTAAGGGGAGATGCTATAGATTAGAGAGGTCTATCCTTATTTCTTATATATAACACACATCTATAACTGTGCACTGAGATTCGCCTCGACATAAAAAATAGAAAACATAAAAGGATAATCGAGCAAAGATCGCAAACTATGGAGGCAGCCACTTTTCCTCTTCCACCACTTGAGGAAGTAGGTGAGTTACTAGCCTCACATACGCTGCGACGTTTCTTCTGGTAATTGATGTACTTTTCAGATTGGGAGCACCTAGGATTTGAACCTGTTGAAGGTAAGAAGATGCTTATAAGTCTGTACTGTAAGGTGATATATGTATTTGTACTAATTGCATTGCATTTTGACTCTGACAGTCAATGGCCATGTCGAATGCACATTTTCGACCAAAACAGGCTGCTGGGCAGAACCTGTATTCGTTACCGATCCATATCTTCGACTCCATGGCCTTGCACCAGGCTTGAACTATGCGCAACAAATCTTCGAAGGAATGAAGGCCTTTCGAAATCCGTCTGGAGAAATTCAATTATTTCGACCCGATCAAAATGCCCTGCGGTTTGCACGCTCCGCCCGTTGTGTCTCAATTCCACCTGTACCTACCGATTTGTTTCTGCGAGCTGTAAACATCGCAGTTGGAATGAATACAGATTATGTGCCGCCTCACAGCACAGGCGCGTCTCTGTATATACGGCCCATAGCATTCGCCTCAAGTCCGACAGTGGGACTGTTTCTAGCGACTCAATTCACGTTCTGCGTATACGTACTGCCTGTGGCGCCTCTTCACGGCAAAGGCGTCGACAAAGGTGCCGACGTGCTCGTGATCGAGGATTTTGACCGTGCAGCTCCTCTGGGCACGGGAAGCGTCAAAGTGGGAGGCAATTATGGACCTGTGCTTGGACTGATTGACGATGCAAAAAAGCAAGGTTTCAACCTTACATTGCATCTTGACTCTCTCAGCCATAGCTTGATTGATGAGTTCTCCACGAGCGGATTTATTGGCGTATTGAACGACGGTGAAGTACCAATACTTGTGGTATCAGACAGCCAGCAGGTCGTGCCAAGTATAACAGTTGACAGTATCTGCGAGGTAGCGAGAGCGTTCAACTGGCATGTTGAAAAACGACCTGTGAGTAGCATTGCACTCAATGAATCTGTCAACAGAAGATTACTTCCCACTGACAATTTCATAGATCTCTTTTTCGGAAGTGGCTCGGTTCTCCGAGGTGTATGCCGCTGGCACTGCCGCTGTCCTGGTAGCCATAGGATCGATACGTCGGCGGTCAACAGGCGAACATATCATATATCCGGTTGAGTACTCATCCTCGACGTCGTGTTTTTCGCGATTGTCCAAAGCTCTCCGAGATATACAGCAAGGCCTGGTACCTGACCATAGAGGTTGGATAAAGCTGGTCACCAAACCATAGAGGTCGTCCTTGAAAATAGCGATTGAGAGCATTATAATAACTTGAGAGGCGTTTTTTATGGGCTCGAAGAATTATTCCCTTACAGAAGGTTTCGAGTATTGATGTTGTGTCTGATGGAGGCTCGAATTGACTAAGCGCTTGCTTAGCTATGTATAGTCTACATTAAAAAGAGGCCAAGCTTATTCATCATAGTGAAACCATATCTGATCGTAAACTTGGTTTAAGTTATGTAGGCCTATGAAGAAGTGAGTGCTTTTGAAGGCATCCCGCTGCACCTTTGTAGGTCCTGTAATCCCAATTTAACAGAGACCCTTGAACAGATCATATATCCCCTGCGCTATATAAACGTGACAAACTCGACTAACTGGTCGTCGGCTCAATCATGGCAGCAAGACTGCTGGTGATCTCATGCCCGCAGGTTGGACCTATGAGCGCCCTGAAATGTCACGTTTCCTAAATGAAGAGATAGACTCCATATCTCGCCCACTCCATGAATAGTATATGTAATCGCCCAACGGTTCAGACAAGACTTGATCCTCAGCTTAGTGGCACTCTTACAGAGTTTCAAGGCCTTGCTTCATTTAAGCGTAGACTTGCTGACTACCTTGCTCGGTTAAAAAGCAGTAAATCAGCTACATATCTAAGGTGTTGACCTAGTAGAAATTCCTACTCATTAAAACGACTGAGGAGGTTTATTCAAAATTTAAAGACTGCCTGTACTTCGCTGAGGTATCATAATGTCAAAATCATCGATGTGAAATAATATCTCTCCTCCATCATAACCATTCCACGAGCCCTTTTTTGTTTTGAAAATCACACGCAAGCCTTATGTCATAGTTGGGAATAATATGAATAACACAAACGGAAGATACAGCATGACGACTTGCTGTGCAGGTGGACAGAGCCTTCACAGCAAATATGGTGAACGAGCGCCTGACATTCAGCTTTCAGACCGACAGTGGCCATCGAAAAAACTGACCAAGTCTCCAATCTGGCTGTCTACAGATCTCAGAGATGGAAACCAAGCGCTTCCAAACCCGATGGTTCGTCCTTTCCTCGCAATACTTGTAATGCGGATTCATTCATTGGTTAGGGCGTGGGTGCCTGTTCAAAGCACATCTTACTGACTGGCTGTTTGATGACTTAGACCTTACAGCAGAAATGGCGGATGTTTCAACTTCTTGTATCGATAGGATTCAAACAAATCGAGGTTTCCTTCCCTTGCGCCTCACAAACAGAATTCGATTTCACTCGCCAGCTCATAGAAACCCCAGGCGCTGTGCCGGACGATGTGACGCTTGAGGTCCTTTCGCCATGTCGAGAGGATGCTATTGCGACTGCAGTGCGAAGCCTGAAGGGCGCAAAAAGTGCCATATTGTTCCTCTACTTGGCCACTAGTGACAACTACCGCGAAACTGTGCTTCAAATAACCGAAACAGAGTGGTTGGACCAAGCAAGAAGATGCGTCGAATATGCTCGTTTAATCACCAAAGATGACCCCGACAACTGCCGCACACAATGGTCTTTTGGTTTCGGATTTGAGGATTTTGCAAACGCCCGTCCAGAAGCAGCACTACGCCTGGCAGAGACAATCAAGACCGCTTGGGGGCCATCAAACGATAATCCTGTAATATTGGGCCTCGCTACAAGCGTGGAAATAGCCACCCCAAACGTCTTCGCAGATCAAGTCGAGTACTTCTCTCGCAACATTACCGATCGAGAGAAAGTGTGTATCTCTATCCATACTCATAATGATCGTGGTGGAGCCGTCGCTTCTGCAGAACTGGCTTGTTTGGCAGGTGGCGACCGTGTTGAAGGGTGCCTTTTTGGTAATGGAGAGCGTGCTGGCAATCTCGATCTCATCACCTGCTCTATGAATATGTTCACTCAAGGCATTGAAACTGGTCTTGACTTTTCTGACTTACTTGAGATCCGTCGGGTCTATGAGGAGGTTACGAATCTTCCTGTTCATCCACGCCAACCATATGCCGGAGATTTCTACTTCAGAGCTTTCGCCGGGGCCCATCAAGACGCGATTCGAAAAGGCCTGGCAAGACGTGGTCGCATAGCAACTTTGACGCCCCATATCACAGAAGGCATAATCAGCAATGGGATACCAAAAGGGCTAAAGACTAGTGGGACCTGGCGCGTGCCTTATCTACCTCTTGACCCGGCAGACCTGGGAATTTCCTTTGACTGTGTCATTGGAGTGAACAGCCAAAGCGGTAAAGGTGGTGTAGCTTGGCTGATCCAGCAAGGCTTAGGCTTCAACATACCCAACGAATTAGCTGCCCATTACAGTCGAGTAGTTAAGAGCAAATCGGTCTCGCTGGAACGTGGCTTGGCAGCAGAAGAGATCTGCAGTTTGTTCTTGGAGGTCTACGAATTAAAAAGCTCATACAACACTCAAATGCTCCATCGTCTTCACAGCGACTTCAGCCAGATTACTGGTTTACAACAAGAGCTTGAGGATGCTACAGCACTTGCCAACAACGCAGCCATGGTTCTGTCCAAGACATTAGGCATTGACGTCCGTTGCACCGCGGCATTATCACATGTCATACCATCTCATGATGGACAACAGCTTTCGAATGTAGCTTTTGTGCAGTGTGAGATTGGGAATATTGTTCATGGTATATGGGGCGTCGGTGTCGGCCTCACCAGAGATGCAGCCGTGCATGGATCACTCCTCTCAGCGGCGCGAGTAAGTCGAATCTTCGTGTAATATAAGGTTGAAAATTTGCTGACAATCACTGCAAAGTCATATTCGAACGTGGATGAGGGTACGACCAAGTATATAGAGACCAGGGATACTAACACACGTGTCAATGCTATTGTGCAGCCGCTTGGAGCATACTTTAGGTAGTAGAGGTCAGAAGGCATCAAGGTTTTGCAAGAAAGAGCGTTAATACCATGAAATTGCTATGAAGCTAGCATGATAGACGATTAAGTTACACCGCAATATTGTGAGTCCATATAAGCTCCAAGTAACCACCTACGACCCGCTGCGCTTAGTAGGTGAAGGTATGTTATACGTAAATGAGCAGCAATACCTATGCCGTATAAAATTAAATACAGATATTAATTTTTAACCATAAACTATAACATATTGTACCCCCTCATTTAGAGCATTGGATTTTCCTTCGTTTCGAAGTAGTTACTACTGTAAAATTAAAAATTTACAGGTAGACACGTCACATAACGTGTGAGTTTGACCTACCTACAGGGCCGGACAATAAATTACTACTTATATACCTATTACTGCCTGTATATCTGTTCTTTTGACAGAGGACTGCTCATTAAATGTATCTCTGATGATCCTCATAGGACCTTACATGACTAACCCACACACTACCAAGTCAAAGACCCGCATGACCTTACTCCTATACTTAAACCAGCTTTTCGAAGGCCAACCTTTTTTCTTTTCTTTTAGGATTAGAATATTCATATATAGGCAATCTACAACGCGATATACTCTACGAATTAAAAGTGCCATCATAGTATCCATCACATTTGTCGAAAACCCGACCACCTCGATCTACACACATAGCAAGGTTCAGGACGAATTCCCGCTGAAAGCTTCTCTTCTAAGTGAAAATCATCGACGATGACAAAGGAATTTGACATTGTTGTCTTCCCAGGAGATTATGGAGGTCCTGAGGTTATGGCGGAAGGTCTCAAGGTACTGACAAAATACTATTGATGAAGGAGTACTCACCGATATTTGCTAGGTGTTAAGCGAGATTGAACGCCAGTATCAACTAGAAGTGTCCTTCAACCTCAAATATCATTTGATTGGCGGAGTAAGTCTACTGATGTGGTAGCCATTTGTCTCGCTTTGACTCTGGTAGTTGCTAACGCAAGATAGGCTTCATTTGATGCTCATGGTACTCCGATCACAACAGAAGCCCTTGACGATGCAAAAGCGGCCTCGGCTGTGCTCCTGGGTGCTGTGGGTGGTCCAGTAAGTTCTTCCTCGCAATCAATCAGCATCTGCAGATTCATATATAAGGGAGATGTATGTTTCTACCAACACATGTTGACTTGTTGTCGCAACATAGAAGTGGGATGGACAACCAGTCCCAGTTGAGTCTGGCCTCGGTAGACTTCGAAAGTTCTTGGATGCCTTCGGAAACATCCGTCCAGTGAACTTCATCGCGCCCTCCCTGGTACATTGTTCTTCGTTCAAAGAGAATGTCGTCAGTGGTGCAGACATCACCATTGTACGTGAGCTCACAGGCGGTATCTATTTTGGTACACGCCAAGAGCATGATGGCTCATTCAATTCAGCATCCGACCTTGATCACTATGATCGTGAATCGATTGTACGAGCAGCTCGCCTAGCAGGAAATCTGGCGATGTCGAGGCAACCGCCCTTGCCAGTGATAAGCTTAGACAAAGCTAACCTGCTCGCAGCATGTGGCAGACTGTGGCGAGGTGTGGTGAGGGAAGTATTTGTGACAGAGTTTCCGACAATCAAATTGAGTCATATGTTGATAGATACTGCTGCAATGAATATGGCACGTCGTCCAACAAGTCTGAACGGTATAATATTGACCAGCAATATGTTTGGAGACATCATTAGCGACGAGGCGAGTGCTATCCCCGGGAGTCTGGGCCTTCTTCCAAGTGCTAGCCTGTGCGCAATTCCGATCGTGCTTGGTGCTAGCAAGGTACATGGCATATACGAGCCCATTCACGGTAAACAGTGCCTGCCACATAGCTGATACAAGACATCTTGTGGGACGCGATACTGATCGAGATCTAGGGTCGGCACCGGACATAGCGGGCGATGGCATCATAAACCCGACAGGCATGATACTGTCTGTGGCCATGATGTTACGATACTCATTGGCCATGCCGGAAGCTGCTGAATCTATCGAAGCTGCGGTCAGCAAGGTCATCGAAGAGGGTTGTCGAACATCTGATATAGGTGGGAATACCTCCACAGCAGACTTTGGAGATGCTGTGGTTGCTGCTTTAAAGAGTTGCTCTCATAGAAACTGAAGCCCATGGTTGGTAATTATGATGCTCCAGGGGGAAGATTTGCCTAAAAATAGTCATGTTCTGTTACGTAAGAGGACCTTGAATAATCGTACGTATTGTAGAAGGAATGGCTAGATCGTAAGCAACTTGTTGAAGCGTTTATTTTACGTCAGAAATGGCATCAATGACAGAATTTGCCAGGTTCGTTTGAGTGCCTCATCACGTCGGGACAGTTGCCATTAATGCTTGAACCTTGCCATAAATTAACATTATGGCCTTACGTAGATACGCCAACTGCTTTTCAGAAGGGCGACAATGGCTAACAATCTTACCTGATGTGTCTGCAAAGACGGGCCCAATAGTTGCATGATTTGTGGCATCTGTCTCGAGCCATATAAGATCCTTGATAACTAGCTGTAGACTGTGAGAATTGCAGCCAACGGAATGCACATGTTGTAAGTCAGGTACTGTACTCAAAACTTGTCAACACTTCCGTTGCGTTGAATCAGTATCTGCCGAAATTTGGTCCATCGATTGAATTTATCTCTGGTGATTTTCAAGGGTTGAGTCTGTATATCCTTCACTGTTGTCTTTGCTGTTGCCTTAATAGCGTCAAGATTGATTCTTTTCCAATAGGAGTGACCCCAGGAACAAGAAAGGCGACATTTTCCGGCGCGAGTTCTGGCAATATTTGAGTATATATCGGCCATGACTTGTATCAAGGTTGATTATATGTGCAATGTCGAGTATAGACTTTCTCATTTCTTTGTAATTAAGTTTCAAGAAGAACTTCCATTGTGGTGAAGTAAACATTGAAAAGTTGGCAGTTGACGTATATATAGCCTTTGCAAAGAGCTTATTAGTCTCAACCTTAGTATCCTTGTTATTTTTTCAGTAGCACTATAGTGTCGTTTAACGCCTTGAGCCTGGCATTCTTCTAGTCCGGCCAAATACTTCTCACATTTTAGCAAATGAGGCTTTCCGAACTGGGTTATATCTCAAGCTTTTGTTTCGCTACAAAAGACGCTTTCGATTTATGGCATTGAACAGCGTTATTAACTTCATCGAACTTATGAAAATAATATTCAGGCATGTCGATGATTGCCAGTTATAGTTGATGCAATTGCATAATGATGTTAAGGTGAAAGAGCTACAAATGAAAGTAGTGGGGCTATGGATCCTAGCTATTTGATTGGTAAGGCAAGGAAATTACTAACTACATATGGCTCGTATGTAGTATACCATACAATAATGCGACATGCGTTATGATAATTTAGGTCGCGTTATATAAAACGCCAAACCTACTTACAACCATGCAGGTTTAACAACGCACATCATGTTTCCTTCCTAGCAATTACTCACCCAAACTCTCAAACTCTTCAAGGAACACAAGATATTAAATATCAAAATCAACCATGGCGTACGGTCTAGATGATAGACTTCCAAACGCGGCAGTCAAATCAATTCGCGCTTTGCTTGAAATTCTAGTACGCACTCGAGGTGTTGTGGTAAACGAGCAGCCAAATGACGAGGCACCACCAAGTATTATCTCAATTGTAGATGGCCACATATACGTTACAGGGTCAAACGATTCACATTACAATTCAACAACTCCTTATCTCGAGGACTTCCTGGACCGTCTCTGTGAAGCGCTTGATACCGTTGGCAAGGATGCCGAAGCAGACGCCTTCCGACATGCTTTGCAACTATATCAAACTGACAGGGAGCTTGGGAGCCTTGGATCTGGCGAGTCAGTTTCTAACGGACAACCCAGAAACGACCGGTTCGAGGATTTGAATTTCCTCGTCGAAGCGTGGCTGGAAGCTTTGAATTCTGCAGAATCTGCCAGAATTTTGCCAGCTCCTTTGCCAGCGAAATCTTCTGGCACTCAGCCCATGACGCTGGCTGAAAAGATATTGGCTCATCACGCATTTTCACTTCCATGTCCGCATGGCTTAAAATCTGGCGAGCTGGTTAGAGTCTCTATAGACTGGATCATAGCAAGCGAGCTGTCTTGGGTGGTACGTCAAACCAAAAATCATAGTAACCTACAAGCAGACATATTAATTGACAACTTGATAGGGCATGAAGCATGGTATGGTCAGTATTGGAGAACAACCATCAGTCTGGCGAAACGATCGCTTTTGGCTGGCCGGAGATCATACCGTTGACCCCCGGACATATGACCAACCTCGCGTACGAGAGCTTGTTAACGGTTTGAATGATGCCAAGCAAGAATTCAAGATGACAGAGAATCAGGGATCAAATGTATTGTCTCCGTAACAACATGTTTCACTGTTGAACCTCACTCACATCATGGCAGTACACCATTCTCCACACAGAATTCGTCCGCGAACGAGCTGAACCAGGAATGCTCGCACTTGGCTCTGACTCGCATACTTGCTCAGCTGGAGCTGTCAGTTGTCTTGCAATCGGACTCGGTGCGGCTGATGTGATGACAGCACTTGCCACAGGCGAAACGTGGATCAAAGTTCCTGAGTCTATCAGAATTGAGTTCACTGGAGAGCCAGCTTGGTACATCCGTGGCAAGGATGTCATACTCTATATACTGAAAGAACTCAAGCGAAACACCTTCGCTGCTGACAGGATCGTGGAATTCGGTGGTCCTGGAGCTCGATTTCTTTCCTGCGATGCAAGGTTTGCCATAACAAATATGTGTACAGTAAGTGATCATGAGTCGGCTGCTTCATTTTAGAGACTTACAAGTAGGATGTAGGAGCTCGGCGGCGTAACAGGCATCTTCGTTCCAGACGAAGTCACAAACGCATTCGTATCAGGTCGATCGCAAAGCAAGTATAAGTCAAATTCTTTCTATTTCCAACCCGACAGAGATGCCTCTTACGCAGCTACCTTTCAGATTGACCTGAAGCTGGTAGAGTCCTTCATTGCTCTGTATCCGTCGCCGGACAATGTCGTACCGGTGTCGGAAAAACTTGACATGAGATTTGACGGCTGCTTCATAGGCGCCTGCACAACTACTGAAGAAGAGCTTGTCCTTGGGGCGCTGGTACTCGAAGCCGGTCTCAAAAATGGCCTAAGCTTAGCTCCTGGGAAGCGTATGGTTGTCCCTGGAAGTATACCTATCGTTAACAGCCTGAGAGATTTGGGCTTGTTAGATATATACGCACAAGCTGGCTTTGAACAACCAGCAGTCAGCTGCAGTTTGTGCCTCGGAATGGGAGCAGATCGTGCTGGCGAGGGAGAGAATTGGATTTCATCTCAGAATCGCAATTTCAAGAATCGCATGGGCAAAGGTTCATCATGGCTTTCATTGCCACACTGAAATCTTGCTAATTCTTCTACAGGGTCAACCGGACATATCTGCTCTGCAGCGACCGTGGCAGCGACTTCATTCAGCATGCAACTAACCAATCCAGCAGCGCTGCTAGCTCAAGTCTCCTCTGATCGGTACAAATCGCTGCTGGAAAGCTGCCAAAGCTACAAGAACCGAAAAAGACTCAAGGTCAGATGCTCGAAAAAGGACAACATCCGAGTCTCTGGGTCCGTGATGCCCCCATACGTGGAGCCATATCTACATTCTCATCCACATTTGACTGGTAAGAATATTCAAATGCATTCCGCAAGAGAGGTCGAAGAGGAAGAAACATATGGCAAGCTCGACGTGATTGAGAGTAAAGTGTATGCCCTTGGAGACTTTGTCGACACAGATGCAGTAAGTAGAGTCTTCTATCTTTAAAAGACCTTCTTGACCTTTCGGAAGAAAGACGTTGACTTCAAGCTTGCTGACAACGTTCTCAAGATTATCCCTGCTGCATTCATCCTTGAGAGCCCAACAGATGTTCTTCTCGGTAATCATGCCTTGGAGTTCACTAATCCTGACTTCCGCGACAAAGTGCGTCAAGGCATGCGTGTAGTCGTAGGTGGCAAAGCATTTGGTTGCGGCTCGTCTCGCGAGGAAGCACCACGGGCTTTGAAAGGTACGTACGTCTTGTGCTATTCCATGCCTACACATATTGTCGAGATTCTCACGTTTCCGTGACAAACACAATTATCTCGTGACTAATAACAGCTGGCATGACTAGGACTTGGTGTGCAATGCGTGATCGCCAAGTCGTTCTCTTTCATCTACGGTCGCAATCAACCCTCCATCGGCCTCCTGGGTATCAACATTGTAGACGAGAGCTTTTACGAGCTCGCTAAAACAGGCGCTGACATCAAAATTGATCTTCCTAGAAGGATTGTGCAACTTGAGGGACGGTCTTTCCCTTTTGTGTTGGATGATATGGAGCTGTCTTTGATCAAAAGCCGGGGTTTAGCTACTGCATACAAGAAATTTGGCAAGAATGTGTTCGCATTGCTGTGCAGCACTGAGAGTACTCTGATGGCATCAGAGCTTGCAGAGTTGAAGTTGAGGAGTAATGCTGATGGAATGAGGACAAGTCTCGCTTGGTAGAGGATTTCAGTTGTTCCAACATATATCAGTAGCTTATAATAGTAGTCTTAAATATGCTTGAATACAGATTAAAGCGTTGAAGTTATTCTTAACTCCTTAATTGCCCTCTGATATTTTTCTATTAAGAATGCCTTAATAGAGACGAAAATGTAGCTTATTGTATTCGTATTTATAAAGGGCGTTCTCAACATAAAAAATATTCAAGTTAAGTGCCTAAGATATAACTTGCTGTATGGAAAGTTAAAAGAGTATATTTTTATTATACAACAGAAATGTTACTGCATAAAGTGAATATATGGAAATAGCTATGTGACCATCCCCTATAAGTAGGCCTATTCTGGCACTCTAGCTTTCACATAGAACACAGAATACATTGCCCACATGTTGCTTCCCAAATAACCTTCCCATTCAACAAATGTTAAAGAGAGGAAGTTTGCTTATTCTTTCTACCTCTTTATATGTAAGGAATACTGTATACGAAGCTAGCAGTACATTAGATCTAGGTAGTCAATAATAGGAATATTATTGTGGAGTTAATATTTCTAGGTCATTAATCAAGATGATAAAGGTTCTTGTGTCCATACATAGGGATGTCTCTTTAGAGGATTTGGAGGTTGATAGCCGAGCTAAGAGCCGATTGATTCTGCTCGTTAAGTTGCCCTGACATGAGGGATATCTAGTAGCAGAGAGTACGGCCGAACTGTATCATTCATCTGCAGAGGCGAATATGCTTCGTCTGAGTGTACTCCTACCCAGAGAGAGTGGCGGACGAATCACCCCTAGTCGTCTCCTCGTCCGAGGCATCTTCAGGCTCGCCATCAGCAGCGTGGAGCAAAGATGCGAATATTGATGGCTCAAGAGCGAGTATTGATGGTTTTCCTTGCTCCACGATGTGCCCTGCTTCGAGTACAATGACTTCGTCGTAGTCCATGATGGTGTTCAGGTTATGGGCAACACAAATCACAGTGCGATCCTGGAATCTTTCTCTGATGATATCGACCATCTTAGCTTCGGTCTTCTTATCAACACTGTCACATACAAAGTCAGACGCCGTACAAAGCTTCAAAAGCTGAAAACCTAAAATCAAGGTCGTAGAACTCATGTGGGGGCTTACCTGCTTGTTGCTTCATCCAAGATGAGTATCTTGTTGGGTCGAAGCACGGCACGAGCTAGACAGAGTAGCTGCGACTGGCCGTGAGATAGCAGGTCTTCATTCGCCATAGCATCCAACCCACCCTTCTTATCGATCACTTCCCGCATTCCGACTACATCTAGAATATCGAGAAGTTCTTCGTTAGAGAACTGACCCCTAATATCGAGATTGTCCCGAATAGTAGCATGATAATAGAAAGGTTCCTGTGGTAGCGTGATGAGCTTCGACCTGAGATCCTGTCGCACCACAGTCGATATGTCTACCCCGTCGACTGTGATTGTCCCGCTACGTAAGTCAGTGAGTCTCAGTAGGGTCGCAATTGTTGAACTCTTGCCACTGCACACTGATTAGCATCAGTTCTCTCATATACTTGGACTCGGTGACTTCTGTCATAATTGATGCTTACCTCCCTGTTCTACCACAGATGGCAACTTTTGTGCCAGGTTTGACCGAAAATGAAAGATTGTTGAGCACAGGATGAGAAGTGGGCCTGCGAAGAGTGTAAGTACTATGAACCTGGTGGATTGTTACTATCGAAAATCAACTAGAGGACTTACGAATAAGCTGCTGATACATTGTGAAATGTGATCATGCCTTGGTGCGGCCAATCTGGTGGCAAAGTTCTGTCTTCGCCTGGTTGATCTTCAGAGCTGGTCTGAATTGCGAACTGACGGATTCGGGACACAGCACCCATCGCAACTTCCAAAGATGTCCAGTTATATACGAGGCTTTTCAAGCTGGCTCCAAATCCTACAATACTGATCAATGCAACACCAATTTTTGCACCAGAGGCGTCTTTGGTTGTAACAGCGATACTGACCAAAATAATGGCAAGGAAAGCAACAGTCAATTCTAAGGTTAGATTAAGCCATCGCTGGGCACAATAAAGAAGGTAAAAAGGACGTTGGGATCTTTCAAGCAGACCATCATTCCGGCAGGAAAATTGTTCAGTCCAGCCAAATGCGCGAACCGTGACCAAGCCATGGATTGTTTCCATGAAGTGGGATAGAAGTGGTGCTTTTGCTTCTAGATCTAGAAGCCTTAGTTGCCGCGAAGTCCTCAGGTAGAACAATTGAACATAGTAAAGAATAATAATCAGTACAGGCACAGCAGCTGCTACGTAACTTGAGCCATAGATGATGACTCCAACCTGGGCAATGCATGACAAGAAAGTGACGGTGGTGCCAATGAGTGATGTTGGGAGTTCCATGTCGATAAGCTCCAGGTCTTGACTGAATCTGTTTGACACTTCTCCACTGTCTGTAGTAGAGAAATATACTAGCGGGGCTCTATATAGACATGTCAGTGGACAGGGAAGCGATGGAATGCACTGGGACTTGAACGAACCTCAGGACCGAATTCAGAAGTGCTCCATGGAATTTAATGGCAGTTTGTGGCACCATTCTGATCATTAGCCACCTGGAGACCTATTCAGTGCTGCATTAGAGAGGATTAACTTCGACACGACATACCAGCAAGCCACAAGAAATATTAGGATAGCCATCACCGCCCAGAGAGCGTACAGTGGTAGATAGTACCCAAGTCGATAGTTGGCTTCTTTCGCATTCGCTTCCGTCCAGAACTGGATCCAAATCTCTTCAATTAAAGTCAGCTCGTCCACGATCTTGAGACATGTTACGGGACAATACGAACGTGGAAATACCAAGCCGAATACGAAGCCAGAGCAAAGCAGAACAAAAACCCCCCACGTTACCCATCCCACCGAATCAATGTAATACTTGTAGATGGTCAGGTCACTCTTTCGCCTGTCATCAATATTGATAGCTTGATACCTAGTACCTACGGCAGCTAGATCTGGAATTGTATCCTCATTGGTTTTGTCCGGCTCGCTTGCGTTGAGCGTCTTCTCTCGAGTGCCGAGACTCTCAAGATAGCTGCTGGGGTAGACCAAGTTATGATATGTACCTTGATCAATGATCTTACCATCTGGTCCCAGAACAACAATATGATCTGCCAGTGAGATGTTGCGAACTGAGAGTGTCAGATGTTAATTGCAAAGCGAAGGACACAAGACATACCTGAGTTTGTTGCAAGGACTGTCGTCGTACCTCCCTGTCTCAGTATACCATAGGATCCCAGAACTGAATTAAATACATGCCGTTCCGTTTTCGCGTCAAGTCCGCTGAAAATGTCATCCAGAACAACAAAATCATTCCTTGCGTAAAGTGCTCTTGCTAAAGCCTACCTAAAGTCAGACTCTGAAATCATAACGGTAGCAGGTGCCTTTGCGCTCTATAGAAACACTCACAAGACGGCTTTTCTGTCCACCACTCAATGAAATACCTTTACTACCAATAACAGTATTGTCACCATCTGGAAATTGCGTGAAATCCTGATCCAAGGCACATGCCTTCACCACTGTATTGTACCACCTTGCATCAAGGTATGAGGCACCAGTAATATTATTCCTTATACTAGCATTTGTCAACCAAGGAGACTGTCCGCAAAAAGCGGCTTTAGCCCTGGCTACAATTACTGTTCCTGTGGTGTGAGGCATCTCACCAAGTATGACCTTCAGTAAAGTTGTCTTCCCACATCCGATCGGTCCAATCACCATTACAAGGCTCCCCGGTAGTACTGTGAGATTAATATCAGATATTGCAGGGGTGGAGCTCTTTTCCCAACTCGCCGAACAATCACGTATAGTGACTATGTTCTGATCGAACGGCGTTGCCGTCGCTAAATCTTCAGCGTTAAGTGGATTGTAGCGACTTCGATCAGCAGATCCCAAGTCAAACATTTCCGTCCATGAGGTATCAAAGGTACGCATTTCGGCCAGAATAAAACTGCTGGTGCTCTCGTTGTTTGATTCGATGGTTCTGGGGTCAACCCTTGGGTTGGTTGCCAGATATTGTCTAACTCGCTCAAGACTAGCGATCGAATTGATGATACCCACGCTGGAGTCGATCCATTTTGAGACAGCCTGACCGAGAAGCGAAAAGACTGTCAATGAGGTGTATGCAGAAGCTGCCAATAATGGTGTAGTGCCTCTGATCTTCGATATAATACTGTATGTTGCGAAGCCGAAGACCGGGGCCAAGGTAGTTGAAACATATGCTACATAAATACTATGCTCAGCAAATGATACAGAGGTAGCAGTTTTTTCTTCTTTGAACTTACACAATGTAACAAGGGCGATAATAAGTTCTCTGTATTTTCTAGAGATCTGAATCTCATCCGATCTCAAACGGGTGATGATTCTTTGGACGATATCGGTTGAGCCTGTTGATTTGATGCCTCTGATTGAACCAAGTGTAGCAACAGTCGTGGTGATACGTGCCTCGATGGCTTCGAGCCAGACCTTCTGGCGGCCGCTTAAGAGCATGCCCAGCTTCGCAAACCCCAATATGCAAGCTGTTGCAAAATAGTTCATCAGCCAATATGTCTAAGGAGAAAGACCTCTCAAAAACGCGCATTTCATACCTATAATAACCACAGTAGCCGCAACGACCGAGACTCCCAGTCTTACCTCGAGCAACCAAAGAGAGAGGGCAATTTCGATGAAGCTGGCCCAGATCTCATGCACGTCTTTCATTCCAAAACCGATGCGCTCCACATCGTTGTTGATCAATGTCAAAGAGGAGCTGGTAGAGGTTGAAGAGCTACTGAGACCTAATGTATGGTGATAGATCAAAGATACCGCACTGCCTCGGACTGCCGCAATGGCACGATATGTCTTGTGCTGAGACATTGTCGACATGACCTATTACGAATAAGGAATTGCTATGGATTGTCATGAAGGATTTGACATACTGCTATACCAATATAAACGATAGCGTAAGCTGCAATTAAGCCATAAGCTATCTTGCTGCTCGTCGCTGTATCGGGCTGTTCCATAAAATCTACAACACGACTGACAAGAAAGGGTTGAGCGTAATTCACGCCAGTCAAGCAGAGTCGAGGAACAACACCTGCCAAAAGCTGCGTTTTGAATGTGGCTAGCATAACTTTAAGGAGTGCATGAGGCTTTGAGCTATCAGCTACGGCAGAGTGTCAACAATTGATAGTGGAGCGGAGTGTGTGAACTAACCATTGGCCCATCGACGACAAATTGTATCTCGCCATGTGTCAAAAACAAGAGCATCATCGTTGAAAAAGAGATCATCTATTGCTAGAGACTGCTTAAATCCAGTCAAGAGTAGAGGATTGAACCACCAGAAGAAGCTGCGGTTGAGAATCCCTGCTGTCTGCTCGGGTGAAGGGCGTCTAAATTCAGGCCAAACCAAATTGCTCTTCTCCTTGGCTTCCAGAATAAGAATAACGAACTTGAAGAACACGATTACCGTGAAGATACTTGCGATGGCATTGTTGTCAGGCATCCTGAATAGTGTACGTGCTCGAGCAGCGTCCATCGGGATGGTGGCGAGCAAGTACAGGTTTAAGATCGTCGATGGGGTTACAGACCTACCGTGCTCCCAATAAGACAGGACAATAAACACAGGTGATGCTAGGAGCCCAATGACTATTGCTGCGTTCGACAGTTTCGTCGTTGATGTCCTCAATGTCAACGAGAGGATGAAGTGCACCAACTGAAGTAGCACAAAAGATGTCCAACATAGCTAAATGGAAGACAGTCATTCATCAGTATGTGGTCACGCTTTAGCTAGATATCAACCATTTACCGGCTGCACTTACTCGCTTGAGGACCAAGTGTATACTCTTTCGTATCACTGTCTCTTGTGCCTTCAGTTGCCACGTTCGAATCAACATCAGTGAAAGTGCTAGCAGCAAAGGCCCAAGGTACAGTATGCTCTCTTCGAACAACAGGGTAAAATCGAAGTTATCATAACATTCTGTTACTTGTGGTCCGAAGACGTTTTCCACTTCAATCTGGCATTGCGTCGATGGTGTTATCATAGTCGCTATCAGTATTGAGACTGACACGGACTTAAAATGTCGTGAAGAGGGCTTGCCACGATCTAATTGCCTAGCGGAATTGCTTTGGGAAGAGATAATCTCCTGGAAATATGCACGTAGTATGACCAGGCAAAAATAAATTGTGTTCTGCGGAGAGTGTAGACTAATAATTTACCTGTAAAATCATTTTGTCTTGGCGCCATCAGACGCGAGGTAGGCTGGCTGGTCACCGCTGGTGGTCCATGTCGGCTTACGATTTGACGAAAAAAAAAGGAAAAATCAACCCCCCCAAGGTAAGTAATATATGGCTGAGTGTAAGTTAATGTACAAGTCCCTTTATAGCGCTCAGGACATATGTGAATGGTGCCAAGCCAAACAATACTACAATCGGAAGCTGAATCAATACTATGCAAGCAGCGATCGTTCTGGCACATATGTCTATTCTCACGTTGAATTGGAACACCAGGACAGATTTGGGTGAAATTCAAGGACTACTGTAAATATGCCTAAATTCAAATCTATCACATTGTGTATATGCATGTAGAATATCATTTGTTTTCCTTTGGTATGCCCTTCCACTCCCTCCACACAACCAGGAACGCCAAAACCCTTTTTTTTAGACCTCCTAGACGCCTCGAGTACTTCCTCCGTGACGATCAAAAATTGACCTGATTCAACTCCATAAAAATGCAAAGAGGACGAAAGGAAAGAGAAGGAAATATATCAACCAAATAGTATGTGAATTGGCCATTTTCCTGGTCACGATCCCACCTCGCATTCCTCTGGCCAGGAACCTTGGAGAATTGAGCCAGCAGAGACATGCGTCTCATTTTCACCGAGGATTGACGACAGGTATACTGCGTCTAACAAATCACCGCCTCTCTCAGAAAATGACGCACTGTTGCCATTTACACATCCGCGGCGACCCTGTAAAACCAAGTCCCACTGTGGCGTTTGTTCCAATCCCATATAATCCATGCTGTTTTTGATTGTATCGTGGCCAATGTCGCCAGGAAATGACTGGCATATCTCCGTAGTAATTGATGGCTCGTTTTGCAATCTTTTGCCGCTAGCGAGCGACAAGACCTGTTCGACAGGTAGAAGGGGATCATTGGAGATGAGCCGCAAAGTGTCCTGAAGCGCGTCCAATAGTCCAGCTGCGACGGTTTCAGATATATTGGCAGGCAGGTAAGACAATCGTATTTCAAGCTCACTACCGCGCTGGATTGTTGTAACTCCAACGTCAATTGACCACAAAGGATCTTCGATTTCCAAAGCAGAGATACTGTACTCAGTCCCCCGCATTGAGAAAGTGGAGTCTTGTCCGGATATGTGGTTGATAGCAGATGTGAAGCGGGTCGAGGTTGGCCAGTCGGTACACTCATGCAGAATTTCACGAAATCCCAGTTGAGCATGCTGCATGCTTTGGACCTGCTGGTCACGCACCTTTTGTAGCAGATCCTTGATTGTCCATTGCTGCTCTATTGTGACTCGGAATGGAAGTAGAGTGACGCAGCAACCCATGGCGTCCATCAGAGATGGATCAACTGTCGTTCGTGTTGAGACAGTGTCCGCAAAAACGATGTCCGCAATGCCTAAAAATTGACACAGGACGAGGGACCATGCTGACTTTATGAGCATTGCGCTAGTTATGCCCTCAGTCATGAATTCGGTCATCTCGATAGTATGAGACAAATCTTGATTGACCTTCAAGGGATGCTGACCAATTGTCTTCGTTGATGGGCTGATTGCAGGCATATATGATCCCTTTAGAAGGTCTTGCCAATAGTCATAGGTATCAGCACCTATGCTTTGTCTCTGACTGTACAGAAAGTCTGAGAATTTAGGTTGCGGTTGGATTGACACCCCCTCATACAATGATCGAAGATTGTGCCAGATGGTGCCCATTGAATGAGCATCGTACTCCGCATGAGTAAGGCGAAGGATCACCCGATGTTTCAATGATCCAGTCTCCCGAATAATTGCAATTTGAGTGAACGGCTGACCTAATCTGATGGGCTGGAACATGGCCTTGCTGACTATGTCCTTTGTGACGGCCTCCACACTTGAATCAGTCTCGTAGATCTTGATTTCTGGCTCAAAAGAAGCTTGAACAACCTGAAAGAGTTGGCCTTGATCGAACACATAAGCTGTACGTAATGTGTCAGTGATTTGAATCAGGTCAAGACAGCTCTTCTTGAGCGCTTGTGTGTCATAGGGGCCATTGCCATCGAGAAGAAAGTGGGTGACTCCAGATTCAGGAGCCGTCAAAGCTGTAGCAATAGTTGATGACTGAAAGTCTGTAGTTGGGAGGATATCAACAATGTCCTGAATGGCACATATGCTGACAGAACTTGCTAATCGCTGAATGAACTCGTCAATGTCGTCCGTCTTAATCAAAGTGAAAGGAGCGGGACCATCTTCGCTACCATAGACTTTGTGAAGTAGTCGGTTGGTCAATACTTCTGCGAGATCTGACAGGCACGAATGCTGGAATATATCGCTGACCCTCAGATTGATATTCTGTGAGTGGGACGCCGCAACAACACGCATCGCAATGACCGAGTCACCACCAATCTGAAAGAAGTTGCTGTGTGCTCCGATATGGTCTGGACGTATATCAAGGGCCTCAGCCCAGAGTACCTGCAATTGCTTTTCCATGAGGGTAGATGGGGACACTTTATATCCTTCGCCAACAAGATATTGCTGCAGCTCTTGTGTTGACAGAGATCCTAATAACCCGCGTAATGCCCTTCGATCGAGCTTGCCGGACAAGTTTCGATCTAGGTTGGTAGTGGGCACATAAGCTGACGGGATCATATAAGACGGTAAGACTTGGTACAGAGCCCCCCGCAAACGTGCAAAGTCGTCACGTAATGCATCTGTCGGCGCGAGTATCTGAGGGCCTGAGATGTTTTCCAAGCCACGGCAATGCTCACTATCTTTCGCAAACTCAATTGCTGCTATCAAGCTCAATTGCTCTGCTTCGGCGCTTTGCTGTAGCAATTCCACAGCTACCAATTCTGCTCCTGGCATGCGTTGTATAATTTGATGTTCGATCTCACCAACCTCAACCCTCTGGCCTCGGATCTTGACTTGCAAATCCCGTCGACCAAGATAAAGTAGAGACCCGTCCTCATTTTGACGGACAAGATCTCCGGTGCGGTACACTCGACGATTTTGTAAGCCTAGACGCTTGGTAAACTCAGGATCAATGATGAACAAAGC
This sequence comes from Pezicula radicicola, assembly GCA_003008705.1. Taxonomy (NCBI): domain Eukaryota; kingdom Fungi; phylum Ascomycota; class Leotiomycetes; order Helotiales; family Dermateaceae; genus Pezicula; species Pezicula radicicola. The sequence continues at coordinate 873,578 of PDUO01000021.1, forward strand.
ACTGGTCTTCTCTGGGTCTTTGAGATAGCCTCGTGCCAAAAGCGGCCCTTCAATGAAGAGTTCTCCGGGTGCTCCAATAGGGGACAGTTGACTATGATCAGGTTGTACAATCCAGAGACGTGTAGCTAATGGAAAGCCGATATTTTTGACCTGGCTGGAACTCGTTAATGGCTTGGTGCAAGTGCCAAAAGAGCCTTCCGTAGGTCCGTAAGCATTATAGATATCCGCATGGCCTAACCAAGTGCTGACGACGTCAGCGCGTACTGGCTCACCTGTCAGTATGAGCTTATGTAGTGACGGCACCTGTGTAGGTAAGATTTGTCGGGCCACAGTGGATGTGAGCATAGCGATGTTGATATTTGTTGCAGCCATGAATCCGGCTAAGTCGTTCATGCGAGCTTCCTCTGATGGAACGCAGACACATCCACCAAATACTGTCGTGGTAAAGGTATCGAAAATAACGTTGTCGAATGTGTAGTTAGAAAATTGGAGGAATCTTGACTTTGGATTCAATCCTAGCCAGGAGCCATGTGCTTGGATACTAGTTGACATTGTAGCATGGTCCATGATCACACCCTTTGGAATTCCTGTACTACCTGATGTGTGTATCAGCCAAGATGCATCATTCGGTCGCACTCCCGTCTCTGGGATCCCTGTTTGAGCTGGAAGCTGTTCAAACAGTTCTGCGTTGACAGTCACTAGGTTCAAAGCTGGCTCTGTGAATAGTTGAGTAAGCCGGTGTTTTTGCTTCTCATCGACAATTATAATGGATGCTTCGGAGTTGCGTATGATAGTATCTATACGCGCGAGCGGGTGAGATGTCCCTAACGGCATTATGGCAGCTCCTGCTTGCATGATGGAAAGCATTGCAACAGGTCCCCACTTCGACTTGTCCATGCAGATTCCTACAATGCTCCCTGCACCCACTCCAAGAGCAACAAGGTGGTGTGCAAGGCATGCAGAGCTGTTGAAGAATTCGCCGTAGGTAAGATTACCGTCCCATGCATTTATCGCGGAAGCAGTTGGAGCTCTCTCGACTTGGGCTTGTACCATTTCATGGATACATTGCTCCAAACGCGGCGGAATAGTCGAATTCCATGCCAAGACTTGCTGTAAGTCTTCCTTCCCAATCGCCACTATGTCCTCGACTCGACATGTTCTGGTCGATATGTTACAAAGCCGCTCAACTACACAGGCAAAGAAATCAACCACACGTTTTAATTGCGCCAAAGAGATAACATCCTTGTCGTAATGAACGTCTATCACGACGTCGTGCGATGTGAGCTTGCATTCGACGGTGAGGCCGTAGCTGTTAAAAGGCTCGATAGGCATTGGTACTGAATCAAGCCCTGGGAAGCCCAGTTGGGCAGTGCTATCGCTGTCAGCAGCTGGCTGGACTACCAACAGATTCCGTAAGTCCAGCGCAGGTCCAAGGTCTGGTACTAGAGCCTTGATTCCCTGCAGCCCTGTGTGTTCATAGTCAATCATATTCACGGCTTGCTGTTGGACTGTGTCTAAGAACTCGGCAACTGTTTGCTTCAGATCTACAGATATCCGTAATGGCACTGTGGTGATAGTTGGACCTGGTATACTAGTAATTTCTCTCACTGGAGCATTACGACCTGATACTGTGGCAGCGAACACGACGTCGTTATGGCCTGCATATTGGCTCATAACCAAAGCCCAGGCAGCACGGATAACATTGGATATCACCACAGTGCCTGAATAATGGCCATCTGGCAGCGTAATAGCGCGACTGAAATTGTCTTGTGGTAAAGATTGATAGTCAGGGCGTGGTAGTGATGGCCAGTCTGTCACAACATCGCCCTGGAGTTCATTTCTCCAGTACGTTGCGGCATCATTCTTCTCAGGGCGACCAAATTGAAGATATCGAATGAAGCGTGAGAAAGGAACAAAAGACTGTGGACCGCCATCGTTATAGAGACTCATGAGTCGTTTCCCAAGAGCGCGGAGCGTCCAGCCGTCGTACAAGGAATGGTGAGATGTCCAAACGAAAAAAGTCTCGCCAGATGGTTGTTCAATCAAGCCATACCGCACTAATGGTTGACCAGGAGACATGCCTGCTCTGCGATCGGCTTTCAAATATCTGTCTAGATTCGTGTCATATTGCCAAGTAGTCCTGTCATTGACCACGACTTGGAGCCCGTGAGGCGCAACCAAGAGTCGAGTGCGAAGGATATGAGCTTCATCGGTCAAAGCCTGCCAGGCTGCCTTGAACTTGGCTCGATCTACTGTATCAGCCAAGGTATACACTTGTCGACTAACATAAGCGGCAGGCTGTCTTGCTGTAATAGCCATGAGACCTTCCTGTAGGGGTGTTAAGGGATAGACATCCTCAATCTGGTTGACGGCGACGCCACATTGGGCTGCAACTTCTGTCAAAAGCTTCTGCTGCTCCTGAAAATTACAGCTAGATGCAGCCTCCCAAAGTTCGAAGGGCAGCGAATCCTCCTCTTTCTCGGTGCTATGGTCGAGCGAACGATTGCTTAGCGTATGAACTAAATCGGCAAGTTGAGGGTGCTTAAATATGTCTGCAACGGTGAGTTGAAGCTCACGAGAGTACTCCGCTGCCACTATTCGCATTGCCGTCACCGAATCTCCACCTAAGTGGAAAATATTGTCATTCATACCCACAGCATCAACACTAGTACCAAGTGCATCTGCCCAAAGACCTTGAAGTCGACGTCCCAGCTCGGTTTCCGGGGCTTGCTTTGAATCTGTGCCACTAGGTAGGTATTGTTGCAAGGCTTCTGGTGTTAGACTAGTAAGAACTGCTCGAACAGCTCGTCGATCAAGCTTATTCGAGGCGTTGATCGGCATTTGAGCTAGAGGCAGGTAGAAAGTCGGAACCATGTAGGATGGCAGGACGCTGCTAAGTGATTGACGTAGCTTCTCGAACGTGATCTGAAGGATGGGCGTCGGATGTAATGCTCCTGAAGCTAGAACCTCGGGGTTACGAGAATGCTCACTCGTATCGTTGAATTCTACCACAGCTATAAGACGTATCTGCTCACTCTTAATACCTTCCTCGATTTTCTCAACAGAGACTATGCGAGCACCAGTTAACTGCTTCTTAATTTGATATTCAATCTCGCCGATTTCTACTCGTTGGCCGCGGATCTTAACCTGAAGATCCTGGCGACCGAGGTAAGTAAGTGTACCATCTGCGTTCTGCGTCACTAAATCGCCTGTTCGATACATACGACGTCCGGATAGACCTAGTCTCTCGATGAAGCCAGGGTCCGTCACAAAAGACGCGTTCGTTTTGTCCTGCTCGTTTAGATAGCCTCGAGCCTGAATTGGACCTTCGATTAGAAGCTCGCCAGGCGCGCCGATAGGGCAGAGGTAATTGTAGTTGGTAGCATCTGCGACCCAAAAGCAGCAGGATAATGGCAAACCAACATTCGATGCCTGACTGACCTCTTTAACTGGCTTGCTACATGACGAGTTGATCGAGCATTCAGACGGACCATAAGAGTTGAAAATAGTAACGTGTTGCGACCAAAGCCCTACTGCAGTAGGAGTGACGGCTTCACCAGCTAGGATCATGGTCCGTAATGAAGGAAGTTCTTCCGGCACAAGCATTGAAGCAACGGTCGAGGTAAAGTTTGCAAAGTTGACGTTCATGGCGACCATTGCCATAGTAAGGTTGTTGACGCGATCATGTTCCGAGGGAATGCAGACACAACCACCCTTGCAAAAGGTTGTAAAAATATCCTGGATAGCAGCGTCGAATGTGTGGGCCGCAAACTGAATTGTGCGGGTGTTGATATCCATTCCAAAAGCAGATCCATGGGCCTGAAGACTGGTGCTTAGTGCTCTATGCTCCAGCATAACACCTTTAGGTTTGCCCGTGCTTCCAGAGGTATAGACCACCCAGGCCAAATTGCGAGGCATCACCTCTGTCTTCAACACTCGTGTCTGATTCTGATCCTGGCTTGACAGATGCTCTATAAGCTTTGCATCAACACTGATCAATGTGGCATCCAAATCGGCCAGCCTCTCCTTTTGTGTGGCATCGACCAGCACCACGGCAGATGCCGAGTCAGCTAAGATGCTACTGATTCGAGTCAGAGGATGAGCGACGTCTAGAGGCAAGACCGCACCGCCAGCGTACATCACAGCCAGCATAGCGACCACGGCCCATTTCGACTTGTTCATACACACTCCTACCATCTGCTCAGGTCCCACACCTAGCTGATGTTGGAGATGACAAGCTAGGGAAGTGGCTAGTTGGGATAGCTCACCATAAGTGAGATCACCATCCCATCCGCAGATCGCAGGTGCCGTGGGTCGAGCGGCTACATGAACATCCACTAAATCATGTACGCATCTCTCTGAATGTGATGGTACCGTTGCGTTCCACGCCAATATTTGGCGTTCGTCATGTGCATTAAGCTGAATGCTCTGCAATGAGCATTCACTGTAGGCAGAGTCATGGAGTTGTTGGACCACGTACTCGAACTGGTCGAGTATTCTTTCCGTATACGGGGTCGATGCAATATTCACATCATAGCGTGCTTCGACTTCGATGACATCCGAGCCTAGCGTGCACTCGAGATGAATCCCAAAGCTATCAAAATCTTCGAATGGTACTGGAAGTGCCTCTAGTCCTGGGAATTCAATACGATTATCGCTTTCCGCCGCAATTTGCACTACAAGAACATTACGTAGCTCCAAGGCCGTGGCTGCTTCGGGTACAAGGGTCTTGATCTTTTGTAACCCGGTATGCTCGAAGGGAATCATGGCGGTTGATTGTTCCTGAACCGCTTGAATGAATTGTCTTACTGTCATAGTACGGTCTGCTTGCACTCTCACAGGTACGGTAGTCAAAGTCGGACCCGCGATCTCACCTATTTGCCAGACAGGAGCATTGCGGCCAGAGACAGATGCCGCAAACACAACGTCCTGATGTCCTGTATACTGCGCCATCACTAAGGCCCAGGCAGCCCGAAGTATGTTAGAAGTCAGAATGTCTTTACTAGGGCCTCCCGCAAGTCTAATCGTCTTTCTTGCTCGATGTCGTGGCTTTGGCTGGTAATCGATACTAGGTAGTGATGGCCAGTCAGCCATTGCGTCGCCTTGTAGTTGCTGGCGCCAGTAATTTGCCGCGGCCGACGGATCACTTTGATTGAGATAGTGGATGAAACGTGAATATGGGACGGAAAGAGGCATTTCGTAGCTGACATTGTTGATGTTGTTGTACGTCTCAACGAGGCGCTCGCAGATTGAACGCATAGTCCAGCCATCATAAATACTATGGTGAGCCGTCCAGACGAAGAAGCATTCGCCGGTTACTTGCTTGATAAAACCATACCTCAACAGTGGCTGGCCCAGGGCGATACCCTCATCGCGGTCTTGGTTCACATACGCATCGAGGTCTGTACTTAGTCGCCACGCGATATTGTCACGAAGTACCACCTGCATCGACCGGCCGTCCTGCGTGATCAAGAGCCGAGTCCGAAGAATTGGTGTAGCATTGGTCAGCATCTGCCAGGCTTTTTGGAACCTGTCCAGTTCAATCACCGTAGCGTCGAGGGCGTAGATCTGGCGGCTCACGTAGGCAGCGGATTGTCTTGCTGTAATTGCTATCATACCTTCTTGGAGAGGCGTGCAAGGGTAAATGTCCTCGATTTGATCCACAGTTACATTGCATCTGGATGCAATGTTTGCCAGCAGTTCACCCTCATCTAATAGCTGGCTTGTTATGCTTGACCAGAGAGCAAATGGTTCCGGATCTACTTGGAATACCTCGCTATCATTTGTTCGTTCAGCTAAGATTCCCGCCAAACCAGACAAGTGAGGGTGAGAAAAGATATCTGCAACACTCAATCTTAGGTCACGCGCTTGACTTAGAGCTACAATTCGCATCGCAGCTACTGAGTCGCCCCCGAGCTGGAAGAAGTTGTCGTTGGCGCCAACTCTGTCCGTGCTGATGCCTAGGGCCTCAGCCCAAAGCGCTTGTAATCGGAGTTCCATATTAGTTGACGGTGGTTTTTTAGCTTCTCCATCCAAATATTGTCGGATTATATCGGCGGGTAGAGCTTCTAGCACGTTCCTCAGAGTCCTGCGATCAAGCTTACCCGAGATATTTCGGGGCATTTCAGTGACAGATACATAAGTCGATGGCACCATAAATCCGGGTAGTACTTGAAACAAGGCCCTATTGAGCTTGTTGAAGACTTCACGTATTGCTTCGGTCGGAGCAAGCATACCGAAGGACGTGATCTCGCCATTGCGATACTGACTTTCATCCGCGAAGTCAACGGCTGCAACTAGTACCGGCTGGTCTTGTGTGCCCAGCTTCAGTAGCTCCACAGCAACAGAACGAGTGTCTGAGAGATGCTGTGAAATCTGGGACTCGATTTCTTCGATCTCGACCCGCTGACCACGTATCTTTACCTGCATGTCACGCCGTGCGATGTAAACTAGTGAGCCGTCGTTCTTCTGGCGCACAATATCGCCAGAACGATACATCCGAAGCCCACGGGGTAGATTGAGGTGGGCTGTGAAGGCAGGGTCGACAATAAAGGAAGCATTAGTCTTGCTTTCATCATTCAAATAGCCTCGGGCCAGTTGAGGGCCTTCGATCAGAAGCTCTCCCGGAGCTCCAACAGGGCACAATTTGTTGTAGTCCTCTATTTGAACTACCCATAGACGCGTTCCAATAGGAAAGCCAATATTATGGAGCTCGTTTGTGTTCGTGGTTGGCCCGGCGGCAGTAGAGAAGATTGAACACTCTGACGGACCATAACAGTTGAAAAGATTGACTTCCGTCATCCATGTCTTCACGACATCGATTGTTGCTGGCTCCCCTCCCAGTACTAGGGTGTGTAGACTTGGCACATCTCTTGGAGAGAGCAGACGAGCAACGGTATAAGTCATGGCAGCAGAATTGACTCCTGTCAAACGCATGAACTCCGACAACTTATGCTTGTCCATCCGGTCCTCCTCAGATGGCACACAGCATATACCTCCCCATGAAAGGGTCGTAAAGAAGTCTTCGATTGTACCGTCGAACGTATGCGCTGCGTAATTGATTTTCCGTGTATGATGGCCAAATCCATATCTAGCTCCATGCGCTTGAATACTTGTACTCAGAGTACCGTGCTCCATGACCGCTCCTTTAGGTGTGCCCGTTGTTCCTGAAGTGTAGATAACCCACGCCGCGTCGTTATGAGTGACTGAGGTCTTTGGGGCCTCTGTTCGAGCGGGCAGATGTTGGTTCAGATGGCTTGAATTGACCAACTGTCGTCTAAGACCTAGGCCAGCAAGGCGCTCGTCTTGGATGGCGTCCACAAGTACCACAATCATCCCCGTATCCTTGATGATAGTATCGAGTCGCGTTATTGGATGGGTTACCCCCAATGGAACAACAACACCTCCCGCCTTGAGTACTGCTAACATAGCCACTACTGCAAACACAGACTTTTCCATACACACGCCCACCATCTGTTCTCGGGCAGAACCAACGCCGAGAGCGACGAGTTGATGTGCAAGGCGATTGGCTAGATGGTCTAATTCGCCATAAGTAAGCTGTCCGTCCCAAGCTAGAACTGCCGGAGCCGTTGGGCGCGCGAGGCCTTGCTCTTGTACGAGCTCGTGTATGCATTTAGTTACACGCTGAGGCACTGTTGCGTTCCATCTCGAGATCTGCATTTTGTCTTCAGGGTTGAGGAGATTGACATCCCTTAGTTGATGTGTTCTAATAGAAGGATCACATAGTCGTTCAACAATGTATACGAACTGGTCCAGAACCCTGTTCATGTAGACGGTTGCGACAACGTTCTCGTCGTAGCGTGCTTCAACACCAACCTCCTGCCCCAATGTGCACTCGATGTTGACTCCATAGGCGTCAAAGTCCTCAACGTCAGCTGGAATAAGTTCAATTCCCGGAAAATCAAGATGCGTGTCGCTCTCAGCGGCTGGCTGGATGACGAGAAGGTTTCGAAGCTTCAGCACCGAATCGCTTAGTTCTGGCGCAAGCGACTTGATCACTTGCAAACCTGTATGTTCGTGGTTGATCATCTCAATAGCTTGTCGTTGAATACTTTGCAAGAAATCATTAACGGTCTGTCCGCTAGTATGGTCCAAGCTTATCCGTATGGGCACAGTGGTGATTGTTGGGGCAACAATTTCGGTCACGTCTCTGACTGGTGCACTGCGACCAGAGACGTTGGCTGCATATACTACGTCGTTCTGACCGGAGTATTGTATCATGACCAAGCCCCAGGCCGCTCGCAATATGTTGGACATCACAATACCTTGACTGTCAGCAGAAGACAAGGAGATACACTTTCTGAGCGAGTGTCGTGGTCGTGGTTCATAATTGGGCTGAGGAAGTGAAGGCCAATCTGCGGTTACTGAATCTCCTTTGAGCTGTTGACGCCAGTATTCGATGTTGTCCGCACCATTCGTCTGGGTAAGGTATTGGATAAAGCGTGAATAGGGTATTGATGCAGGTATATCTTCATCTTGTTGGTAAAGACTTATGAGCTGACTGCACAACAAGCGAATGGTCCAGCCATCATAAATACTATGGTGAGCTGTCCAAACAAAAATATGCTCGCTAGATGGTAGTTTGATAAGGCCGTAGCGCGAGAGCGGCCGACCTAGTCTTATACCTTCCTCTTTATCCTGCTGGATGTAGTCCTCTAGACTTGAGCCGTATCGCCAACTAATGTCGTCACGTACTACTACCTGTAACGACCCATCCGGTCCCACAAGAGCGCGTGTTCGTAAGATAGGAGTCCTCGACACCAACTTATGCCATGCCTCTTGGAAGCGTGGTATGTCGATTTTATTAGACAGGACATATGCTTGACGACTGACATACGCCGATGGTTGACGTGCTGTAACAGCTAGTAGTCCCTCTTGTAGCGGCGTACAAGGATAAATATCTTCGATATCCTCTATAGCAACATCGCACTGCTCTGCAATGACTGCGATTTGTTGTCTTTGTTTATCGAAACCGCCACTCACGACAGGTTCCCATAATGAGAACGGCTCCGGGTCTTCGTCCATGACGTTGAGGTCGTTCCTTGCGCGTTCAGTCATTACACGTGCTAGGTCTGACAATCGTGGGTTTTGGAATATATCTGAGACTGTTAATTGCAGTTGGCTGGTTTGTGTCGTCGCCGCTACTATTCGCATTGCTGTGACTGAATCGCCACCAATTTGGAAAAAGTTATCATGAGCGCCGATCTTGTCAATACCCAGAGCTTCAGCCCATAGTAACTGAATTACTTTCTCCATGTGTGTCGAAGGTGCCTCCTGGGATAACTCTTCGTCAACCATATATCGTGCCAGGCCCCCAGATGGTATCGCTTTGAGCAAAGCATGTACAGCTAGTCGATCGAGTTTGCCGGAGATATTAGTAGGCATTTGTGCCACCGGCACAAACATTGCAGGCACCATATAGGATGGCAGGACTCCAGTCAGCGACTGGCGAAGCTCATTGAAAGCGTTTCTTAATTGAGGAGTTGGAGCTAGGGTTCCAAGTGATTCTATCTCTCCAGGGTAGTGCTCGCTATCATTCTTGAAGTCTACAGTTGCAATCAGACTCATGTGTGCGTCATCCTGTAGCATTGTGACCACTGCTGCGTGAGCTCCTGTCAAGTGACAAACAATCTGATATTCGATCTCGCCAACTTCTACTCGCTGGCCTCGTATCTTGATCTGATTGTCGCGTCGGCCGAGATATATGAACGATCCGTCTTCATTTTGACATACTAGGTCCCCTGTACGATATATATGACGGGCCGAAGATAAACCTGTTTGTTGATTCGTGAATGCAGGATCTACGACGAACGATTCTTTGGTCTTCGCACTGTTAAGGTAACCTCGAGCCAATAGCGGACCTTCGATCAGAAGTTCGCCTGGGGCACCAATAGGACAAAGCTGATTGTAATTGTGTAGTTGGGTTACCCAATGTAGTGTAGACATCGGAAACCCAATATTGTCTGCTTGATCAGGACTTGAAAGCGGCCCGTTGCATGTACAGACCGACCCCTCGGATGGTCCATACGTGTCGTAAAGTGTCGCTGCCTTCATCCACAACTCGATAACTTCTGGTTTGACTGCCTCCCCGGTCAATGCTAATGTCTTTAATGATGGCACTTCAGTGGGCGAAAGCATTTGTGCCACAGTTGGAGTAAGACTAGCAAAATTGGCGTCCATCGCCTGTATGGCTCCCGGTAGGTTGTTGACGCGGTCACTCTCGGACGGAACACAAATGCATCCGCCATAGATCAAGGTCGCTGATACATCAGAGATGCTGACATCGAATGTAAAGGGTGTGAATTGCAAAGCCCGTGTCTCGGCAGATAGCCTCATTTTCTCACCCTGGGTCATCATGCTTGTGCACAAACCCCCATGTTCTAGTACGACTCCCTTAGGAGTGCCGGTACTGCCTGAAGTGTAGATGATCCATGCAGCGTTATGAGGTGTCACTCCAGTCATAGGAGGTTCTGTATTGATTGGCAGTGTCTCCAGCAGGGCGCCATTTACGACAACTAGTTTAACATTTCGACTGAGGTCTGCAAGACGCTTCTGGTGATGTAGGTCGACGAGGATCACGTCGATAGAAGCATCCTCAATAACAACATCAAGGCGAGGTAGAGGATGTGTAACACCAAGTGGGACTACCACTCCGCCGGCGAAAAGAATGGATAGAATCGCAACGATAGACCATTTCGATTTGTCCATACACAGGCCTACCTTCTGCTCTGGACCAACTCCAAGACTAGCAAGCTGATATGCGAGGCGTAGGGACTGATTAGCTAGATCTCTGTATAAGAGTTCGCCATCCCACGCGCATACTGCTTTTGCTTGAGGTCGAGCCACGACTTGCTCATAGAACATCTCGTGAATACAATTGTCTACACGAGGCGGTTGCGTGGCGTTCCACCGCAGGATTTGTTCTTGATCTTCAGGACTAATAAGGACAATATCACTCAACCGACAGGATTTAGATGTGGCACTACCGCATAGTTGCTGCACAAGATGTGCAAATTGCGCGGAGATTCTTTTGATCTGCGACGAAGGTATGACTTTGTCATCGTAGCGGAAGTCGATTCTGACTTCGTCTATGCCAAGGGTGCACTCAGTAAGAAGTCCATAGCTGTCAAAATTCTCCTTCCCAAGCGGAAGTGCTTCTATGCCCGGGAAGTTGTTAGCCGCTCCTTGTTCTTCAGCTGTCTGCACTAGTAGAACATTTCGAAGGTCTAATGTTGGACCGAGCTTCGGAACTAGAGCTTTGATAGCCCTCAAGCCAGTATGCTCATGATCTATCATTTGTGCAGCCTGCTTTTGTATAGCGAGGAGAAATGAAGCTACGTCCTGCGTCCAATCGATTTGGATACGCACTGGTACGGTAGTAATGGTAGGTGCGATAATACTATCCACTTGTGGAATAGGTGCGTTTCGACCAGATACCGTAACCGCAAAGACTACATCATTGTGACCTGTGTACTGTGCCATGATGAGAGCCCAAACGGCACGAATCACGTTGGCAGTGGTCACAACGCTCCGAGACTCGAGTTGAGGAAGTCGAACGATCCGCGTCATCTCATGTTGTGGCTTTGGCTGGTAGTCGATTCGAGGGAGCGGCGGCCAATTCGCCATCACCTCTCCCTGAAGTTGATCAGCCCAATAGGCTGCACTGCCCGCCTTTGCTACCTCCTTTTGAGCAAGATAGCGAATGAATCGAGAAAAGGGTGCTGTAGGTAGTGCACTGCCATGAAAATATATATTGGCAAGTTGCCGATACATTAACAGCGCACTTATGCCGTCGTACACGCTATGATGAGCAGTCCATACGAAGTAACGCTCATCAGAGTCTCGCTCTCGGACCAAGCCCCATCTCACAAGGGGTTTTCCGAGAGCAATGCCCTCGTCACGGTCCGAAGCCATGTAGTCTTCTAGATTTTCGCTATCCCTCCATGGGTCAATTCCACGCACCACGATTTGTAGAAATGATTGTAGTCCTTGACCCGTAAGTATGCGCGTACGTAGGATCGGAGTTGCCTTTGAAAGAGCTCTCCAAGCTGCCTGAAAGCGATCTAAGTCAATGGTATCGGCAAGTTTGTAAACCTGGCGGTCAATATATGCCAATGGCTGTCGTGCTGTGATAGCCATAAGACCTTCTTGTAATGGTGTGCACGGATATACGTCCTCGATATCGTTGACAGAGATGCCACATTGCTTAGCAACCACTTCTAATTTTTCTTGTTGCTGTTCTGACCCGACTTGTACTTCTGACCAAAGTGAAAATGGTTGAGGGTCTTGTTCTACCTGCTTGTTGATGGAACGCTTGGCCAGAAGCTCTGCCAAATCAATCAGCCGTGGATGTTGGAACAAATCCGCTACTGTCAATTGTAACTCGCGAGCCGATTCTGTGGCTAACCCTATCATGCGCATGGCAACCACCGAATCCCCACCTATCTGGAAGAAGTTATCGTAGATTCCTACTTGGCTGAAGGAGAGGTTCAACGCCTCAATCCAAAGGGAGTGGACTACGCATTCTGTCTTAGTGGAAGGTGCCACCTTATGATCGTTGGCTGACAAGTGTTGCTGTCGTTCATCAGGCGTCATGGCCTCCAAAAGATCGCGGACTGCACGGCGGTCAAGTTTACCATTCACGTTCAACGGCATATCTGCAATTGCGACGTACATGCTCGGCAGCATGTACGTCGGCAATACTTGGAATAACGATCCTCGCAGCATCTCGAATGTAAGCGACAGCGCAGGGGTGAGCATCAATAACCCCGACGGAGTTACTGCACCATGACGGTGCTCACTATCCCTAGTAAATTCTATCACCGCTGTGAGAATTACCTGTGACCCGTTGCTCTCCTGCTCTAGTAGTTCTACAGCCACAGTCCGAACCTGAGGATGTTGTGCAATTTGATACTCAATTTCGCCTACCTCCACACGCTGCCCTCGAATCTTAATTTGCGTATCGCGTCGACCAAGGTGCGTGATAGATGAGTTCTCATTCTGTTTAACAAGGTCTCCGGTCCGATACATGCGCGTGCCGGATGGCAGGTCAAACTTCTGAGAAAATCTAGGATCCAAAACAAAAGCAGCTCTTGTCTTTCTAGCATCATTGAGATATTCTCGTGCTAATAATGGACCTTCGATAAGCAATTCTCCAGGAGCTCCAATTGGGCATAGTTGATTGTAGTCCACATCGACAACCCAGAGTCTTGTGCCCATTCCTGTGCCAATGACTGCCGATTGTGTTGCATCTTTGAGGGGTTCACCACAAGAGGAATGGATAGAGCATTCTGAGGGTCCGTAGGCATTGAGGACTGTGGCATAGCCTAGCCACTGCTCTACGACATCTGCCTTAACTGGTTCGCCTAACAGAGCTATTTGTTGCATGGAGGGCACCTCACGGGGATTGATTAGTCGTGCAACAGTCGAGGTGAGGGTAGCAAAAGTAACTCTCATTTGGCGCATAGCGGCTGTCAGGTTGCTCATTCGGTCGTTCTCGCTTGGGACGCACACCACACCCCCCCAGGACAATGTAGTGAAATAATCTTGAATGCAAACATCAAACGTATGCGCAGAAAATTGCAGCATCCTGGTGTTTGTGTCCATGCCGAATCTTGCACCGTGGGCTTGTATACTGCTGCAAAGAGCGACATGCTGTAGTACAACTCCCTTCGGCTTGCCAGTACTACCGGAAGTATAAATAACCCACGCGGCATCCTGCAGAGTGGTGCTATTTTGTAGTACTTGCTTATCAGCAAGAACAGGCAGTTCCTCTAGCAGATCAGCGTCAACTGTGATCAGCCTGACGCCTGGAATGGAGAGTCGATCTCGCTGTTTCTCATCCACCAGAATTATGTCGGTTTTAGTATCATGAACAATGCCTTCTATACGTGCTTTTGGATGATTAACACCGAGAGGTACCACTACTGCCCCCGCCTTTAGCACGGCAAGCATCGATATGCCTGCCCATTTGGATTTGTCCATGCAAATGCCAACCATGCGTTCCGAGCATGCTCCAAGGCTTGTTAAGTATCGGGCTAACCACGTAGCTTGTGTATTAAGCTCGTCATACGTGAGATCACCATCCCATGCACAAATAGCTATGGCATTTGGCCGAGCCTTAGTCTGCTCTTGTACCAGTTCGTGGATACATCTTTCGATTCGAACGGGGGCAGTCTTCGACCAGTTCGAGATAGCTTCCTCATCGTACGCACTTAGATATGATATCTCCTCGAGACGACATGTACTGTTGCGAACATCAAATAACTGTTTCACAACGTGCTCGAATGTCTTGATTGTTCTCTTAAGCTGTGGAGTGGCGATAACTTTCTCGTCGAAGCGTGCTTCAACTTTAACCAATCCGGACAGAAGGGAGCACTCGACTGTGAGTCCGTAGCTGTGGAACCCTTCTAAATCGGCTGGTATTGGGTCCAGCCCTAGAAAAGTAGTACTGTCTATATCGGAAGCGGGCTGAATGACAAGTAGATTTCGTAGTTCCAGACTTGAACTAAGCTCTGGAACAAGCTTCTTGATTACTTGCAAGCCCGTGTGTTCATAATTGATCATATCCACTGCCTGCTGCTGTACGTTCTGAAGAAATTGGTCGACAGTGATAGGCTGTGCACCGTCTAGGTGGAATCGTACCGGTACGGTGGTAATCGTTGGTCCTGTCATTTCAGCTATTTGCCAGACCGGCGCATTGCGCCCTGACAGAGTAACTCCAAAAACTACATCACCCTGACCAGCATACTTGGCCATTGTCAGAGCCCATGCAGCTCGAAGCACGTTCGGCAAAACTGAGTTTTCCCGATTGTGCATTGCGAGATCCGACAGAGTGATATCGCAAGTATATCGCTGCTGTGGCTTCGGTTGATAATCAGCACGCGGCAACGACGGCCAATTAGACACGACATTTCCTTGAAGCTGATTTAACCAATATCTTCTACTTGCGTCTTCATCTCGGCGGACGAGATAACGGATGAAGCGAGAGTATGGTACTGTGGAAGGTATACGCTGGTCAAAGTAAATATCAGAAAGACGGCGATACATCAGAGACACACTCCAGCCATCGTACACGCTGTGGTGGCCGGTCCAGATAAAGAAAGCCTCGCTACTGTTCTGGACAAGGCCAAATCGCACCAACGGCTGCCCAAGCTTCATACCAGTAGTTTTATCTTGAGCAACATAGTCACCCAAGTTTGCACCGTACTGCCATGAGATACTGCCGCGTACAACGACTTGCAGCGACACATCACTAGTATCTACGCCTGCTAAAATGCGAGTGCGAAGAATTGGCGTTGCTTGAGCCAAGGTTTGCCATGCTTCCTGAAAACGAACGATATCGACAGTCGGCGCTACTTTGAAGATCTGACGGCTCACATATGCTGTTGGCTGATGTGCAGTAATTGCGATTAGTCCTTCTTGTAGAGGTGTGCAAGGGTAGATGTCTTCGATGTCGTCTACTGTGATGTTGCACCGTGTTGCGATAACTGCAAGGTCTTCTTGTCCTCGCTTACGAGTATCGCGACCGTGGATTCCAGACTCCTCCCACAGATCAAGCGGAGCCGAATCTTCTTCTTCTTCTTCTTCCTCAACTCCGTTCTTAATCGTCCGTCTCTCAAGCACGCGGGCCAGATCCGATAATTGTGGATGCTGAAAAACATCGCCAACGGTCAGCCTCAGGTGACGAGAAGGTTTCAATGCCACCATCCGCATTGCCGCTACGGAATCACCCCCTATGCGGAAAAAGTTGTCGCTAATCCCTATATCCTGAGGGTTGATAGCAAGCACCTCTGACCACAGACTCTGAACCTGCTGTTCTAAGTCTGTAGAGGGGGCCACCTTTGGTCCGTCGTCGGACATGTACCGTTGTAATTCGTTGAAGGAGATTGCATCTAGCTGTGTCCGCAACGCCCGTCGGTCAAGCTTGCCAGATGCATTCATCGGTATATCAGACATAGGCACATATAATGTGGGAATCATGTAGGCGGGGAGCACCTGAGACAGTGCCAACTGTAAATCCTGGAAAACTGCACGCAGCCCATCCGCTGAAGCCACAGTTCCTATCGCTGTTGTCGTTGCTGTGTTGGCATATTCGGAATCTATCGCAAAATTCATCACCGCCACAAGGCTGGTCTGCGCACCTCGTTGTAACAATTCGACTGCCACAGTTCGAATTTCGGGGAGGTGGCGTACGATTTGATACTCAATCTCACTGATTTCCACCCTCTGCCCTCGAATCTTGACCTGTGTGCTATCGCATCGACCCAAGTACATGAGTGATCCATCTTGATTTTGACGCACTAGATCACCAGTGCGATACATACGACGCCCAGGCCCTAAGCCCAGCTGCTTGGTAAAGTCAGGGTCGATAATGAATGCTGCTTGCGTCTTCTTCTCGTCGTTTAAGTACCCTCTTGCTAAAAGTGGCCCCTCAATAAGGAGCTCACCGGGTGCCCCAATTGGACATAGCTGGTGATAGTTGGCTGCTTGCACGACCCAGAACAGTGACTTCATTGGTTTTCCGATATTTTGGGCCTCCTCAACATTAAATAATCGCCTACTGTTAGACGCCACTATGGAGCATTCTGTTGGACCGTATGAGTTGAACACACTCGAGCGTCTTCCCCAGGTCGTCAGAACTGCAGGCTTGAGGGGCTCGCCGCTCAGGACCAAAGTGGACAACGAGGGCACCTGAGATGGAGTTATGGTCTCAGTCACAGTCGACGTGAGTTCTGCATAATTAACTTCCATTCGATTCGCTGCCTCCGCCAATGAGTTCATGCGCTCATCTTCAGATGGCATGCAGACGCACCCACCAGCTTGGAGCGTACTGAAGATGTCACAGAGACTGACATCGAACGTGAAAGATGCAAATTGGAGAGTTCGAGTGTAACTATTGATCCCCACCGTCTTGGCGTGACCTGTCAGACTAGTACAGAGTGATGCGTGTTGCAATACCACTCCCTTAGGCGTTCCAGTACTTCCTGAGGTGTAAAGAATCCAAGCCGCATTATCAGGCGTTACCCCAGTCTCAGGTGGCTTCGCTTGAGAGGGTAAGCCTGCAATGAGCTTCGAATCTACAACGATCAAGGTCGTTGCCAGCGCAGCCAATTCAGCTCGCTGCATCTCATCAACCAAGACGATCCTGGCTTTGGTTTCTTGAACAATGGCCCTCGTTCTAGCAAAAGGGTGTGTAACGCCTAATGGCAGTACCGAGCCGCCTGCATACAAAACAGCTAGCATGGCAACAATAGTCCATTTAGATTTGCTCATACAAAGACCAACAGTTTGTTCAGGTCCCACTCCAAGGCCAACTAGGTGGTGGGCTAAGCGCATGCTTTCGTTCGCTAATTCAGCATATGTATATTCTCCGTCCCACGCGTCGACTGCGCTTGTAGCTGGTTTTGCAATGACCTGATCTTGCACCAGATGGTGGACACACCTGTTCACGCTTGGAGGAATGTGCTCATTCCAGTCAAGGATCTGTTGTTGATCTGATATCCTGATCATGGCCACCTCGCGAACTAAGGTTTTGCCGACCATTGGACTGCACAAGCGTTGGACTGTAGATGAGAATTGTTCCATAACATGCTGTAACTGCGTATTGTTAAGGACATGTTCGTCGTAGTTGACATGAACTTCAATTGCCTGACTCCCTAGTATGCACTCCACATTGAGACTGTAGCTATCAAAGTTATCCATTGCTACCGGTATCATTTCAAGCCCAGGGAACTCCTTATATGCATCGCTCTCGTCTCCAGGTTGTATGATGAGCAAATTCCGTAGCTCCAGCGCAGCACTGCATTCAGGAAGCAACCTTTTAATCGTCTGAAGACCAGTGTGCTCGTATTCAATCATCTTAACTGCTTGTTTCTGAACCTCCAATAAAAACTCTGCAACACTCATAGTGCGGTCTATGCATATTCGGACAGGGACTGTAGTGATCGTAGGAGCGATGATGTCTGCTATTTGTGATATTGGCGCATTTCTGCCTAATACGGTAACTGCAAATACTACATCGTCGTTGCCAGAATATTGCGCCATAACCAGAGCCCAAGCCGCTCGCAGGACATTAGACATCATGATCATTCCTGAATCATAACCTTCGGGAAGACTGATACTACTTCGAAATACATGTTGCGGGTGTGGCTGATAGTTTGCACTCGGTAGTGGAGGCCAGTCGGCCATTGCATCGCCATGAAGCTGGTCGCGCCAGTAACCTGTTGCAGCTGTGGGATCTTGTTCGGCAAGGTAGTGAAGGAACCGGGAGTAAGGTATTAGACGAGGAACGTAATTCTGCTGGTAAATGGCGGCAAGTTGTCGGTAAAGTAATAACGCACTCCACCCGTCATAAATACTGTGATGCGCTGTCCAGACAAAGATGCATTGTCCGGAATCCTCTTGGATCTGTCCAAACCGTGCCAGCGGCTGGCCGAGAGTCATCCCTTCAGCACGATCCCGGGCTAGATAGCTCTTGAAACTCGATCCTCGGCGCCATAATAAGGGTTCGCGGACCACCACCTGTAGTGATTGACCTCCAGGCTCTATGACTATGCGGGTTCGTAGACTGGTCACTGTTGCAAATAGTGTCTCCCAAGCAGACCAAAATCGCTCCACGTCGATGTCGCTCGTAAGAGAGAATGCGCGGCGCTCCACATAAGCTTCCGGCCGCCGGGTCGTTATGGCTATCAAACCTTCCTGCAAAGGTGTACAAGGGTAAACATCCTCAATCTGCTCGGCTTCAATATCACATAACAATGCAATCTCCTCTAGTCGCCGCCGTTGTTCGGTCAAATCTGAATCTCGATGAGACGCCCACAACGCGAATGGCGCAGTGTCGATGTCCTCTTGCTTATGGTTGTTGAGAATTCCCGCTTCACCGCTGTCATCTTCCGCAAAAGGCCGACGTTTTGCTGTGGAGAAGAGCTCTGAAATGCTCTGTGTTCCGATAACATCAGCGGTCTTCAACTCTATCCCCCGCTCCTCACATTGTGTTACAAGCTTGATGGCCGATATAGAATCACCTCCTAAAGAAACAAAAGAGTAAGTATCATCTAACTCCTCAACCTTAATTTTCAAAACCTTTGCACAGATGATCCTAAAATCTTCTTGAAAGTCGCTTGTCGAATGGACCTTCGACGACGTGTCGAATTCGGGAGATGTTCCATTTCCATTAGTATAAGTGCCATTTCCATTGGTATGGGTGCCATTTCCATTGATATGAGTGCCGTTTCCGTTGATATGTGTACCGTTTCCGTTGATATGCGTGCCGTTTTCGTTGATATGAATCCCATTACTGTTCGAATCTCGAAGTATTTGTTTTGGACTTCCAGTCTGAAGCGCCCCGTTCCCATTAATCTCCTTCTCCAAGTTCTCCAAGCAATCTGGTACAGTCATAATTGTACAAGAGAAGTCCTTAGTAACTTAGTATAATCTGAAGGTCTCGAAAGTTAGTGCCTCCATACCTCTATCTCTGGCCGTTGTCGAGTCTTTGCGATTGTAGCATAAGTAAGGAGAATTTCTATTCCCAAAATCTTCTGAATGCTGCAAAATGGTATCACTAGCTTTGCACACCTTGGGACCAGGGCAACATGTTATGTGTCGAGGCTCTGGGCCTCCATGGCGGATAAAGTACATTTACGCCACAGCCACAGTGATTGCATGCAAGGTCTAAATATTGACACATTTATGTAGCTCCATTTTCGGAGTCCTGGATTGGTGCTTGAGCTCATAAGCTGCAGTACAAAGCACAAATTTGAGAATCCCATCATCCAGAAGACGCCTATTCTCGAAGATTTCGAACACGCTGCCTTAACTATGTAGTAATCTTACATCGTGAGAGGAAGAAATAAATTTGCGGTCCACATTTGGGCAAGCACAACGTCTTCGCATCATTAGTCCGATATGAACTTGGGATCGCACTTTGAAAATATGAATAAGTAGCTGCCCTCTGCACTTCACTTCACTTAAGTCAACCTTCTCATCTCGGCACTGGTGTAATCATTTGCTTACCCCTTTTTATGGTAAGCGAGGGCATCGTTGGAACTTAGTCAGCTGCGTTTTTCGAGCTTTAGGCTACACTTGTCGGAGTTGGTCCTTAGTCATAACCACCACACATTTAATTCTCATATAATATCAAATAATACAGTTTTTAAAAGTATACTATTACCTATTTACTACCTTATTCTTGCACTCTATCTATTCACGATATATCTTCTGTTGCAAATGCTTTATCTTACCTTTTATCACAGAATAGAGCTGCAGTTCACTCTAAAACAAATTCAGTCAAACAATAGACTTCAGTTCTCTAACAAGATACTATACCAACAGGCTTGTAGAGTATTTATAGCATAGAATGTCTGCTCCTACAACAGGGTACAAGGGACGAAATGCTATGATAGGCTTATGTTATTTAGGATCAGCTCTTTATTGGTCCCAGTTTCAAACATGAGTCGTTAAATCGGAGATAGCAAGTTTTCGTTCTTACTGTAGCACGGGATAGTCAACGTTGGACGAATTTCATGCTTCAAAAATCTTGATTGATCTATGCACTAGGGTGCGACAGCATACCGTGCCACATTACAGTATCACTCCAGGATGTTACGCATGTTGCCAATTATGTCCATTGTAGCTGACACGGAACTAGCTATCTGAATACCTTGTGCACCTTGTGTCGTGACTGGCCTGCGTAACAAAGCATCCATAGACTACATCCAAACTTCAGCCTGAAGAGGTTTTCGGTAGCATATAATCATCAAGCTTTGGTACAGTTTTTTTTTCTTCTTCTTTTTCTTGTTCTTTTTTTCTTTCTTTTTTGTCATATTTACCAACTTCTGTGATCAATATCGCCAAATCACTTCAACATAGAAATCCCGTAAGATGGGCGATATTAATGGTAGCGTTGACCCATCAAACATGGTGTACGAGCCTCTCGCTATTGTTGGCATGGGGATGAGGCTACCAGGTGGAATTCACACAGCTGAAGACTTGTGGAGTCTGCTAGTCGAAAAAAGAACAACCCGATGCGAAGTTCCCAGCGATAGATTCAACATTTCGGCTTTTTACAGTCCATCAGGGAGAGTTGGATCGGTTAAAATGCAATATGGCCATTTCTTAGCGGCCACCGACGATCTACAACACTTGGACGCCTCTTTTTTCTCTATGAGTAGAAAAGAGGTGGAAATTCTTGATCCTCAGCAACGGATGCTGTTAGAAGTCGTGTACGAGTGCATGCAAAATGCAGGGCAATCAAATTGGAGAGGAGGGAATATAGGATGCTACGTGGGAGTTTGGGGAGAAGTATATTTTACCATTATCAATCGCACTACAATTCTAACTTGACGTACAGGACTGGGTGGACATTCATGCAAAGGATAGCCAAGATGCGGTATGTATATAGAATGAACAAATGCAAACTTTCAAAGGCTGATTTTTGTAGGGTATGTATCGTATAGCCGGGGGACAAGACTTTGCTATTTCCAACAGAATAAGCTACGAATACGATCTAAAGGGCCCTTCATTCACAATCAAAAGTGGATGCTCGTCATCCATGATAGGACTACACGAAGCTGTTCGAGCCATCCAAGCTGGTGATTGCACGAGTGCTATAGTTGCAGGGACAAACCTCATTCTATCGCCAACTATGTCAATCGCTATGACAGAGCAAGGTGTCCTTTCTCCAGATGGCGCCTGCAAATCCTTTGATATATCGGCCGACGGTTATGCGAGAGGAGAAGCTATAAATGCGATTTATATCAAGAGACTAAGCGACGCCTTACGGGACGGCGATAAAATTCGAAGCGTAATTCGAGCTACGGCAAGCAATTGTGATGGAAAGACACCGGGTATGACGTTGCCAAGTTCAGAGAGTCATGAGTCTATGATGCGAAGAGCTTACAAGGAAGCATGTCTTGACCCTACCGAGACAGCTTTTGTGGAGGCACATGGAACCGGTACAAATGTTGGCGACCCATTAGAAGCTACTGCCATTGCTAGAGTCTTTGGTGGTGAGAAGGGTGTTTATATTGGTAGTGTCAAGCCAAACCTTGGCCATAGCGAAGGCGCCTCCGGAGTGACTTCGATTCTGAAGACGGTGTTAGCTCTTGAGAATAGCACCATCCCACCAAATATCAACTTTTCGACTCCTAATCCAAAAATCCCCTTCGAGACGGCAAACATGAAGGTGCCCATTGAACCAATATCGTGGCCAAAGATTCAAGCCGAGAGAGCTAGTGTCAACTCCTTCGGTATTGGGGGAGCAAATGCACATGTCATCCTCGACAGCCCTGCGTCTATGGGTATCAGTAATATGAAAACACACACCACAAATGGCCTTCGTAATGGAGATTTAATGAATGGACACTCAATGAATGGAACCTCAACGAATGGACACTCGATGAATGGACACTCGATGAATGGACACTCCACGAATGGACACTCCACGAATGGACACTCAATGAATGGAACCTCAATGAATGGACACTCCAAACCCAGACCGGCTCTTCTGGTACTCTCTGCGACCAATACAGACTCTTTGAGAGCAAATGTAGTCAAGCACCAGCAATATGTCGAGACAAACCCCGAGAAATTGAAAGACATCGAATACAATTTATGCAACCGCAGAGAACACTTATCACATCGTGCATTTTGTGTCACAGATGGATTATCAACCCTGGAGTTTTCGCCCCTTAACAAGCCAAAGAAGACACCAACAGTGGTAATGGTGTTTACTGGCCAGGGAGCTCAATGGGCTGAGATGGGAAAAGAACTTATAAAGGACTTTGCATCTTTTAGCCAAGACATTGATTCCATGAATAATACTCTTTCGAAACTGGACCATCCGCCACCATGGAACATCAAGGAGGAGTTAATGAAGCACGATTCTCTAAGTTGCCTCAGCAAAGCAGAATATGCTCAGCCACTTGTTACTGCAGTTCAAGTCGCTCTTGTCAACCTTTTAAGCCGATTTGGTGTTCAACCAGCTGCTGTAGTCGGCCATTCTAGTGGCGAGATTGCAGCTGCATATGCTGCAAACGCAATTACAGCAAATGAAGCAATCATTATTGCTTATTACCGAGGCCAAGTTACGAAAGGCTTTTCCCGACGTGGTGGAATGGCGGCAGTAGGTCTGGGACGAGAAGAGGTTCTCCCCTTTCTGATCCCGGGTGTCGGAATTGCCTGTGAGAACAGTCCTAGCAGCGTGACACTTTCTGGCGATGAAGATGCGCTAGATGCTACTTGTCAAAATATCAAGACTGCACTCCCAGATATCTTCTTACGACATCTGAAGGTCGAAATGGCATATCATTCACGTAAGTTTTCTATTACTGCGAAGGCAACTACCATACTTGTGTTTTGTGCTTACTCCAGGTACTATAGATCATATGAGAGAGTTAGGAGAAGCATACGAAGCTTTGCTTCGACCTCACTTGAAGAGCACGGCCCCAGATGTGCCATTTTTCTCTAGTGTCGTTGGCAAAATCCTCACAAAATCCGAGAGATTCGATCCTGCATACTGGAGGGCAAACCTAGAAAACCCTGTTCTCTTCAATTCGGCTATTAAGCTCATACTCGATACTCAGGCTCAGGACCATTTGTTCTTAGAAATTGGTCCCCACTCAGCCCTGGCTGGACCTATTCGACAAATTCTGAAGGCTAACTCAAGAAAGAATGATACATACGTTACGGCTCTGGAACGAGGAAAAGACTGCCGCGAAAGCGTACTCAAGATGGCTGGCGAGTTGTTCCTTCAAAACATCCACATCAACTTTAAGCAAGTTGCCCCTTCTGGGACCGTCTTGACCAACCTGCCACTATATCAGTGGTGTCATGATCAGGAGTATTGGAACGAGAGCAGAGTGAGTAGGGAATGGAGACTTCGGAAACATGCTAATCATGAAATCCTCGGATCTCGTACGGTGGAAGGCAATGACCTTCAACCGGAGTGGAGAAATGTACTACGCCTTGACAATGTTCCTTGGCTCCGGGACCATCAGATCATCAACGATATAGTCTTTCCGTGCGCCGGATATCTCTCTATGGCGTGTGAAGCGGTACGACAAATATCGACTACAGAAGACTTCACTTTCCGAAACGTTCTTATACAGACAGCTTTGGTTCTGTCGGACTCGAAGTCTGTTGAGATGATAACAAGCTTACGTCCGGTACGACTGACTAACACTTTGAACTCTGTCTGGTGGGAGTTTTCTATCTCATCATTCAATGGGAGTATTTGGATGAAGCATTGCAGTGGCCAGATTCGAGCTGGAACTGATAACCCTAAAGTAAAATTGCCTCGCCGAATTGAAGACCATCCACGCCTGGTTCCATTGCCTTACCCAGCAATGAAGAAAGTTGGCCTCAATTATGGCCCTACTTTTCAGGGGCTAGAGCGGCTTTCCGCGCTGCCAAAGAAGATGACTGCTTCGGCAACGTTGTCTAAGCCGGAGCAGTCAGAATCGCATTATGCCATTCATCCAACGACTATAGACCATTGCCTACAACTCTTCATTATTTCGACATGCGAGGGTACTCTGCGAAATATCAACAAGCTATGTGTCCCAACATGCATTGATCAGCTCTATATATGTGGTGGCAAAACTACAAATGGGGTCAAGGCTGAAGCTGTTGGTGCTCAGAACTCTAGTGGCACTATATCTGGGGACGTTGTGGCCGTTTCCGGCGATCAAATTATTCTATCTTTAGTTGGAGGGCAATTTTCACCTATCGAGGAAAATTCATCGGACGAAAGTCCCGATACAATCGCAGGAGCAAGACTTGACTGGAGACCAGATCTCGACTTTGTTAAGATGGACAGCCTAATCCGACCACAACAGCAGTCCACGGCTGCGACGAAGTCACTCGAAAGACTCACTATACTTTCCATTATTGAAATAGGTCGTCGTATCTCGGGACTTGTTGCGAAGTCTGAGTACTTGGAGAAGTTCCGGTCTTGGATTAATGCTCAGATCCAAAGAGCATCCGAGAACAGGTATGATTTAGTTGAAGATGCACAGTCTCTATTAGCCGTTCGTGTTAAACAGCGGCAAAGGCTCATCACTGAACTGTCAAAGAATATATCGAACTCGGAAGTAGCGGCATCTGGGGAACTAATTTCTCGCGTTCTTAAGAACTGCGAGGATATCATGGAGGGAGAGGTTGACGGTATAGAAATTTTGCTTCCCGAAAATGGTCTCACACGCTTCTATGATAGCCTGGAATCTCGAACAGATTGCATCGATTTCTTTGCAGCGGCTGGGCATTCGAAACCAAATCTACGGGTTCTAGAAATTGGCTCTGGAACAGGAGGAACCTCAGCCGTTGTCCTAAGAGGCCTGACTTCGACAGCCGAACGGATGTATTCAACTTACACATACACCGATATATCTTCTGGCTTCTTTGTTGAAGCCCAAGAGCGGTTTAAGGACTATCAAGGACTGGAATATAAAGTACTCGATATATCTAAAGACCCCACCGAACAAGGTTTTCAAGATGGATCGTATGACTTGATTGTTGCAGCGAATGTCTTGCACGCAACACCAAGCCTGAATACCACGCTGAGCCACGTCCGAAAACTGCTTGCTGAAGATGGCCGTCTGTTCTTACAAGAACTTTCGCCACAGGTTCAATTCGCCAACTTGTAAGTTTCACAAGAGTTTAAGGAATTTCGCTAATATTTTTGAATAGAATTATGGGTGTCTTACCAGGCTGGTGGCTTGGAGAGGTAGATGGTCGAGCCAATGAGCCGTATATCTCTCCTCAGCGATGGGATGTGGAGCTCAGAAAAGTTGGGTTCTCTGGCCTTGACGCTACGATCTATGATGCCGAGCAGCCGTACCAGTTTAATGCTAACATAATTTCCCGTCCTAGCAAGGTGGACCGTATTGCTCAGCGAGTTACTTTGCTTTATGAGCAAGACTCAGAAATTGAGGGAATCAAAACCTCATTAGCTAATAAGGGTTATTTAGTCGACCTTTGCACAATCAAGCAGACCCCGCCTGCTGGGCAAGACATCATATCTCTTCTCGAAATTGAGAGTCCCATGTTTGAGAAGATTTCAGATACAGACTTGGTTGTATTTCAAAATCTTATCAAAAATCTTGGAACTAATCAGCTACTATGGGTAACCAGATCAGCTCAGACGGAGTCTTATGATCCTCGGTTTGGTATGGTCCTCGGTTTAGCAAGAACTCTTCGCTCGGAATTGTCAATATCTATTGCCACACTCGAAATAGACGTAATCGACGAGGTCGCATATACCACTATTGCGAATGTTTTTGACAAACTCAAAAACAGCTCTTCCAAACCAGACGTCAATCCTGATTATGAGTTCGTCCTGTCGAAGAAAGTTATCAATGTTGGCAGATATCATTCTATTTCAGTAGAGCAAGAACTTGCTGTCTCAGCCTCGCAATCCCAGGCGGTAAAGCTTGAAATTGGCAGGTTTGGACTGTTGCAAACTTTGAGATGGGTACCTTATCTTCAATCTAAGGTGGGCCATGACCAGATTGCCGTGGAGCCTAGATGTGCAGGCTTAAACTTCAAGGTGCGTTGTGCCTCAGACTTTTTTGTGAAAGTCATAAATTCTAACATCTCGCACCAGGATGTCCTCGTATCGATGGGTATTGTGAATGGGGACTCACTTGGTCTTGAGGGCTCAGGAATAGTAGTAGAAGTTGGATCTGAGGTGACAGATTTCCAAGTTGGAGATCGCGTCTTGTACATCGATCAGAATTGCTTTTCCACAAGAACAACAATTTCGGCACAGCGATGCGCAAAGATACCTCCGACGCTCTCCTGGGAAGAAGCAGCTACTATGCCCTGCGTTTATGCCACTGTTATCCATTCCCTATTAAATCTTAGGAGGTTACAAAAGGGTCAGAGTGTCTTGATACATTCAGCTTGTGGTGGAATAGGTCTAGCAGCGATCCAGATTTGCCAGAACATCATTGGCGCAAAGGTATGAATCACCACTCCACGTCAAGTATCGCACCATTTCCATGTAGAAGGATTACTAAACCAGACAGATATATGTAACTGTGGGCAATGAAGAAAAAGCCCAATATCTGATGAAGACATTCGGTATTTCTCGCGATCACATCTTCAACTCCCGCGACACTTCATTCCTACCAGCTATTAAGGCTGCCACTAATGGTCATGGCGTTGACCTAGTACTCAATAGCCTTTCTGGCGAGCTTCTACATGCCTCCTGGGAATGTGTGGCTGAGTATGGAAGTATGGTAGAGATTGGGAAGCGCGATTTCATTGGCAAGGCACAACTGAATATGGACCTATTCGAGAGCAACCGGAGCTTCTTTGGAGTTGATCTTGCTAAATTCGATGATGCTAGATGTCAGCTGTGGGTTTTGCCACTTCCTGTCTCTGAAACAATATACTAACAGTTTGTAGATTACTTGCTCAGACCGTAGAATTTTATAAAGAAGGGTTGATCAAAGCTATTGCTCCAATGAAGATATTCGAAGGAGCGAAAGTCGAAGACAGTTTTCGTTCGTAAATTCAAACTCCTTTACTCTAACAGAATTCTGACTTCATTCTAGGGTACATGCAAAAGGGATCTCATATCGGGAAGATCGTAGTGACGATTCCAGAACGAAACACAGAGCTACCGCTGGCCCTCATTGTCCCTGAGCTGAAACTGAATCCAGATGCTAGTTATCTACTTGTAGGTGGACTAGGTGGCCTAGGGCGTGCTATTTCAACATGGATGATAGAGAAGGGAGCACGACACTTAATCTTCCTGTCACGATCAGCCGGAAAATCCGATCAAGATCAATCCTTCTTTCGCGAGCTTGAGAGTCAAGATTGTACTGTGCAGGCTTTTGCAGGAAGCGTAGCAACATTTCAGGATGTTCAAAATTCAGTCAAGGGAGCATCAAAACCAATCAAAGGTGTCATCCAGATGTCGATGGTTTTAAGAGATAAGCCATTCCTAGAAATGAGTGTCTCTGATTGGGAAGCTTCAGTACTCCCCAAAGTTGAAGGAACCTGGAACTTGCACCACGCACTTCCGAAGGACCTTGACTTCTTTATAGCGACTAGCTCCCTCAGCGGCTCCTTTGGAAATGCCGGCCAGGCTAACTATGCAGCTGCAAACACGTTTCTCGATGCGTTCGTGCAGTACCGCCATAGTCTCGGTCTTCCTGCCTCTGTGGTTGACATTGGTGTCATGGGCGACATTGGCTATGTTAGCCAGAACACGGCCATCCAGGAAGCACTCCGTTCAGCTGGCACTTACTTTCTTCAGGAGCAGGATTTTCTTGACTCTCTTAACTGGGCAGTTGTCAAATCTGCAGTTGGACAGAATCTCCCTGGTAAGAGCCAACTTTTGATAGGTGTCCGGTCTAATAAACCGCTATCCGATCCCAGCAACCGTGTGTCATGGAAGAGAGACGCACGTATGGGTGCCTATCTCAACACCGGAAGTTCGGCGTCAGCCAATAATTCCAATGCAACAGACCAACTGAAGAGCTTCATGTCTTCTGTCGAGACCGATTCGTCTATTCTCAACAGTCCAGCATCTCTTGATCTTGTAACGAATGAAATAGGTGTTCGCATTTACACATTCATGCTACAACCAGTCGAAGAGCTCGATGTATCGCAGTCCCTCGCTGCACTGGGTGTCGACTCTCTCGTAACGATTGAGATAAGGAACTGGATGAAGCGAAGTTTTGGGGGGCTGGAATTCAGCACGTTAGAGATATTGAATGCGGGCACTATCGAGGCGCTAGGTTTGCTAACAATTGAGGGATTGAGAAGGAAGTTTGAGATAAGGGACGGTGATACGAAGGTCAGGGAGACTGGGGATACCTATTTGCTTATGAAAGCACCTTAGATTATACTCCGCGAGCAAGGCCATCGATACGACACAGAAAACATCCAAGTTCGGCCGCCATCAAAAGATGTTGTGTTTCATATGGTAGCGTGGGTTGATTGACATGCAATGGCCGAGAAACTTGAGTTTTATCGCGATGAAAAGGATAAGGATATACCAATCACACTATCAAAACGGCCGCGGAGAAGCCACAGAAGATGAAATATCAAACAGATGAAGAGCTTGCACAAAAGATAACGGAATGGAAGGTTAAGACAAGGGTAGCTCGATGGCCCGAAAAACTATGTTAACCTCCTCTTACCTGTCTATATCAATTCTTTTCCTTATTTTCGAAACCAAAGCATATATCCGCTTAACTTGGACGTTCCAAATGGACAACCGTCATTCTATTTGCAAGCAGATGGTGATCCTTCTCAAGCGGAAATTCGATCTTGCACAGCAATCCAAACAACAGAACTGAATTTTAACCTATCCCAATCCCCTAATCTAATCTCAGTTAGGGCATACCAGAATATTCTGAATCAGAGAGTCTGTCGTCCAGTGTGGAACTCCCTTGAAGAGTTAAAAGAGGTCCTGCAAGAAGAATGGAGTAAGGTTACAATAAGGGGTCCCATCCTCTGATTTTCGACATGCCAATATGTTTATAACCATTAGTAGAGACAAATAGAGCTCCAATCCAGAATGCAGAGTGGTAGACTTTGTAGTTAAATTAATAATTGAATTAAAGTCATAGTTACCCTGATCTTGATGTTTTCGGCAGAATGTTAGTAACTCACGAATTCGGACACCCACTGGTAGTCACTTATAAAACCGGCTTCCCCTTTGTGTGCATTAGCTATATGATTACAGGTCCTTTTA
The DNA here is from genome assembly GCA_003008705.1 of Pezicula radicicola. Taxonomy (NCBI): domain Eukaryota; kingdom Fungi; phylum Ascomycota; class Leotiomycetes; order Helotiales; family Dermateaceae; genus Pezicula; species Pezicula radicicola. The sequence goes on from PDUO01000021.1 coordinate 903,309, forward strand.
TAAACTTTAAAAATGTATAATAATTATATTACTTAATCACATTTATTATTAAATAGTGCCCTGCTTATTAGTAGTTTTTATAAGCATTTACGTTAATATAAGCTCTGTGCCTTTAGGTTGTTTAGTATTTAGTATATACTGTATTTAATAGTTTACTTAAACTATTACTTACTTAATTTAACAAATTACCTAGATATATTAAGCGACAGATTAACGTTGGTACTATAGTGTCTTGTTTTAAGACATTATAACTCCAACCTTCCTTCTTACTAGCATGGTCTGATTCATGAAATCATACGTGATAAGAAGCTTTAGAGGCTTAGGAATAGGTGTCCAGGAGAGCATAAAGTCAGCTTGCCCCCCCACTCATCTCATATTCTGTCAAAAATGCTCAAATAGCTCTTGAGTTGACAACAGTATTGTTCGTTGCACGACCAAAGAAAAGTCTTCAACATGTACAGCATATCTTTCGCTGGACTTTTTCATGGTAACAATAAAGATGTCCAAATTCTGGCAGAAGCGGCAACTACTCAGGGATTCTTCAACTTGGAGCTCGATTGCATTGACGCAAGAGTATTCCAAGAAGATGTGAAATTCCTCGAATCATTTGCAAAGGATATTCTTGACAGCCCTGAGAATATAAAGGCAGCTTACCATTTTCATAGGACAGGACGCTTCCGAACCACAGGGTAAGACCAAATCAATAACATCAATCTAACTGGGTTTATGCTAATGTGCAAAACTAGGTTCAAGCCTCTCGGAATTGAAGAAGGAGCCAAACAAGGAAAACCAGATGGATTCGAACTCTTCATGGTAAGTTAGACGCAATGCAGACTACTTGTGATTGCTCACATTGAAGGTGTAGTTGCCTCAAAAGGAACTTCTGCTCTCAGAGTTCAGAAAGGAACTCAACTGTCCCCCTTTGGTTATGTTAAATGTCGATACACTCACCAACTGCCTCAAAGACTACGAACGAGTATCTCAGATGATATTGCAGCGACTGACAGAGGGTCTCAGACTCGACAATGGAATGCTGGATGCGCATGATCCTTCTTTACCTTCAGTCACGAATATGGGCTTTATCAAGTATCCACCTCAAGCCAAGGAGTCCGGGAATTTCGGGCATATTGCTCATACGGATGTTGGAAGCTTAACCATCCTTTCGGCGACCCAGAGAGGATTGCAAACTATGGACAACAAGACTCAGAAATGGATATGGGTTGATCCCAGCGATCAGCACTTGTTTGTACAGCTGGGAGATTCACTTAAATTCCTCTCTCAGGGCAAAATCCTGCCCTCACTTCATAGGGTCGTACCTAGTGATGTCGCCCCTCAGGCAACAAAGTATACAGTTGCGTACTTTGTACGTCCTGACGAGGAGGCTGAAATCACGGCTGATGATGGAAAAGTCTGGCTTTACAAGGACTATCACTGTAGAAAGTTCGACGCCTTTGCAAGACCATTGGGCTATAGACCAGACGGAGAAGAGTCACTCATATCGCTGCGTGAATACGCAAGGATGGAGTAGGCTTTTGTTGTTCTTTAGAAGATGCGATGAAATTTGATCCGTTAAATCCATCAGTCGCTGCCATCTGTTCCTTAGCCTATATTGTCATCCTTTCATGCCCGTAGTAACTAGCAGGCAGATCCATATGTTAGCTCCTCTTGATCTCATGACGCGTTTCAGTTGTGTTGAAAAGCAAGAGAAACAAACGCGTACAATAGAATCACATTCCGTATTACGTTTCACACTATCTTAAATTTATCTATCTTGTGATCATGTACACGGTGCCTATGTCATGCCTCTTCAGCGCTCTTACAGAAATAATTGCTGAACCTTTTTTATATAAATATTCTAGGACTTCTTGGACAGCATTTTGCACGCATCTTTGAGCTTTTTGCTCAGCTCTTTGATCTGGGATGATATTAGATCTCATGGCTCTGCCAACGTGAGAAGACTCATACTTACGTTCTCGGTGTTGAAAATGCTGAAGTGATCACCTGAGGTATCTACCACATCTCGAAGGTTAAAGTTCTCATATCTGTCGAACCCTAATGCTTCAGTTTCACCGTCCTTCGATATCTCACTGCCAGAAACCTCACTCAAATCTTGACTGCTATTGAAGCCATTGTCGGTGGCCCGAATTAGTATTGCAGGAGGGCACAGTGGTGTTGTAATATCATTAATCTGCGATCTTGTCGTCTGGGTTTGGCCATCCAGAATCTCAGTTGCGGAACTCCGCCAAACTGGAGGCGTCCATTGTTTGATTTGTAGATGAGCCTCGTTCATACACTTGCGTGTCTTTTCTGCCATTTCTGGCGTTGTAGACGATTCTGCCATGAAGGCAATTCTGCGCGCCTTGATGCGTTGTCCTTCAGCAGGAAATGTGCTATCAATCATTATGATACCAGTCACGTTTAGCTCGGTATCACTGGACAGAAGCTGTGCGATCTGAACAGCAATAAGGCCACCGAGAGACCAGCCTAGAAAGAACGTCAAATTATGCAAAGCCCTGGCATGACTTTGACCTACCACCTAAGAGTATATCACCTGAAAGCCAGGTCGTTTTGATCAATTTGGCGTAGTATTCCGCCATACTTGCGATACCATTTTCCCATGTCAATTCAGTTCCGAAATGGGGGTTGGAGATTCCGTAGACAGTACGCCCAAGTAACTCCAGATAGAAATAAGAGAAAACCGTTCCACCTCCATCATGTATCAGAAACAGGGGCTCTGGAGGTGTCTTCTGTGCAAATGTCTTGCGATAGTGATGTCTCTGTATGAGTACTGGATTTTTATCCATTTGGGCAGGTATTGTAAAGTGTATTGCGTGCAGAGAGTTTGACAAGTAGAAAATCCCTCTACTCGTGGTCCAAAGAATGATATAATTTAATTAAAACAAGGCGAAAAAATATAGCTAGTACTATGATAGGGTTGGTATAGTAGGCGCATGCTAGTAGGGGAAAATACTTAAACCCATATACCTCTGGATCTCTTGCACCATTCAAGTCATGCTTTTGACGACGAGTTCACAGTGCTTCGTGTATTAGTCATTGCCAAGGGCGCACCCTGCAACAACGGAGTGATAAGTCTTATAACCGAATCGATGTGCTTGATAGTGGGCACTACTCGCGCTCCCAGGTGATAGAGATGTGACTTGATGAAGCGACGAATATACTTCATGTGAATAGTACACAAGATAGAAGTTGAGTTATTTTCGTATACAAGCACAATAATAATAAAGATCTATCGGAACCTAACTATTATAGAATTATCCGTTAAAAATAAAAGTAATAATTACAAAGTACGTCTAGAATATAATAGAAGCAAAATAAGGCCCTTTATGATTTAATAGTTATAAGTACTATATTACTAGAGGTTTAGTATCTAAGAGCTATAGCTCTATAGTTTATAGTAGGGTTATTTAATTATACGAATTTATAGTGGAACAACTATAAGACGTGTATATATACAACGTCTCTTTTCTAACATAAATAGTGGATTGACACTTTGTTGATTTGATAGCATTTGTAGTATATAATCTCGTTAGAATCTAAGGATGCCAACAGTGGAAACACCTTGATAGCATCACAAGGCTACCTTTGACCTACGTCTGATCATGACGTGATCTTGAGGAGCACCAGGTAGGATCCTTCTTAACGCGTTTGTCTTCTCAGCAGCCCTCTCAAATTTGATCTCGTACTTCGAGAAGATATGGGCAAGTGTGAGTTTCAGCTGATCGGTCACATACCATCTGCCAGGACATGAGCGCCTGCCAAGGCCAAAAGCTAGAAAGTTCTCATTCCCTTTCCACAACGGATCGGGTTTACCTCGAGCATCCAAATCTCTGGTCTTGAATCTGCCCGGATTGTAGGTTGTGGCGTCTTCATAGATTGAGTCGTCGGCATGAATGCCAGCCGCGGATACACCGAGTCGAGTACCGTAAGGCACATGCATACCGCTCTCCAGCGTAACACCTTTGGGGCTGACTACTTGGCGCATGAGACCTGGAAAGGCGACTTGAAGGCGGAGAGCCTCCTTGATGGCGTTTTCAGTAAGATTCAGTTTCAAAATATCCTTCTTTTCTGGGAGATAATTGCATTCTTCCAACACGGAAAATGCTTCGTCCTGAACAGCTTCGAGGAAGCCTCCCTCACCGCCGCCCATGGTGACTAGGTCCAAGATGCTCTTAGTCATGGCAGCAGTAGAAGTTTCGATAGCGGCCAGATTGGCCATCGCAATACGTGCAATTAAGATTTTATCGAGGTTTGCTGAAGATTCTCCTCGACGAATTGACTTTTGCACCATCCATGTTAGCAAGTCATCCGGCAATTGCGTTTTCTCGCCAGAACCCTCGAATACGTTCTTCGCATCAATATACCGCTGTCTAACTACAGGAAGCAGATGCGATGAAAATGTCTTCATCGCATAGATCTTGTTGATTACTTTAGTTATCCTTGAGAGCGGTCCTTTCAGAACTTGTGGTAGGACATCCTGAAGCACAATTTCTGGCATAACCACCATCGCTAACCCCTTGGCAGAGCTTATGTAGTCTTCGTTTCGACCTAAGGAAACGCTTGTCAGATCCAGCAATAAGAACAGTCTTGAGTACAGGATATGATCGGCTTACACAGGTCTTTGCCCAGAAATACTCTATTGGAGGTCCGCGCAATGATTGTTTTCAAATCATCAGCAAGAGGAGTGGTTTTCCATTCCTGAGAGTGTCCCAATACCTCATCTAAAGCGGAAACAATCTCTTCATTGATTGCAGAGGTCAAGTTGTCCAGGTTGAGAGTCAGCTCTCGGCGCAACAGCTCCTGTACCGTGTGATCACCGGTCAGATCGTCTCCTAGAAATGCATGGAAATCGTCATGTATCGGATCCAAACTGATAATGGATTCGGGTTGGTCGACAATCCAGCGGATGGATGTGGGTGGCAGAAGCAACAAGGGACGCCCGAAAGCGACCGGACATGCTGCAGCATTACCAAGTTTATTGAACTGTAGGTGAGTAAGTACAATAACTTTGAGGTGGGTCTGTAATTTGAACCCACCTTGAAATACGCTTCAAGCACGTTTTCTTTGTTTCTAACAAGGGATCGAGCTTTTGCGCGAAGATAGGAAAATGGTTCTTTGCGACGATCAATCCATTGCACTTCCTTTGGGATTGAGTACTCCCAGGTTGTCAATCTGTTAAGCAAGTAGGCGAAAAGAGCAATTAGGACAAGCCCAATTGCTCCATAATGAAGATTTGTGGAAGCGAGTGCCGAGATCATTGCTTTACAGCAGACTGTGAAGATCAAAGATTGAGCAAGTGAGACAATGTGAGAGAGTTGAGAAGAACCTCGAGATGATTTTGCAATGGGCTCAGGAAACGAAGATTACAGAACCAATATACAGCAAGACCTGTACTTGTAGTGAGCATCCAAAAGGTGATGGTAAATCTAGTAGACGAACTTTCTATTATGAACGAAGGCAATGCCAGGTTATGTCAGCAGCTCACCTATAAGATAGTCTATCTGGTGGCTTGTCAGGATTATGTAATTACGGCATCGTGGAGGTGGTGAGATCAAGATACTCGTCGTCTCTTTTCTTACACGCCATGCTAACCCTGGAGTCTTGCTGTTCTGCTGAAGGTGGTTGAAAGTCTCGTCGTCTGAAGCTATCAGAGTTGTCGCAAACTTCAAGTCAGAATTTCACATTCTCATCTACTTAAATCTAAACTCGAAAGTGCTTCCGTCCAGTCGTCGCCAAGCGCCACCAGACTCGAGCAAATCTACCTGGATGGCGAGGGCTTTGCAGGCTATTGTATTCAGCATTATTTGAATCAAGTAGTCGACCTTTATGTTTACCGGTTCGCACATGTTGCAAAATGCTTTCAGATACGATTTCTCGCATAGAGCGCGTCATCGGCGAACAGACTTTATTCAGCAGCGCACTCAATTTGTTAATGATAAGTCTCATCGCTCAACTCATTCTTGCACGCTTCACGATTCATGGGCGATTCTGGAATTCTCAAGCATGAACAGGAGTTCGTGAAGAATGGTTTCCCAAGATAAGAGCAAAAGTGCGCTCCATCGGCAGCATACGCCAGATGCTAACCGACGGTTATGAAGGCGTAAGAATATGAGATATATGGAGCTATTACGGTACCGTAGCTAATAAGAGAAAAGTTTTCAAAGCAGAAGAAAGCATTTGTATTGCCGATGTTGGCCGAGAAGCCGTGGCTTGTGCTACCTCCTTCCAGCATTCCTGAGCTTCTCGCAAAGTCAGATTCAGAGGTTGACATGGACATTATCCACGAGCAACAGCTCCAGCATGAGTATACGCAAGGTCCCCTTGGCCGTCATGCTGTTGACGTGCCCATTCAATACGATGTTCTCCATCGTCAATTGAATCGAAAACTTCCTCATTTGATAGATGCCTTTTACGACGAGCTTGATTATAGCTTTAGACAATACTGGGGCACTGACACGTCTTATACGGAGGTAAAAGTCTCAGACACATGCGAAAAAATCGTCACTCGAGCCGCGAATCGGATTTTCGCAGGCCCAGAGATCTGTCGGGATGAGGACTTCTTGAAGCACTCTCGACTATATTCAGAAGGGGTCGGCAGTGGTGCAATCATCGTGCGCATGCTTCCACGACTGCTACGACCTCTACTCGCGCCACTTATCACCTACTCGAACCGCAAACACCACGAAATTTGCTTGAGAGTCTGCCTCCCAGTAATAAGAGATAGGCTGCGGCGTACCTCTGCGAAGCGAGTAGATGCTGGATTTCAGTGGGAACCGCCGGTAAGTCGTACAACTGGGGCGTTATTGATCAACAGGATACGTCGGCTGACACTAGATTCAGCTCGATGTACTTCAATGGATTATCGAAGAAAGTTTTGATCGTAATGACCCCAAAGAGCTTGACGCTCACCTGATCGCGCAACGATTACTGATGCTCAACTTTGTTGCCATCGAGACCACTCACATGTCCATGACCCATACTGTCCTCGACCTTTACCGCTCGCCTAACTCCGAAGACTTTGTGGCCGGTCTTCGCCAAGAATGTGATCGTGTGCTTGAAGCAAATAATGGCCAATGGATCAAGAGCGGGCTCGATAGCCTCTTATGTATAGACTCGACAATCCGCGAGTCGATGAGATACTCGGACCTTGGATACATATCATTGACCCGTATGGTTGTCGATCCACATGGCACTCAATTCAATGCCAACGGCACAAATAGCAACAGTCCATTGTCCGTACCTCCTGGCATTCGAGTCTGTGTGCCTGCGCATGCAATCCACCGAGATCCTGCATTTTACCCTTCACCTCACGAATTTCAAGCCTTCCGCTTTGTCAAGGCTGAACACACAGAAACAAAGCTTTACGAGCCCAAGGTATCCATTGTCACCACAACAGACAAATTTCTGCCCTTCGGCCACGGCCGCCACGCATGTCCAGGTCGTTTCTTTGCCGCACAACAGATGAAGTTAATGCTAGCGTACTTGGTGCAAAATTACGATGTGGAGAAGTTATCCACGAGAGTTGAAAGTAAAGTCATAGTGGGGACCGCGAAACCTGATGTCAATTTGAAGATCAGGGTGAAAAGACGGAGGGGACAGGCATGAATCTATGGGTCTACTGTATGTAGCTTGGAGTGAAACTCATCGTACGATGGAATGATACCCCTATGTACGGTGTTCAAACCAGAGAATTGGACACAGGTTTTAGTTTTAGATGGACTACTTCTCTAAGCTAGATTTGTATGTAGGCCCCTTACATACACGCAGAGTAAAATAACTATTCCCCATAACAACATACCATGGCGAACCACTTAAACCGTGTTAGGTTGGCTAGCATAGTATTTAGATACATGCGACATCAGTCAGTTGTCAACAATGTTGATATCACCGATGACAGAATGATGAATATAATATACGCTAGTATTTGTCCATTCTTCGACACAATGTTAGCTTGAGAGAACCTAGACAAGCAATTGATGCCGATCCTTTCTATGCTAGGTTCCCAGCACATCTACCCCTGACAGAAGTCGGAGGGAACTTACAGCATGCTGATTGGCTTGATGCTTACGAGTAGTTATTGCCAATATCCCTAGGTCTGAAACAATTCAATATGCAGCTTAGATTCAGAATGCTCAAGCCCATGTTACAGCTAGGGTGCATTTTAATACTTCTTTGAATGTTGTGGCTAGGCTTATTATATCAAATTTCCGACAGCCTAGTCTCAGGATGGGAGTTGGAGGTCAGAAAGCGCTTTGCAGTTGGGTCCAAAGTATGCCGGTTTGATGGAAACATGAGTGAAAGCTGTTATTTTCACCATCGATATCTCTAAATGTAAATTTACTAAGTGGCTCCATCAACTTGAACTCCGATTGTTTCTTCTTTGGCTCTAATTAGTTTCGAAACAATTTTAGATAGGTAAGAAATGGTTCATTACGTTCACACTTCATGGTTTTATCTTTTTTCGGTTACAGTATACAAATTATATCAAGCAATAACCCCTTTTTCTTTAAGCGACCATATGTATCACTAATTTGTCGGACCATAAGCGAGGCCAGCGATTAATCCTACTCTGCGGCTCTCGAAAAAGCCACGGGCACTTCCATCATGTCGGCGTCAGGAATCTAGTTGCAAGTTTGATGTTGAGTTCGTGGTCTACTCGAAATCTAGACGCATGATAACAGTCATTGGAATCATTGATGGATTCAATCCAGGCGACTGGCCCACCGTGCTCAGAGTTTTAAGTTTTTTGCACGTATACTTAAAGCAAGAAGCGTGTTAGAAAATTTATTGTTCAAATATCCTCTTTCAAGAATCTTGACCCGTGAAGAAAATCTAATAGTACAAATACTTCAACGCTTTTATAGGCATTTGAAATTCCTTCATTGGTGCTGAGCTGGCCTTGTTGGTACAGTACAATAAGTATTTCTATTCCTACAAAACAACATGTTACACCTAGATATCCTTCTTCTAAACATAGATCTGAAAGTGCTGTCTTCCATTGAGAGCTTCTGATACGATACATCTTTAGACTCAAACTAATGCCAATTTCACAGCTGAAGTCGTTGCGGCTGCAGTTGTAGCACCCGTGCCAGTGGCAGGACCACCAGTATCATTATTGTTTTGGTTGATCGGCTGGTAAAGATGCATTGGAATGCTGGTAGCGAGATTGTTGAGGGATGGTGCCACAATGATAGGAGCGATAATCAAAGCTAGAAATACTACAAAAAGAAGGAAATAGAGGACGGCATAGCGCGTAATACGTCTACTTCGCAACTTTGACTGCTTCGTTGTATATATCGTCGGTCGAATTTGTTGACTAGAGATTGTTATTGACTGCTCACACAAAGTCAGGTCATTACATACCTTGGTAGGAGCCAGAAGATCATCATGGAGTGTATCTTATCCACTTGAGGGATGATAATTACAGGCAGCATGATGAATAGGATCATATGGCAGAGAACAAAATCTCCCGCATATAGACCTAGCTCGGTAATTTTGCACAGAAACTCCCGTCCAGGCTGGGACAATGAATGCCAACCCATTGAGTACCACTTGCCAGTCCAAAAAGCAATATTGGCTGCATCTGATTGCATTTCGCGTGTCAAGGCCAAGCCGATAAGTAGCTTATATATGAAGCGCTGGATGGCTGCGGCGGCAATCATACCTACAAGGGCCTTGCTAAAGACGAAACCTTCTAGAAAGAACATTATCTCAAATGAAGCCAAAAGAGTTATTACAGCAGTACCGTGAGCGATAGCTGCAAGAACTGAGCCAAATTGTTTGCAGCACATACTTAGGACCGGGCCCATGCAACATGCTAAGCCAAATATCGCCGCGAGTATCGCAATATTGATTCCAATTGGCGCCAGAGCTACGATACCTAGTCGGATCAACGAGTTGGTTGCAACGGCGGAAGGATCATTAGGAAGAACGCCAGTCTGAGCGTTGATGAACAAGTATGGAATCAGAGTGACCGCGATGATTACAAGTGGCCCCAGAAATTCTGCGAAGAACATACTCGAGAGCCTTGCACGTGCGGCATGGGTAGCTGCCGATTTTGAAGATGGGTCGCCCAACTCTTTTCGTTTATAACCAGTGACTTTGGTTCGCGACAGACGAGAGAATGCAATCCATGACCCAGAATGCGAACGAGAATTACCTCTCGATAGCCAGCGAATGAAATCGCGGTAGTCGATAAAAAAATCGCCCCAGGAAAACTGATGAGGGTTATAAAGAAACGGAGAAACACAGATAGCTAGGAGTGATATCCAGAAGTAAATGAGGCCGGCTTGCCAAACCGTTAAGCTTGCAAATAAAACCATTAAAACAGCTCGACTTCCGAGATAGATCGATGGACCGGCAAAACGGGAGTATAGAACGCTGAATGGGATCCTAGCTGTGGCAAATCCTCGCCCTGTGCCAATATACCTCGCACCGCCAAACGAGAGATCTTGCTGAAGAGAATTTGCATAGATTTGGCAAACAAAAACCTCGAACACAGGCGATAATGAGGCTACTTGTTTTCCAAGGCGCATAAATGCACGGAAAAACCCACGCTCAGTCATCTCTTGAACAACTAGAGGCACAAAGGCAATAGCAAGAACGATGATAATCGAAATTATACAGCGATATACCCAGTCAAGAATAGGGTCAATATCAGAACAACCAGTTGGCACAAGAGGATCCGTAATGGGAACGCCGGCCTTTACATGGCAGCTAATGACCTGGTTTCGAAGGGCTCCTATATTGACTAGGGATATCATGAAAGCTTGAACCGACAAGATAATGAAGACATTGTTCAGATGAAATCCTGGGTGAGCGTAGTAGAAAGACAAGAAGCGGTCCAACGGTAGTTGCGTCCCTAGGTAATAATACTCTCTCGAGAGCATTTGTTCGCCCATTCCAGTGCCGATCTTTGTCGCAAAATTGAGAATCGACCCGAAGCCTAAATCTCGACCTTTACCGCATTGATAATATTCACAATGTTTAATTCGACCTCCACGGAGAACTGCTGTCATTCCTGCGTAGATGTCTTCATTGAGATGTAAGCCTTTCTGTGCCTTAGACACGCCTCCTCTCGTCATCATAAATATTCCATTTAAAAAATCTGGATGGCCGTAGTGAAGTTTGCCTCCGATTTGAGACAACGTGCGAGCGAATAGCGTGCCAAATGTCTGTTCCTTTCCAGCAGCAGTATCCCCAAGAAGACCAATATTTTCAGAGAAGATGTATTCGCGGGCTCCAAGAATTGCGACTGGGTTCGTAGTGGTTTTAACGCCTGGCGTGTAAGGGTTGGTTTCCATAGTCATCTCTTCAAATTCAGCAAGAACACTTCTAATCTTGAGGCATTCCTCTAGATAGTTATCTTGATTTGCATCAATAAGCTGTATATATTCACCACGATAGAATATAAGAGAGTGATTCTGATTGTCAGACTTTCCGTCGCCTAGGATAGGATTGCCAGAGAGTAGGATTCGAAACTTAGGTTTGCGCATGCCGTTTTCCAGGATTTCACAGTGCCCGTCGATCAGCGCTGAGTATATTCGAGGCCCATCCCCGCTATTAACATCGAGAGGTGCTTCTTCGTCGAGATATGCAATCTGAAGATCCGGATATGCGCGAAGTAAAAATTCAGTATTCTCTATCTCTTCCTTGGTAAATTTCGAATATCGCTGCATAGAAACAACCATCTTAAACTTTCGTCGAGCCATTCGTTCAAGTTCTCGTTCGAGTTTGTCTGTGTTGCCCAGCATGTGCACCACCTCAGGATTTTCAACCCTATATATTAACTTAATTGCACGGCTGTAGTTCATGAATCCAGAAACAGTGCGATAAAGTGTTTGTGAACGAAGCGATGCCCAAATTCGAGTTCGAAGTGTATACTCTGGAGCGGCAGATTTAAAACCAATGAAGTAGAATGGCAAATCATCAATTCTTTCCCTCGCAGATTTTGCCGTAGGTTCTTCGCCGTTTGATTGAGAAATCTCGTCCGCCAGAATCTTCGAATCCTTGACGAAACAGTCCCACTCCATAGGATATAGTCTTTTCAGATACTCTAGAAGCGTAATCCGGGAGAAGGGTTCGTCTGCTCGTATAATTTCGCGGAGAGAGAGAAGGATTTTTTCACTGTAATGCGGGATTAATACAGTGAACGTTGGCATGTTGTCAACAGGTGATGGTTGTGGTATAGGCGTTGACAACGACTGTGCAAAGAAGGAAATCCGCCGCTCTGCCTCACTCTTCGCTTGGAAGAAATGGGTAGACTCAAACGACTGGTCCTCTTGAGAGACAAAAAATAGAGGTGCTCGAAGGGTCCTTTTTCCTTCCTGATCAGAGGGCACTTGATGGTATAATAGGGCCTGGACGTGGTCGATGGAGAGAAGATGTTCTCGATACATGGAAATGACGATAGCATTCCAGATCTGAGAAATAAGCACCTTAGGTGTGTATTTGATTTCCATGTCGTTTGTTGCAAGGATTTTGGAATATATCCGTTTAGGCAATCGAGAGAAGATATTCTTCCATGGTGTCCATATTGAAATCCCTAGAATAAATGACCTACCAACAGAAAACAATGTATTGGCAATGATGTACCATAGAAATGTGTCGAGGAAGAATAGAATCATGTCGGTAAATAGCATTATCCCAAGAGTGATCTGAGGTTGCATCTTGCACAGCGTGTCGCCAAAAAGGGCATCGCCAAGGCAGGAGTGGATTTTCATAGTTGAAAGGATCCGAATGGAATCGCGAATCGACAGTGTAAGAGCCATGTAAGATTCCCCTAGTTTGGCTGCAAATACAACAATCCAGAGACCGTACGACATGTAGATATTGTTACCAGTCAGCGGCGCGTAGCTGGCAGTAAATACATGGCTAGCGGCATACTGTCTCGATTTCTTCGACACCAGATAGCTTCCGAAGAGACCTCCGATTGGCATAACAGCAAAAAACAAGAATGTAACAAGATTGAAGAAGAATTGCACGACCCCAAGGATCAAAGCAATCGTTGTAGTTTGTGTGTTTGGGACGATGAAAATATACACGGAGGGGCCCACGTTTATGATGAATATGCCAATGAGAAAGAACAAGCGTTTCATAAGAGGTTGTGCACCCGGCCATGCGCGAGGCACATATGCCCATTCGGCGAGGGTTGCCCCAATCATGATCAGAGTTGAAATGGCACCGCCAAGTGCTCCTGCTGACCAGTAAGCTGAGCGATGAGGTTGGTTGTTGACTTCTTGCTGATAGTTACTTGTATAGAGGGTGGGCGAATTGAATGCTGTATAGAACCAGAAAATGGTGATGTGAATGATCCATATCCGGTTGAAATTAAGCAAAAGATGGAACCACGACCTAGTCTCCTTATATGTCTTGAAAAAGGCTTCCTTCCAAACAACGTCCTTCAATTTCAAATACCGCTCTGCAGGATCGAAATCCACAAGACGAGACTTGTCTCCCAGAACAATGCGCTCGAGACACTCTGGGTACCAGAACAACTGGTTGCAGTCGTCGTACCCAATGATTTTGTCATGGTCCCTCTCTCGATGCATGTATTTGCCGTTCACAATCTCGTAGCTCTGGCTACAGCAGTACTGATAAAGGGGAGTGATGACGTTGTTGAGGTATGTATATTCTTCAACGGGCTCCACCAAGTTCTGACAAGCAGGTGAATTTAAATAGTCGTCTGCGCATTTGAAGATAAAACACAAGCATTCGGGCATAAAACGCACTTGATTTGCTTCACCCCAGCAGAGCAAGTATAGCGCAATCTGCCGAGCGCGATCGTATTGTGACATACGGTTCATACGAGATTTCCACCGGAACTCTCCAGCTTCCAGGCTATCATCGTCATCGTCGACTTGTTCGAGGCCCTGTTCATCATTCAGGTTGTTGTTCTTCTTGGTCTTTGAATGTGCAGCTTTGCGAGCTTTGCGGGTCCTGCGGTTGCCATTCCGAAGTTTCATTTTTGCAAAACCAGGTCCGTCAAGATCTAACTGTGCAGCGAAATACCACTTTCGGTAGTTGGAATTATCACCCCCAATATAGTCGGCGTGGAGCGTCAATAGAGCTTGGTTAGGAGTCATGCGGGAGGCTCGTGAATCCAATAGTGTCATGAGGTGGTCGAACATATTGCGCATACTATCACGTTGGAAGCCGAATTTTGCTGTGAGATCGAGGAAAATGTCTTCAATCTCCTCTTTAGAAATGGGAATTTGGTTGTCAGAACTCCAGGCTGGGTAAGGCTCATGAGAATTCCGTAAGCCTTGATCGTTGTAGCCTCCTCCGTAGTTAGAGGTTGAATTCCTAGAAATTCCTCCGTTTTCTCCATAGTCGAACTGGGATGAAGAATTTCCATAGGCTTCGTAGTCATTGCCACTGACATAGTCATCCATATTCGTACCATTCGCTGCGCCAGGGAAGTCGCTGAAATAGTCGGAGCCATCGTTAGAGCTGTAGTCGCCGCGCTTCCTTTGGTGAATATTCCCATCTTGGTTATGATAGGTTTGCGGGAAGGAAGCTGAAGTACCATAGCTCGGGTATTGGTCATTCAATGATTCGTCATAATATTGGGCAGCACCATCGAAGTTCTCATAGTAATTATCATTGCGTTGATGGGGGTTATAGGGATCCGTATCGTAATAGCCACTATGGTAGCTGTCAGTATGCGAGGTATCATGCCACGGAGCATTGGAAGCTGTCATAATACCCGTCTTCAGTCTGACGATAGTTAGGCTCCTGGGGTGGGTAACCCGAAAAGCCGTAGACATCGTTATACTCATCTTGATAGGCTGATCCTACATTTCCACCTTCATGATAGGCTTCATTGCCGTGTCTGGCATCTTGACGTTCGGACATATCCTATTCAAATTATGATTATAGGTGCACTGAGTGAGAAGATTTCATAACAGGAGAACAGGAATGCTGAAAAGAATAGTCACTGGCGATAAGGCTTTAAAAAGTCGACAAAGGGATTTACAGTGGCGGTAGAACCCCCTTAATGCCATACTCTTTCTCGTATTTCCTGTTCTGCAGCAATAATGCTCCAAGGGGTTATAACCAATGATACTTCTCCTTCCCATTGTACGGAAGTACAAAACTCCAAATATGCTACCTACCCGGGCGGTAATAAGCCTTGAAGGTGTGGGAGAGCATGCGATATCCAACCGGAGAATTTCTCGCACTCGCTTCCCATTCGGTGTTAGTTCGTCTGCGCCGTTATGGTTGATTATGCATGATGACTGAACTACGAATGACGGACCATAACTGTTTCTCCAGCAAGCCAGTAACCCCCATCAGGCCACTACTATATCTATCAGTTTCAAAGTTGTATGCTGGCGCGAGGCCCTTTTATCATCTATCAAACTTAATTCAAAATAGCATACATAGTATTCCACGTTATTTGGAACTTTGCCACCATGCGGGTGATGTGCATGTATGGAAGTAATTCCAGCCAGATGACAATGAAACCGAGACTCCAACATTTGAGAGTTCGTGGAGGCTGAAGATCCATTGCGCTGCTACTGGACAAGCCCATAGCAATCGGCAGAGCATGGTGAAAGTTATAGACGTAGATCAGGATTAACTGTAATCATGAAGCTTTGTGCTATGTATCTGCAGGCTTTTTCTCTCGGGGAAGAAAAGTCTTGCAGTCAACCAAGATTCCTTGGAGCAGAGAACGGCACTGGGACCATGATACATCCAAGACGACACCAGTAAACCACTCGACGACTCCACGCTTGTGTTACAGGAGGATAACAATTAGAAGTAAAGGTCAACAACCATCGCGTTATGAAAACCCGTTTCCCCCCCCTAAGAGATCCCTGATGACCTCACTTCTTATATTGTTTTGTTTTTTCGTCGCTATAGTCTTCCGAACCAATAACATCCTGTTGTTTATTTGTAGGTAGCGGTCGACGTGTCGAAATGGAGGCTCATCTTACATTTGAAGCCCAGTCGTACTAATTTCAACTGCGGTAATTGTATCAATGAAGTTGGGTAAGTAGGAGCTCGGTTGCGGCATCCTTGTCGTTCGATTCAACTGCTTGACGTGGTATCTCTACCAGTGGTCGCCACTCATAGCTTATAGCCTTGATGATGGCTGGAATCTCTTTCCTTGCGATACCCCTCGTCCACCAGCAACCCGTGAAGAGTTGTAAAAAGGGTAAGTAGTGAGCTACGATGACCAGAGCGCGAGGCCTCAACTCCTTCACGAGCTCATTGAATGTTGGGGTCAACATTGCCGCCCAAGACCACACCGCGGGCCCCAGTTCGGGAGCTGGCGAGCGGACCAGAGCAAGGCGCCCATACAATCTCCCAAGTTGTTCCATTGTGCGCTCCAAGGTTCCCAAATACATCCAATCGGAATCCGTCTTTCCTATGCCGTGAAGCATTTCTTGGAGACCTTTGGGGAGTATCGATGGAACAGAGGCCGGATCGAAATTCCCACGGAAATCGAAGATTGGAGAAATTGGAGTCTGTTCAACCTTTTCCCAGCCCACGGTTCTGAAGAGAGATTGGGCTCCAATACTAAGGCTCAGCCACTGTGAAATATGGAACTCGGCGTCCAGATGCATGTCGTGTTGCCTCATTCCGAGAACGACAAATAAGAGTGAAGTAACGAGGAGAGCCTGGTGGTTGCTTTGTGACATGTCCGAAATTGCTCTTCGAAAGCCTCGGAGTGCCTTGTCCTGGTAAACGGCTATCATATTTTGTACATTGGGCTCGTCCGGATGGAGATCTTGTAGATGAAGGCACGTGACGGCGAGGATGCTGTGCATCAAAAAGTCATGTTCAGAAGCAAGACGTGGTACTTCGACTTGCCATACGTCCTTGACACAGCGGGGAGAAAGCTGTACATTTAACGAGTCGTGAGTCGAAGTAAGCCACTGGTGCATCATACGCAGCTGCGTCGCATTCTTCTTGTTTACGGCATTGATCTGACTTGGAATTTGAGGCTCTAGGAAGACTATGCGGAGATGGCGAGATGGTGATGGTGATGATTTGCTGACAGGTGATTCGGTGCCACCACTACCACGATAAATGCAAGTCAAGTTCCGCTCACTACAAAACGAGCAGGTTGGGTGCGCCTCATCACACTGGGTTATTAGTGTTATTAGCATTGCGCATGTCATCAGCTGTGACTGTGCTGGACGAAAGTACCTTGATCTTTCTCCTTTTGCAGCCTTGACAACCGGCCCGTGACTTGGAATGTGGCCTTTTGGTGAGATACATGGCTGATGCAGATGCAGGGGGCGCAAGGAACAATAATAGTAATGACAATAATATTCATCCAAATCATTGTGTACACGCATTCGATATTGTAAGACGTGCAGCGGCGTTGTCGAGGGGGAGGGGAAGGAAGAGGATAAGCGTAAAATTGATCGACACGACCCCGACTAGACCCAAAATACCCGGTTTCGTTTACGACGTAGCCTAAATATAGCCACCTTAACAGCCGATCTTAAATTGGCTCGTAATATACAGCCCTGCTTCGTATATGCGGGCCCCCTCCCCCTACTAATTGGTAGCTATTAGGTTTATTTATTCTAAAGCTTTATATATTATTAAACTTCTAGTTAGTAAAAGTAAAATATTCTAGAGTTATAATAGTTGAATTAATTAAAGGTTACAAGAATAATATATATTATTTATATATTTACAGAATAAAAATAAAGAATTAGATAATAGAAACTACTTATATATACACTATATCTCCAGTAGAATAAAAAAATTACAATATAATTTCTAAGGATATACCTAACTTCTTCTAGGTAGGTAAGTCTATAAGTAATACTAGTTATCTACGTGTATCATCTAAACATTTCTACGGAAACTATTACACTAAGAAGTAACAATAATCTATAGGGCAATTAGAACTTAGTAAGGAAATAATAGGCGTTTAATAGCCACGTTCTAAGATACACCAAGACTTGAAAATTCTTATTTATATACCTTGAGGCAGAGGAGTAGGTGTTTTTTTTAGGAGTTGTATGCAAAAGTTGAGTTTGTTGTTTTAAGAATGCTTGCTAACCTTACTGTTATTTTCAAACTATCTTTACTCTGAAGTCATGCGAAGAGCAATACTAACCTGCTTCCATTCTGTCTATCTTGGCTTAGAGGTATTTCTCTTCCACAAGTAAAACTGCTATCCTCCAATTTACGGTTATATTCATAGACATCTTCAGCCTTTTATTATTTCGAGTCCTTGCAGTGATATTTATTTCTAGTCTGAAATTGAAAGGAAAGGAAAGAAAAGAAAAGAAATTACGAACACGAAACTACAGCATCATTTAGTCTCCCGAGTCCTAACAACTCCTATCTTTTCTAGGGACTGCTGCACAGACACTCAGCTGAACAGGATATTACGCTCACGAAACCTCCGAAAGAGGTTGTTAACAATGATGCGTGCGAATCCGAGATGGAGAGTTATGAAATCTACGCACGGGAGATATGTAGGTTTTATAGCAAACGTGCTGGAAAGAGACGTGCGATTCCAATATAATGTGCTTGAATTGATGATCCAGGTGAAATTATAGGGTCTGTAGCTTTATAGAAGTCCACAACATTGTTTCCTCTCTCTTGTGGTAGAAGTGGTGACTTGTTACACCCTAGTGGTGAAATCACGTTTTCATGAATGAGGTGCCATATCCACAAAATCATAAAATTCATAGTTAGGTTGCAACATATTGCAGACGTTTGGCTGAAGTGAAGGCTACGACGTATTGAGATATATGTTAGCGCATAATGGAATGAATCTGAAAGTGCACGTTGCGCGGGGGATTATTCCTATCGGCAGTTTAATGAGAGTGCTTCCAGACAACGTTGTTACCATGAGCATGAGGGTTTCAAAACGAGTGTGTGCAGGTGGGTCGGTGGCCGGCAAGAGTATATACCGTGCGTACTAGGTGGATTGAGAGGAGAAACGTAGGTGAGGAGCGTGAGGTGATCCACTATATGACAGGTACGTAAATAGCTAATTTACTACTCTCTTAGAGATGTAGACCTGACTGAGTGGAATAGGAAAGATTCCTTATTATTAGACAAACATTCGTTTATCTTAAAAGATCTACTATCCCGTGTATATAATATCAGGATTTCCAGATCGATCTTCATCTCAAGAGGTACGATTTCCCCCAGGTTACCTGCCGATCTATCGAAACTGCAGTCGTAAGTTTACAGAGTGCAGATCTGTTCGCATATCGATACACGGGTCTTATAATCATGCACTCCATGAAGTCGGACGACAGAAAGTATTTCAGGTACCAGCGCACGGGTCTGAAGTTAAAACAACACCCCCGCTTGTATTGTTCTTGATTCATTCTTCGGTTAAATCAATCGTCATTTAAGCATATTTTTCGGCATTGCTTACTGAATGAAAAAGAGATCGACCATTTAACTCTGGTGCAGCCAGGCAAGCAACGCCTCGCTTAAAAATAGTTTGCAGTACAGTCAGGACGGGATAACTTACATAGCGAGATAAAGTGTAAAATATTTACCTTAAGAAATTTGTTCCTAGAAGTTGATTAGGAATAAACGTTGGGCTCGGCTAGGTGCTGTAAGATATTACTACTGTATAGAAGAATTTATGTCCAATCACCCACAAATAAGCTTTGAGAAGTCATACAATTTTGAAGCACTTGAGTCTCATGCGATGCTTGCAACTGTTGGTCCGGCCACCGCCTATGGTGCACATCTTTCCATCCCTTCATAGGAAAGACAATCAACCCAAGTCATGGTGGTTGCATAAACTTCAAAGATAGGACAAAGCATGCTCACAGTTTTGATGAACCGGCGCAAATACATCCGATGGCAGTTTTCAAATACTTCGGCTAAATAATGCTCATCATAATTCTTAAAATGGCTTATGTTCAGTTGCCATATATCCCCTAAACAACCTTTCCATTCTTTTGAGTTCTTATATTATTTTCTGTACTAGCCGACAACTGCAGGCGATTGTCGACCCAAAATGAGTTCTACATTCCAGAAATTGCAGAGGCGAAGAGCTTCAGAAGGATGGTCCTCAAAGAATATGATTCGGATATGGAGTCGAAGAGGACCGAATGACTGCGACGACGACGACGACGACGACGACGACGACTGCCCTCCAACGCCCCCACCCCCACCTCAACCCCCTTCTCCTCCAACACCATTTTCGACAACGAGTGAGAGCACGACTACAGTTGCACAAACAACTACCTCAGCGTCATTTGTTATAACTTCAACTGTTAGTTCCATCAGTAGTACCAGAGGTACAACCACTGCTACAACAAGCCGAACCTCAAGTAGCAAAAGCACAAGCACTACTGTGAGTTCTCGAAATAAGTTGCCATCTCAGAACCACCAGCTAAATGGACGAAGTTCGCTACAAGTCTAAGACCAAGCTCGAGTCAAAGCACCTTTAGCAGTAGTATTGATCAGTCGTCACTACAGTCGACTTCCACAATTTCTACCACTGCTCAACCAGACACGGCATCCTCAAGTTCTAGCGTAGCTACGCTCAGCTTAACTTCCTCACCATTGGCTACTGCTTCTGGTATTACATCGGTACAGGTGGGAAGCAAGATCAAGATATCAGACCCAATAGCCATCATTCTTGTCATAATTGGCATCATGGCTGTTCTCATCGCTGCACTTTTCCTCGGAGTTCGACATCAGCGTCGCAAAAGACCAGATATTCATGAAGCTCCATCTGGTAGCCCGCCTTCTTCACCTTCACACCGGCCACTTGGGAAAGGAGTGGCAGAATCACATGTAGTCCCACTTACAGCCGATAGTATATCCACCGTAACCATGAGCAGCCCCTTTAGGAGCAACCCCTTTATACCCAAGGGAGATACGAAGCAGGGTGCAACCAAAAAGACGAGATTTAGCATTCCTGAAGATCCATTTGTGGATCCCGTCCATGACGAGAATGTCGACATAGGTGACGGATTTACAAAGACTGTGATCCAACGTTCGCCGCCAAAGACTGCTGAGCAGTCACCTCGAGTTATACGAACTGATTTATATGTTATTCCGGAAGCTTCGAAGGCAAATGCAAAAGCAGATGATGATGAAAAAAGGTCTGGTTCGGTTGACAAGATGGTATTTGAAATGGTTCGAAAGGAGAAAGATGGAGGGATAGTGGAGGTTGGGAAGCAAGAGATAGTGTAAGATGTTAGAACTTAACACAGTTATCTTCCCAACCTAACACGTATGGGTCCTAAGCCCTTCATACTCTTTCAAAACCTAAATATCTAGCTCTTCAACCCCAGGTTGCCTTGATACTAAAAAATAAATCAAAAAAGGAGCATACTCGACACTTCTACCTTGCGATCTTTAGACCACCAACAGCTCGTCTAGTCCCTATTTTATACGACGTATGGAACCTACGGCACGGCATACGGAGGCTTTAGTAGTCACAAATGGGATAAAAATTACCTGAGAACCCCTATAGTTAGTTTGATTGATATCCCTTTGGGGCGCTTGTCTTTCAAGTACGATTAGCCGCTACCACTAAATGACGAACACCTTCTTGACTCCGAAAATTTTTCAACACACCAATTCTCGCAAATGCTAAATTCAGAAACACTAGTTAGTAAGTAGCATGCACACTTGGCCATCACAAAAACCTACTAGCAATTGTTTCTTTCCAGCATCTCCTTCCTTGAGCTTACTCCTCCCAAGCACCAAATCTACTAGGACTCTTTTCCGTTCTTGTTTCTCAACAATCCTTTGTTCGAAAGTGTCCTTCATTACGAAACGGACTATGCTCACTTCTTTGGTTTGACTTACCCGATGGACACGAGAGACGGCTTGTTCTTCAAGCATCGGATTCCACTGTGGCTCTACGATTATGGCGTGGTTTGCAACTGTCAAATCGAGGCTTTAAGACTAACTTTTAGCACTAATGTCCATATAAAGAGAAGGATATCTTACCCTTGGCCACCACAAGTTATTGACACCAATAGCACTTTAATAGAGAAATCTTTCCAAAATTTTGTTCATCTTTCCTTTCTATTGGCATATTTTAAGCCTCCATCGTAGCGACAATAAGAGATGTTTTCAGCTTCCAATCCTTGCTGCATAATATCTAATGTAGAAGTCCAAAAGGAAAACACGACACTATGATCTGTTAACTGACAAGTTTTGCATAAAATAACGGAAACGTACTATTTATCTTCGGTAGGAATGTCATTCCGGTGAGTTACGATGGCCTCGATTTTACTAGGAAGCTCAATTTTTTTACGCCTCTTGGAAAAGCTTCAGTTCTCGATTTAACGGCATCTTGGACTCGTTTTCTACCATGATGATAGGGTCCTTCATGACGAAACCAAGCTCGGGAAAGGGATTCTAGACATTTGCAAGCCATTGATAGAGGAGAGGCTCGGGAACCTCATTTCACTCGTTCACTTCACAGCCCAAACGTCAGTAAATATTGCTTTACATGCACTGCCGCCCATTAACAGTCCTAGGTACCTACAAAGTAACGTAAGTGGACCATACCTTGTTATGCAGAGAGTCCAATCGGATATAGCACTGTCTTACATCAGGTTCTTGGGAACAACCAAGGTATTCCTGCCGGAATCTGCTTCTGGAGAGGCCGCTAGCCAAATTATAAAGGGCTTCCATGACTTTTTTTCATATGCCCATGAGTTCTGGGTTGAGCACCTGTCAGCTTCCATCGCGAACGATGCAAACAGGATTTGTCTTGATCAAGCTCAAGCTTTATTGTCAAATCTACTGCTGGTCTTCCAGAAAGATCATTCTGCAGCTGCCAAGCCGGGCATAAACGAGAGATGTGATACATCTGAGCTGACAGAGGACCAATTTCTTCCTAAATTGTATGACGCTTGCTCAGACAAGATGTCAAGTCGTTTCCCGGAGCCTATCCAGCAATATATGCTTTTCAGAAATGGCAAACTTGATCCAGAGCAGGGATTACGCAAGCCGCTTGGTATATATATTCTGCGATACTATACCCATTTGCTCACTGTCACATTTAGATGTCGATCAAGATCCAACCAAGCTCACTGAAACGTATCTTCGATACCGTGCTATATTAGAGTCATTGCTTGATGGATCTTTCCCCTACGAGATTTTAGAGACACAGGTTAGCGCCATTGAAATTGAAGATTTTAAGTCTCGGAATCTAGAAGCTGCATATCTTTGTCACTGGCTTGGCTGCATGCGAGCCTGGACAGGCTTTAGCACTGTCGCGGAGAGGGAATCCCATGAAGCTTCTCATAGCAAACAGTTTCGATGTAAAGAG
This sequence comes from Pezicula radicicola, assembly GCA_003008705.1. Classification (NCBI taxonomy): domain Eukaryota; kingdom Fungi; phylum Ascomycota; class Leotiomycetes; order Helotiales; family Dermateaceae; genus Pezicula; species Pezicula radicicola. The sequence continues at coordinate 926,578 of PDUO01000021.1, forward strand.
CCGGGTTGTCTCGTCACGTTTCAGTCACGCCAAGCTTTGAAAAAACATAAGCGGGAGTATCATGTCAAAGAGGGAGACTGGATTCTTCCAAGAGCCATGACGATTGGAGTGATCAATGATTTTGGAGCTGGAAATGCCATAGCACTGGCTGAGAAACTGTTGCCAAACTACAATAAGCCCTGGTACAGGTTTCCAAATATCGAGATCATTCGTCAGCGAGCAGTTAGCCTAGCTGCGAAAACCTCAAGGACTGAATTGCAGGGGATAGTAGAAAGAATGAGCCAAACTTTGAAGGGTTATCTCAAAGAGGAGGAGATTGAGCCTTTGGCTCATCATTTCAGGAAGATTGCGTGGAAAGAATTCCGCGCCATGGAAGGCGAGTTAGTGGAGTCCGACGGCCGCTGAAAGTTACTCATTAAGAACACCATTTACCAGAGCCAGCAGGAGAATGAGGCTGAAGCGGATATTGATATTTCTATCGATATCGTGTTTGAAATGGTATTGTCCAGACCGGCAAAAGACAACGAGGCTGCTACGAGCCGGAATGAAGATATCAGTCACCTATGGACTAATTTATAAGTAATTATGTACCTTTAAAAAAAGTACACCAAGTTTTAATAGATAAATGTATTGTATTTGAAGTGCATGCGCTCTGCGACGTGTATAGAGTTGTAATGGGTTGCATTATGGATGTGTGCTGGCTTAGAAAACACTCACCTCGCTTAAAATAGGGGTTGTACGATTGGACGCAGGAGATTAACATTTCTGTATTATACCGTACGAATTTCTTTGTAAGAGATCATTTCAATTAGGGCCATATTAAGACCTCGTTAACAAACCAATTAAGTTACTCAAGTCCATCTGACCACCTCTTATATTTTATAATATAGTTCATCTACTTGTACTCTTAATTTTAACCTATAAAGACACGGAGTTTATTCCACTACCTAAATACTAGGGTAAAATGCTAGGCGACAATATAAAAACACTCTTAAGACTAATATGGATCTTTACCTAATGCTAAGATAGACATGTCCTAATAGTAACAATACCAAACTCCAGGAGTTTTAGTGTAAATAGACAGAAAACCCCGCAGTAACGCACCTTCAAAAACCTCACAAAAACCACTTCCCCCTCCCTTTCAATCCCCCTTTCGCTCTTTCCCACTCCTCTACATTAAACCTGAACCAAACAACCTCCTCCTCCTCCCCATCTTTCCTAACAACCCCCTCACCCAACCCCATCCCCCTCATAACCCCCCTAAAAGGTCCATTAGACGCAAAAGTATCCAAAGTCATAGCACCAACCCCTAACTCCCTAAACCCATATTCAAAAACCGCACTCAGAGTCTCAATAGCGAAGCCCCTCCTACAAAACCGATAATCAATTAAACATCCCGTATCACCCACCAGTATTTCTTTCTCTTCCCCAACCCTAACCCCATCACCTTTCTTCCTATCACCCTCAGCACCAACCATCTCAACACCAAAACTATTAAACCCCGACATCCCAATCAAAACCCCATCATCAACCCTCAACTCCTCAATATCCTCTTCCCCAACCCCATCAATTCCCTCTACATCATCCTTCAAAATAACAACCAAAAAAGCATTCTCCCCAACTTCCGTGCTCCTAATCTGACTCCTAATAGCCCTCTCCTGACCTTCAAGATTAAGATCCGGATTTTTAACGCCACCGAAGGGATTATTGAGGGGATTACTACGGATTGCTAGGGAGGCCTTGGAGTCTGTTATCAGGGCGCTGCGGAGGGTGAGACGGGGTGTGAGGATTTTATGGGAGGGACGAGCGTGAGTGAGTGGTTGTGGTTGTGGTTGTGGTTGTGGTTGTGACATGGTGGAGTTTGTGGTCTTTGATTTGTGGTTGGTGGTTGGGGTTTGGGAGGAGTGGTGATTTGGGCTTTGGCGAGTGATGAGGCAATACGGCAAGAATGTGGGAAGGTAGTTGCGTATTATATACCTGATAGCCTTTGTACGATTAAAACCATAGACCAATGGTATAGAATAATATAAATGACAATGATAGGTCAATTGCTGGTGAAGTGAGGTATGGGGGCTAGGTGACTCACGATGCAGTGCTGATATCACGTGTGAGACTCTAGAGCTATTGCCTATGTAGCAGGACATTGGCGTTCATCCTACATATTATAATTGAGTCATTCAAAACAGAGTCCAAAAGCAGAAGTTCATGGTTGTGAAATCAACCGAAGCTAAGCGATGAGACCAAGAATCAACTTTACCTAGGCATATTTCATATGAACAAAGTGCTCTAGATGTGGTATCCAGTCTGTCATTAAAAATCATTGTAATTGTGTGAAATATTCAACACTGTCTCTATGAAGGGGGTATAGGGGCGTAGGAGAAAAATGTCCTTATGAAGATCCACTAGCATGCTTTATACTTTCAGCAATTGCTCGCTCCAAGGCCTCGTCATCGGCAGGACTAGAAAATTCTTCCTTTCCCTTCCCCTTAGCTTGCAATTCCTGCCGATGCTTTTCCTCAGCAAGGCTCTGCTTCTTAACATACTCTAACACGATCTCTTCTTCTGTCTTCGCCTGTGAAGAAGAAGCCTGTTTCTCGTCGGCATGGGATCTCGATGCTTCAAGGGCAAGCCTTAGGTCCTCTTCTTCTTGTTCTGATATGTGGTGCTCTGCTGGTCCAGCACTCGAAGGCGATATCTGGTATTCCTGAAGGCTCTGCTGGATAGCCCTTTCAAGGGCGGCTTGATGCTCTGCCTCCTCGTCGGCCATGACAATTGGTCCTGTATCATGAGCTACGTGAGAGCGACCACGTCCAGACTCAGCAATACTAGCTTGTATGGCTCGGTTCAGTGCCTCCGAATCGCTAAGGATTGAGCCTGAGGCTCCTTGCAGCTCTCCAACACTTGCTCGAATTGCACGTTCGATCATGAGATCTTCTTCTGCATCTCCGTTGGAAGTAGCTGTGACAGAAGCACGAATTGCCTCTTCGAACTCCTGGGTGGTTTCTCTAGGTACATCGGATGCTGTCGATAATTCTGTGGTGCTGGGTGCATCTTGAACAGGAACAGGCGTATGGCGATGTGCAGTATTTCTTGCGCAGAATGGACAACGTCGACCTCCCTCACCTTGCACCTTGTTTCTCTCTTCTTCTCGTCTCTTCTGCCTCTCGGCGTGAAGCTTTTTTCTCTCCTCAAATGAAAGATGTCTTGTCTGGAAGAAGCCCTTAGGACTAAGATGCCCGCTTTGTTGGCCATCAGGGCCATTTTCTTGTATCTTCTGTTTCGTATTTTGATATTCTGCTTTGTGCTCACGCCAGCGAGTTATTATGTCCAGTCTTTCTTCCTTTGTTGATAACTTGGAGTCTTCATAGCCCTGGGCTGTTCTGGCAGAGATGATATAGTTCAAGACGCTGGTACCGAATAGTTTACGAACTTCTTTGTGGATACCCATAAAGGTGTAACCAGGAAGACCCCATATCGCTATTAGGACAGGTTAGCTACTGATTGTGGGCCCTAAATTCCTTCTCGAGATTCTTGTATGTATGAGCAATATCATGGCTTACCTGCACCAGGCTTGAGGACTACGCCAGCAAGTCCTTTACCTATGCCTTTCAGAAGACCCGCAGTACCTTCCTTCTCAGCGCCACGAAGTGGCTGTGTTATGAGGCCCGAAATCCCATCGTAGAATCCATAGCCGAATTCCTGTAGATCGTTAGAGATATACAATCAAAGTCAGGGAAACCACTGACCTTGCCGGCTGCTTTCAGCCCGCTTTGAAAATCGGTGACCTTTTCCTGTGGGCGAACAGTATCATCACCATACAACTTAGGAGCATTGTGAAAGCCGCGAGCTAAGCCTAGAGTAAAATCCATGGGTGATTTTAAACCAGCACCCACAATGCGAGATACGCCCTTGCCGGCGCCTATGGCATGATCAAGCGTCAATTTACTCGGATCAAATTCTTTTTGACTCCGAGATGGAGAGCCACCACGTGAGCAAGGCCGCCGTTCCCTTGAACTTGACCGTGACCTGTTTATAGCTCCTCGCAAAGCTTGTTTTAGGGAGTTCTCGTATCGTAGGGGCCTACCCGTGCTATCCTGAGAACTTGAGGATGCTATACTCGTTAAAGGGGTCTCAGTTGATGCTGCATCGCTGGATGGACGCGCGCTGCTTTCGGAAGGCGTGTCGGGAAAGGGCTCGGCATTTCCCTCCCCAGCGAAATTCAGCTGTGATGGTGATCGAGAAGTTACAGGAGTCGCCAAGTCAGAATTAGGGTGAGAATTAGTATGTCGTTCTTCTTTCGAGGCACTGGTTGCGTCTGCCTTCTTCTTGAAAGCCCTGATGATTTCGATTGGGAAGTCAGCGACACCCATACCAAGACTTGCAATCGTTCCCAACAATGCAGACGCGCCTCCAGAAATTGGATCCCAAGGACCATCTTCCGTCTCGTACTCTCGTGGTCGGTACCTACATATTGTCAGCCCAGAAGTGATTCGGGGGAAGGTGTTCGATCTTACAGTTTCAAATCTGCAAAGTCAAGGAGGTTCTCAGTCGCAAGGACAGTTGCAGCCAAAGCACTGAGTTTCGTCTGTGTCCGCTTAACTCGCCAGACTGCTACTCGACTAGGAGCAAGGGAGCATCTAAGATTATCAACATCTAAGTGATCGTGGAAGCTTTTACCGCCGACTTCAGTGCCTTTTTCTTTGCTAATCGAAGCGCCAAGCTCTTTTGCCTTCTGTAGAACCTCGGGCTTAAGAGCTTCTGTTATAGCTGCAGCGAGCTTGTCAGATGTGAGCTGTTTAAATGGTATTGGAAGTGGTCCAGCTCCTGCTCTAGCCACCATAGCTCCCCAGAAAGGTTGATCGCCAAAGAAGGGCACTACTACAGTAGGTTTGCCAAGTGCTATACCAGCAGCAGTCGTCCCGGCACCCCCATGATGCACAACGGCAGAGACGTGCTTGAATAACCAATCGTGGGGTACATTGCCAAGCATAAAAACACCATCCGGTATACCAAGATCATCAGCTCCCAATCCACCCCAACCTTTCGAAACCAAGGCTCGGATGCCAGTCTTTTGGACAGCTTCAAAAATGAGCTTTGTCATTGCGTTTGGGTCATCTACAACAATTGAACCAAACCCAATATACACAGGAGGTGGCCCAGCTGCTAGGAAAGCTGCAAGATCTGGTTCTGGGATGAAAGAAGATGCCAAAGAGAGAAAATAAAATCCGGAGATGGAGATATGCTGTGACCAATCTTTTGGTTTCGGAATAAGTGCCGGTGACCTAAAGGGTTAAAGAAATGCATAACTCTTGGAAAGAATTACGTACCAGCAGTATGTATAAGGTACTCGAAGACGACTCAACATTCCTGGTGCCCATATTAGACTTATGGGGTCGAGTCCCAGAGCCCTTTCACGGAAGCGATTGATAACATCTCCAAGTCCTTGCCAAGTCATCATTTCAACCAAAGCGTACGTTACAAAGTTTGTCATATTGACATCGGCATTAGAGGACTGGATGTTGGCTAGAGGATGAGGGAAAGACTGTGTGGGCGACCAAGGCATTCTATATGAAGATTTTGTAAGCTTCGATGAAAGACATAGGGCGGATCATACTTACGTGAACATCATATGAAGTGGAATACCCATTTTCTCGGCTATATGTATGTGGGCAAAACTGGGAGGGTTAGCAATAATGGCATCAGCTATGAAAGGGCGGGCTGAAGCATTGGCCTCCATGTTGATGCCGGCGTCGTAATTCATGAAGCTCTCAGAAGTATCCTTTGGAGGGGGAGGGCCGAGACCATCTCCTGCTTCAATACATGATCTCCAACATCCTAACACTATCTCCTCCATACCCTTTCGACGTTTGCCAACGTCGCCGCTCTTTAATGAATCAAGTCCCGGCATAAGTCCAGGATTCTTCACCATGAAAGCCATGAGCTCCGAAGGATCACCACCGATGCTGAAAAATTCTAATCCATTTTCCTCAACGAACGTCTGGAACGTGGGATGTGTTGCTATGCGAATCCTATGCCCGTATGTAGCTTTCAGTATCTTCCCTAGAGCTACAAAAGGTTGAACATCTCCACGAGAGCCGACCACATGGACAACCACATTGAGTTTAGGGGGTGGTGTCTGGCCGGGTAAGCCTCCTAGAGCTGGAGGAATGTATCCAGGTGGAAGTGGTGTGGAATCCTCCTGAGCGACCAGGGAAAGCTGGTTTCTCAAAGCAGGCACAAGCAGATCAGAGAGTTTGCGGGTCTTCTGGTTAATATTGATATTAATTCGGCCGTCATCTGCATAGCTTTAGCAACCAGACTAATATTCTGCCTATGTCTCTAATATCATACCCGTAACTTTTGCGCGCGTATCAAAACCATCCTGACTAAGACCTAATTCTCCATGTTTGTCTCCATACGCTGGTGGTGCTTCTGGAAGACCATCATCTGAAAGGATATTTGGAACCGTAAGGTAGGAGGAATGGCTAGGCGTCGGCCGAAGTGTATTTGTGCTCGATTGCTGCCGCTGAACACCTGGTCGAAGCCCAGAGTTGCCAGCAATTGCGGCTTCTGCTTGTGCTATGATGGCTGCTGGCAAAGCAGCTTCTTGTCCCTCACTATTGGCAGGCTCTTTGCCCGATTTTGACGCCATGGCAGAGCTTTAGGTATGTAGTATCCACCTATCTTCCCATGCGTACATGCGTACTGGTGTATACTAAATAGCCTGGGGCGCAAGCTTTTTGATGCTGTTTCTGGCTCAATGTGTTATTGTTTTCGTGACTAGTACCTGCGAAGAGGAGATGTTAGAATTGGGTTGACGAGACCGCAGTAGGATGTATACAAAAGGGGCCTACGAGTTGAGGCTCACATGCTAGGTCGCATCAAATTGAAGGTGGCGGTACTGTGAAGGACGAGATTTCACTCAGTTGGGTGTCTCATAGGAGGGTCAGATGTTTGAATTAGGCGCTCTATTTTGGAGATCTGTAACATGAGATGACCAGGCAGAGAGCTGGTAGACAGGACCATCTTTCTTGGTTCTTTGCCTCGTCGTTGCAGATGGGCTATAAGGCATTGGCTGAAGAGCGTTGTTCAACATGACAGGGGGTATGGAGGGTATGGAGGGGTCGAGGGGCCCAGTGGCTGAGCAGCTAGAAGCTTTCGATGACGATTTGGGTGCACCAGGGCGAAAAACAGTGTGGCTTAAATTACTCATGCTAGCCTTCATTTTCATTTGCTAGAGCATTAGATCTTTGGGATGGGATTTGTCCAAAGAATGGTACAGCGCATATACCCATGTAGACCTATCTACAAGTAGTTCTTAAGCTAAAGTATTCCACTACATAGAAGATGCCCTAGAAGCCAGAAAGTAGTTAAATCTCTCATAGCTATACTATGCTACCAACATACTTGCCATAAGTCTGTAAACTTACAAATACTGTCGGGAGCTGCCGCTAAGAATCCGTGCTGATATTGCACCTGCTATGCATTGACTCTTGATATTATATTGAATAGCAAAGTTCTAAATGACGCATCTACGCATATTAATGTAGATTTCTACAAGTACTTTAGTTGTAAGGAAAGGGTACCAACTTTAAATTACCTAGTTTTTCAGGTCCTTTACATATCTCCTAAGAAAATACTGCTAGCAAACCTAAGATTGCTCAAAGTTCCTGTAAGTATCGTATTCTGTACCTGAGCATTCCAGCCATAGAACTAGTCTTCAACTCCCAAATAATTGCATTGGCTGATGATGAGAAACACTCCGAGACCTTCAGGCTTGTTCCCAGTATTAAATAAAAGCAATAAATTACACCCAATCTGCGACTGCCATGATACCTCCGTTTGACTTCACAAGTAAAATGCAAAATGCAGATTTGTATCATTGTATGATGAACCACGCTAGCCCCATGCCGTCCCAAACAATATATTACAGAGCAGAGGTACAAGATATCGCAGGTATCGAGGCAAGAAACAAGTCAACGCCTGACTGACCGGTCACATCGAAGCCGGTTGCCCCTTTTATGATCCATCCGAGCCATGCCACATAAAGAATCTCCACCATCCTAATCATCGAGTTGTCTAGCTAGAGAACTTGCGGGTAATCTTGGCAATGACTATTCACCCAAATTAGCATCTGCGAAGCGCTTTGTACACCTAGGAAATTTTGAGAGGCTTACTGTGTAGCGCAACAACGGAGAAAATGAAGACCAAAGAAAGAACGAGAACAACGACAGGGTCAACCTTCAGTCCAGGCGATTCATCAGTGTACAGTCCTATTGGCCACCAATCAGCATGCCCGTTCTCATCAAATATTAAGCCCCAGTTTCCCAAAGCCATGCCATAGCCTTGTCAGCTCCTACAATGGATTAACATACTCAGCATCGTGCTTGTGCTTCCTCCAGCACCCGCCGCTCTCGTGCTGCTTGGACGCGCGCTGGCAAGCTTGTCCTTTTGGTCTGCAGCCGCTCGTCTTCTAATCGCAGTCTTGGGTCCTCCAGGTGGTGTTGGCGAGGAAGGTCTACCGGTAGCTGCAACAGCTGCACCGGGGGAGTTGACGGGGGAGGATGGACGTGGAGAAGACTATATATTTAATTATTAGCGGACGTCCTGAGCAATTGAGCGCAGGCAGAGGTGGTCCAGGGAGAGTAGGGCGGCCAATCGCAAGGGCGCAACAGTAGTTTTAGGAACAGCTATAATTGCTTACCATTCTGGAGATGCGTCGTGAGGTTGGAGTTCGATTATGAGTGTTCTGAATTGAAAAGGAGTGGAAGTGGTGGCTGGCAGCGCGGAAAGTCGTGTGCTTGCGTTCAAAGATGGTCGAGGATTGAGGACAGATCTGGTGCTGTTCTCGCTTCGGCCGCTAGCCAAGTAGTCAATCCTGGGGCCCTATCTGGTTATCCACCCCCGACGAGCCCCTATGATATGTAGCACGAATTTTAGATAAATTACATAGATACGGATCGATATTTAACGGCAAGCAATTATGATCATTTCTGTTGCTATGCAATTGGTTTTTTCCCCTGTAAATGATGCTAAAACACCAGATTTTGATGCTATTCAATATGCATCACCCAGAACTCTCCCGACTACCTATGCTTTGATACAAAGTAGCTATGGCGCCAACGCGCATGCCTCCATGAAAAATGAACATGAACAAATGAAAGGTTGATATTTCGAAAGGCGTCTGCCTGAGTTCCAACGCTACAGACAAGAAAGTAAATGCGGCAGTTAAAAAACCGCTGGGCTCGTTGCTGTGCTCCCAATGATAAAATCAAAACGCTGCTGATCAGCTCACTCCTAACCCCTTCAACTGAGTGCTCGACGAGAAAGAACCATTTTTACCGCTCAGATGCTCCTCCGATGTCAAGGCGCACCAGGCCTAAACATTATATAGATTAAACAGTACATTCTACAATGAAACCAAAGGTATCAACCTAACTCCGTACGCTATGCAAGCGCGTGCAGAATTGACTATAAAGCAACGTCTAAAACGAGGCTTACATCTCGCACCTGCGAACCAGCCAGGTCTTCGAGAACAGGAATAAGGTCCAGCAGTTCGTTATCGTGTGCATCGGAGAACCAGCTGCTTATGGGCACGGCGTGTTGTGGATGAAATATGTAGGATGTGGGAGAGTTGTCAATGATGATAGTCTCTCTGAGGTCTCGGCCAACTTGTGAGAGATCCTTGACATAGTTGCCCTGGTGATTATAGCAGCTTTCACGGAATAGGCGGTGGTGAACGACATTGTGGATGTCTAGCTGATCAAGTAACGGGTCTCCGTACTAAAGCTGGTCAATATGCGATAGATCGTGAAAGTGGGAACGTCCTTACTTTAGATACAGAGGCTGTGAAAACAACAACTTCGTAAAGTTCGCCCACTCGCTTCATGAACTGGTCAACTCCAGGCCGTTTAATGACGTAAACGTTGTGATATTGCCCCTCGATCTCAACGGGGATCGTGAAGTCGGCCTGATGCAAAATCTGGACAAGTTAGTTAATGAACTTCTGGAAACTAAAGACCGCTTACCTTGAAGCTGCTATGAACAAGAGTCTCGTCTAGATCCAGGACCAAGCATTTCTTTCCTTGGAATCGAGGAGCAATTGGTGGAAGTAACCATTGTTGTTTTGAGTCAGCTGCCTCTGGCGCAATCGTTTCATCACTGGTACTCTGTCCAACCTGCGGTACTGCTGGTGGTGGTGGCGGAGGTAGGACTGCCTTGGGGGCAGGTGGAGCGACAGCTTCTTCCTTCTTTTCTGGGGCAACCGGTTCTGGGTCTTCCATCTTCACATCACCCTCACCATCCGGTTTACTTTCGGAATCCACATTAACCAGGTATTGTTGGGCTGGTGCATTGCTCTGAGCTGCAGTGCCTGTAGTCGCTTTCGCTGGGACAGGGTCCGTAACAGATGAGCCGGCTTGACCCATGGGAGCTGTTGAGCTTACTACTTCGGTTTCTTTTGGTAATTCGGGTAAAGGCTGATCACGAGATTCAGTGCGTCCGAGGTTCCCATTTGCTGCAGGCACCACGGTCTTCTCAAGTTTCATGTCAGTCCGATCTTGGCTTGGCTCGGCTTGTCCCAGAGCTTCTTTCTCAGTCTGAGGCTCGGGCAAGTCACTAGTAGTATGGTGATCTACAGGTTTTGTCTCCGGCTTGCTGGCTGTAGTTGGACGTCCAGGTATCTTTGTTACTTTATTTGCAGGTGTAGCCGGTTCATCTAATTGGTTGGCGTGATCTGGAACTCCACAGCAGTTGAGAAATGATAGGAAAGAGCTCTTCTTCTTGGGTTTCTGAGCAGAAGTAGCACTCGAGGTTCCTGGGTTTGCATTCCCAGGAGAGCCAGTAGAGGGTCCTGTGGCTGTTATCGACATTTTGCTACTGCTCGTACTACCATTCCGCCGCCGCCCAAGAATGCTTCCTTTCGACTCCTTCGACCGATCCCCTATACTGTCCCGTGGATCGCTTGCAGTGGCACCACTTAAGCCCGTAGAGGTTGGGGATGGTTGTATCTTGTGTGAAGAAGATCGTGATGGTACGTGGAGAAGGCTGCGGTTCTTTTTCGATGCCTCCGGTGCTTCATCCGTTGCCTGCCCCTGATCTTTCTCGTTGTGCGAACCAGAGATAACAGTCAAATCAGACTCTTCGGTGCTGGCCGTATGTGGTGCTGCAGATAGTGCGTGATTGTTTGTAGCTGTGTTCATAGATTAGCTGGCTGTCTACTGAAAGAGCGGCTCGTCGAAGAGCGCAAGGCCTGAGACTAAGGTAGGCAGCCTGTGCGACCTCAATTGCCCACACGTACATTTTGAGGTATCTATCGCTGGAGGCTTCGATCCTTTAGTCCCTTCTGCAGACGTTGAGCGGCTAAGATCGTGCTCAGTCGGCTGAGCAATGTCATTACTCATCGAGGGCAATTCAAGGCCTTGAAAGGCTCTTTAGAGAGAGCGCCGTAGGTACAATGAATCTGGCGTTCTCACAATAGCTTTAATCGCGTCCGACCCAGAGTCCTCCGTGAACGATTGATTGGAAACCCTAATCTTGCTCCAAAGCACCTTCCCAGCCCCCGTTGCGCACGGCTCGATGCGATTGAAAGAATGCGGGAAGTTGGCGAAATGGGATAAAACAATTGAAGGAGATGAAAGGATGCAGGCCCGGCAATGAAACGACACTGCTCCTGAAGCTTCTGGCTGTCAAAGGAAGAGGCTGATGGGGGACCGAACCGGGACGTGTGAGATGAGAGTGCTGCTTGATGCTTCGAATGGGCAATCCACGCTAAAAGCCGTAGCGAGATTGATGAAGTGGGCAGGGCCAATGGGAGGCGCGGCTGGTTGGGGGAGGAAAAGGAGAATCTGGACCGCAAAGAGGCCGGATGGATGATAAGATACAGTTATCCAAAGTATGATAGAGCGATGTTGCTGCAGAATTTGGTACTTTTTACAGCGAAAGACGTTGGAATGATAAATCAGAATGCAATTAGAGAAGGGCTCGAAGGGGGATGCATTAGACTTCAGTACTTTCTGCGGGCGTCACACGGCGCTGACTTCAGCCTTCCTATGCCTCCTTTTTCGACCCTGGGCGGCGTTAGCAGGGTGAATAGCCGTCCCGATCGATTTATTGGCCCTCCCAGCGCCCTGCACAGCAATGTACCCAGCCACAGAGAGGCATTCGGAGGAGCCAAATAGCTACCTAAGCGCCTGGACTTGCTTCGATCTGGTGGATGGTTCTGACTACCGGTACATCGAATCTATTTCTAAGCTACCGTGTCCTCCTCTAGTACATCGCTTTTGGCTATGTCTTTGGCTCGCGTTATGGACAGGACTCGTATGTATCAGATGAAGTGGATCAAGAGCTCGCCGAAATGCGAATTAATTATTCAATGCCCCCTCCACCCTTCCCCCCAAACGATAGGCATTTCTGTCGTACGTCCATACGTACTATACAGCCGTACGAAGTGCAAGCAACGACCTACCAACTGTACAGTACCTACTTCTCTACTTGTCCTTCACACGCTGGTGGTCTCAGTGGTACGCTTTGAGGTATAGTTGAGAGCCTCCTAACGGGAACCTCCACATGTGCATGTGCACCCAACCTTTCGAAGAAGGTTCGGTTCATTCCGTTGTGGTACAAGAATAGAATAGATACATGTGCTGAAAGCGCATGCATATCAACGAATGCCATCTCTGCTTAACTCCAGACTTTTTTTGCGCCCTGAAATCGGCGTAAAGGAAAAGGCTAAACGTGCGAGTACTTTCGAGTACCTGCATCTATCTACCTTTCACGGGGCAACTTTGCTTTCCCTTCGGCATCTTGAGCATCTTAGAGCAGATCACCAACCTTCGGCGGCTATGGAACACCAACGATTGGCCTCCCGTCGAACGTTGGTATCTTCCCCCGGAACTGGGATTCAACATCCGCATTGATCCATTTGACGCAGCGTGCACGCTCTGAAGACGTCTGGTCTGAGATTTCATATTTTTATCGTGGTTTTTCTTGATGAACCAAGGAGACGTCAAAAAAAGAACTGGGAAGGGTCATCCTAGAGGATTATGCGGACCTACAAGCGGTGAGATCACGACTCACAACCCCCTCTGTAGCGTTCTTTGGAATAGTAAGACCGACTAGACTTGATCAAAAATTTCGAGAAATTTATGGATGATGATCTGGATGACATACGGAGAACTTGGGTCGCATATAGGTGTCCGCGCGAACCCCAGCAGCTGGCCGTTGGTTGCGCTACAGTACTTGCACACTGAAGCTTTGGTGCATCACCAATGGCATATATTGTTTGTTGTCGAGAGACAGGCAAAAGACTCACATTAATAAGCTATGCATAATCGTAGTCAAGTCGGCATATAGTAAAGAGCAAGTCAAAAGACGTAAACCCCAGACAGAGTTGTTGTCCTTATTTTATATCTTTGTCGACAGTATTATTTCTGCAAGAATGATGTATTCTGCGGCCCGCACCCGAGATTGACCTTGCTTCGACCACCAACCACACTGTGCCTCCGTGCCTTCGAAAGAAAGAACATTTTAATGTTTGCGGGGATGTGGGCTGGGGGGTGCTCTCGCGACTCTCGGCAAAAGTCCGGAATTGGGTTGGACTCTTTTCCCCGACCTCTTTCCCCCCGACCTCTTTGAGCCTCGGCCGCCATTCACATGCAATCAATGAATGAATGAATGACACAGCACAACATTGATGACATTGGCATCTGACCGATATTACCGACATCAGCAACATCAGCGACATCAGCATCGATCGGTACCTCCACCAAGTACCTCTAACCCAAACATATCCGTTCAAGTCACGTTGGGCAATACGGCCATGAAGCAAGAGCATCGATATGAAATGAATCTTGTCGCCGACTGAACATAGGCTCACCAGCTCAGCGTCGAACGAAGGCGAAGGGATGTGGTAGATGGCCATAACCACCACGAAAGATTGACATTACATACAACAACGATCAATTCCAGTTCCAATTGCCTACAACCAAGATGGCAGTTCTGTCCACTTTGCGGCAGTCGGAAGACCCTCTATCTACTCTGTACCACCACTATTCCAACCTCATCCGCTCACGATTCAGAAGAACTTCCAGAACCACCAGGCTTCTTGGCACACTTATACTTGCCCTCTCGATAATAGCTGGTGCGGCGGGTGGTCGAAGATGGTGGATAAGAAGCAATGCAGAAAAGGAGCAAGGAAGGCGGCTGCTCCGCAGAAACTCGGGCCTCCGTATGAAGGATGGCTCGCGGGTCATATTTGTGCCTTACAAGGACTCAACTTCCAAAGTTACAATACGTCCCACGAAGCCCACCACCTTTGATGCCCATCGCAGGCTTTTCTTAAATCCGCCACGGGCGTCGGGGTTGACAGATGGCAACCAGACACCTCAGATCCCTCCACCGCAAACTAAGCCGGGTCTCAATTTGGCTTTCCTTCACCAATTCCTTAGCCTTTTAAGTATAATGATACCGAGATGGAAAAGCAAGGAAACCGGATTGCTACTTAGTCATGCGATGTTTCTGATGCTACGAACATACTTATCTTTGGTGGTTGCGAGGTTAGACGGTGAGATTGTACGAGATCTCGTGGCTGGCAATGGCAGATCTTTCGTCCTTGGTATCATAAAAGTATGTTGAAATTGTTTTTCAAACATTCCCTCCTGGTCTATAAGTTTGAAGAGTCTAATTTTGTGTGATAGTGGTGTGGAATCGGTGGCTTTGCCTCATACACCAACGCAATGATCAAGTTCCTCCAATCTAAGGTCTCCATTGCTTTCCGAACGCGGCTCACAAGATACATCCATGACCTTTATCTCAATGACAATCTAAATTACTACAAATTGTCAAATTTGGACGGAGGTGTCGGACAAGGTGCAGATCAATTCATAACGCAGGATCTAACGCTCTTCTGCGCTTCGGCTGCTAGCCTTTACTCATCCTTAGGCAAGCCATTTGTGGATCTGTTGGTATTTAATTATCAACTCTACCGGTCACTGGGCCCCTTGGCTCTGACTGGACTGTTGAGTAATTATTTTCTGACGGCTACTATACTTCGAAGACTATCGCCGCCTTTTGGCAAATTAAAGGCTGTCGAAGGGAGAAAAGAGGGTGATTTCCGAGGTTTACATGCTCGGTTGATTGCAAATGCTGAAGAGGTCGCATTCTATGGCGGTGCCAGTATGGAAAAGGTCTTCCTGGACAAGGAATTCCGGAGTCTGAAGAAATGGATGGAGGGCATCTATACCCTCAAAATTCGCTACAACATTCTTGAAGATTTTGTGCTGAAGTATAGTTGGAGCGCTTACGGCTATCTGTTGAGCTCCTTGCCAGTTTTC
The DNA here is from genome assembly GCA_003008705.1 of Pezicula radicicola. NCBI lineage: Eukaryota > Fungi > Ascomycota > Leotiomycetes > Helotiales > Dermateaceae > Pezicula > Pezicula radicicola. The sequence goes on from PDUO01000021.1 coordinate 941,910, forward strand.
TTGCCTGCGTGGTCAGGAATGGGTGGCAAAGAAGAACTAGCCGATGTCTCCCTGAATGGAGGCAGAGAAAGAGGTCGAATGAAGGAATTTATGTAAGTTTCAAAGCATACAACTGCTGCCATTGATACTGATTTCAACAGTACAAATAAACGACTCATGCTTTCGCTAGCTGATGCTGGTGGAAGAATGATGTATTCTATCAAAGACTTGTCAGAGCTTGCTGGTTATACCAGCCGGGTATACACCTTGATCTCGACTTTACACCGAGTTCATGCAAACGCATACTTCCCAACTCGAGGCACTCATCCTGAATTGTACTCGTTATCAGATGTTCAAGGCACTACCCAAAAAGGCTTCGACGGAGTACGTCTCGAAAACGTCCCTATTGTAGCACCTTCTATCTTCCCTCATGGTGGCGAGGAACTCATTGATTCATTGTCAATGATCATCCATTCTGGCGAGCATGTACTAGTATGTAAACCTCATTCATATGCCAGTCATCTCTCTGACAATTTCACAGATATCGGGTGCAAATGGGGTCGGAAAGAGCTCTGTTGCACGCATTGTTGCTGGACTATTCCCGGTCTACAGGGGCCTCATCAGTCGCCCAAGGAGTGTGGGAAGTGATGGCATAATGTTCTTACCGCAACGACCTTACCTCAGTGTTGGCACACTGCGCGATCAAGTCATCTACCCCGATGGAGAGATGGAAATGCGCGAGCGCGGTCGCCGAGACATCGAATTGAAACATATTCTTGAAGAAGCCAAACTTGGCTATCTTCCTGACCGTGAAGGTGGGTTTGACACCCGGAAGGAGTGGAAGGATGTTCTGAGCGGTGGTGAGAAGCAAAGAATGGCCATTGCCAGACTATTGTACCACGAACCAAGGTACGCTTTCATCGACGAGGGTACTAGCGCTGTGTCCAGTGATGTCGAGGGGCTTCTGTACGAGCGAGCAAAGGACAAGGGGATCACATTAATTACGATTTCCACACGCGCTTCCTTGAAACGGTACCATACCTTCAATCTCACCCTAGGACTCGGACAAGACGGGACTGAATGGGAATATGAGCGTATTGGCACTGAAAAGGAGAAGATGGGTGTACAGAAAGAATTGACAGAACTGCGAGAGAGACTAGCAAAGGTGGAGGAATGGAAGGCTCGAACACAAGAGATTGAGATAGAACTCGCTCAGGTATGGACCGAGCAAGGAACACTTCCACCTCCTCCATACGCCGACAAAGCAGCTGGAGACTTGGCAACAGAATAGGCTTACAATGAAGCAAGTATAAATGCATCTAGTTCCACAATATTTGGGCTTGATCTAGTAAATCTCACCGTGTTTGACAGAAAGAGTGGCAGTCCCAAAGCTTTTCCCTTCTCATGATGAGACACGTTACACAAGAGGCTCGTCTATCACCACCACTCTCAACGTCCAGTGAGTGACTTGTGAGTGGTGACCAGCCACACTAGTAATCATCATCCCGCCAAGAGAGGCGTTTGGGATCTACAGCTGACAGTCCTATCGTAGCAGGCACGGCGGGCTAGGACACAAGAACAACGACTATTGTTTTCTTCGGATGAAATTAGCGAATCATGAGGCACAGCGAGCAAGCCTCTTCCGGTCCGTTCATCTTCCGTTTGAAGACAACACCACAGTCTAACGCAACCTAGAAGTCTGGGCTGAAGTATGGCTTGCTTCTGCAGGAAACAAGATTGTTCATACAATCATTCACAAAAGTGCACTGTGGTACTTGTATTCAAGAGTGTGGATTCAAAGATATTCTCGGTTAAGAGACCTTGTTGTCATGATTACTTCGTTCCACCCGACTTTAAAATGGCATATTATAGTTCCTCCTTCAATTTTTAATTTAATTTCGTTGTCTGTCTCGCATCAAAGCTCACTTTTATTTATTTCCCTTCAGGAACCCTCACTATCCTCGATTAGATAAAGACGCATCCATCCTGTAGCTTCCCGTCGCCACTCATGCCATCCCAAGTCCGTGGCCCAGATTTGGGACCTTTTCTAGTCCTTTGATCTCAACTTATCCCACTTGATTCGTGCTTCTGTGCGCCATTGTTCAGCTCGTGAAACAGATGGAGCGCACACGCACAAGTGTGAAGATAGCTAGCTAGCAACCTTATCCTCGAAGCTTTTTCGTCTTCAAGTCGAACGCCTTCTTTCTTTACCTCCTACTCCCGTCGATAATTATCGAGAGAAAGAAAAGGAAGACGAGGTAAGGCAGGGCAAAACAAAGCAAGAATGTACAAACACAGAGCCACTTCAAGCACAACCCTCCCACCAATCCTAGAAGACGCAACCCAATCTCCCCCTCCTCCATTACCACTAAGAGCATCCCACCGACCTCTCCAAACCCATTTTGGATTTGGAAATCCCCCAATTCTCAGACATAGTGCTCCTCCCCCCGCATACTCACCTCGACTCAGAAGTCTTCCTTATCTTGGGGGTGATCATGAAGGACCTTTCGATGAGAAATTAGAGGCTTTGAGGAATAATCGTCAGGTTGCTAAACGGGGTGGTTGGTGGAGGTTATGTGTTATTGTTTTTATTGTTTTAGGGATTGTTGTGGGTTTGGGTATTGGGTTGGGGGTGGGATTGACAAGAAAGAAGAACGTGTAAGATGATTATTTCCTACTCTAATAATTCAAATGGGTTATAGAACTAAAATTAGAAATAGGAATAATAATAAATCTGGCTCTAACGGAAGCGATTCAAATAACCAAAACCCAGAAACCGGTCAAACAACCCCCGTATTCCCAGCAGGTAGTTACTCAATACCTACATACCTATCAACAGTAACAACAAACTGTACATCCAACCCAGCAACCTGGCTCTGTTACCCTTACACAACATACGCTCAATCACCCTCATCATCAGAAGCTACCTTCACATGGATAATAACACCTAATTCATCCACCTCAACCAACACACCAATAAACTACACCATCTCCTCAACCCTAAACCCCTTCTCCATCCACTTCACAAACACATCCCTCACCCTCCTCGATCCAGGATTAAGCACAGAACGCTACACCTTTGAAATTGACATCAGGAAACCTGTTATTCCTAATGTGGCTCTTACGGATGGTAATGAGGCTGCTACTTGTTGGTTTAATGGGACGGTTTTAAGCGGTTCTCTGTATACTAAAATGCCAAAAAGTTATGATGGGTTAGGAGGGGGGAATAGTATCGGTTCTGGGGATGCATATAGAGCATGGCCCTACGCAGCTCGGATTGAAGTATCTAGTACTTCTGGAATTGGGACGCCTACTTGTGTTGATAGAGAGGGGAATATTTTAGGGGATTTTAGTGTTAGTGGAGGTGGAAGTGATGGGGGAGAGGTTTGTGATTGTTTGTATTTGAATTCTGGGACTTGAGATTTGGGTATAGAGATGGGGTAGGGAGATTTTATGGGGGGTTATTAGGGGTTTGGAGGTTTGGAGGTTTGGAGGTTTAAGTTGAAGGAGTGTTTTATAGGGAATTGGGTTATTGGGATTTTTGGGAGTGTCTATGGAGTTTTTTTTGGGTGGTGGAATAGGGGTGCGGAGTATTGGGATAACTAGGGTTTTGTTTTTGGTTAAAGATGGTGTGGGTTGGGTAATTAGGGTGGTTAGCATAGGGTATATTATTATGAATGAAATTTAATGTGTGTATATATATCTTCTAAAATTCTAGGTATGATCTCTCTCGAAGACCAATATTACTTAACTTATTTGTGTTCTTGTTGTAGAGCCTTCTAAAATTTTAGACAGACTGAGAGAGAGAGAGAGAGAGAGAGAGAGAGAGGAAGGTATATTTACAGGTTAAATAAAGAAAGAAAATATTCTAGAAGTATACGCGAAAGCTATTTATTGTATATTCAAAATAGAAGGAAGGATTACCTTACTACATAAGTTGAATAAGCTGCGCTAAGTAATTGATAACGTATATAGTAAACATGGACGAAACGAGCATAATTTCTGCCATCTTCTTAACAAATAGGGAAAGTTCTATCTTGTCCGTCTTGTCTGTCTTGTCCGTCTTGTCTGTCTTGTCCGTCTTGTCTGTCTTGTCTGCCTTAGTTAGATTCGGGGTTTCATTATGTATAAGTATGTTAGTAGTCAGATTTCTGTAATCAACGTTCTAAGCCCTTTGATGTTAATAGGATTCCAAACTTGACTTTTTTTTAACAAAAAAACAGCACACATAGATAGGTAAACTTCATTTCGATCCGATCAATTTAAAATCCATGCATACATAAATCAATAAGCGTCTACCACCCCAAAAACCAAAACCAAAACTCAAACCCAAACTCCTCAGCCTTCTATCCTCTTCTCAACCCCCCACCTCCCTCAAAAAACATATTCCAACCTAAAAAACAAACCCAAAAATACCCCTCCAACCCCCCACTCTCTTTATTGCCTACGACCACCTCTATGTTTAGGAGTCTGATCAATCTGACGTGGACCATTACCTCAACGACGCTGACGTTGATTTACAGTGTAAACGCCCGGGCCAGGTCGAGCTGGACGTACAGGATTACGTCGGACAGGGGGTTGTGGAGCTGCAGCAGGACCACGTCGTCGAGGTCGTCCAGGTGGTCGACGAGCTGGAGCTGGAGGAGCAGGTGGTTGAGGAGCTGGAGGTTGGGGAGCTGGAGGTTGGGGGGCTGGAGGTTGAGGTTGAGGAGCAGGAATTTTCCGTCTCTCTTCATTCCTCTCCTCATTATTCCTCCCTCTCGCTCTCTGTACAGCTCTGTCCGCTAGAAGTTCTGGTTGCGGTTGATTCTGTGGTCGTAGTGGTTGTGTATTTGGTGGAGCTAATCCTTGCATTATTGCTCTCGCTTGTCTCACTTGATCGAACCTCGCTTGTGCGTTTGGAGATCCTGAAGGGGCTGAACGAGGTCTATTGAAGATCGCAGCTGCATAATCTGGTGGTTGACGAATTTGTTGTGCTCTTGGTCTAGAAGGTTGTCTGTTAACTCCTCTGCTGACACTTCTGCTAGGAGGAATAACTCTGATAGATGGTACCAAGGGTGCAGGTGCGAGGGATTGTGCTATTGCAGTTTGTAAATCAACATCTTCTGTGCCTGCACAGGAATGGGTTCTCAAAAGTTCTGCAGTATCGAACTCGGTATCGCAGTCTTTACACCAGAATTTCTCGGCTCCGGGTCTAGGTGGACTTGATCTGTCTATTCCTGCTTGTGAAGGGCTTTGTTGCCCTTGGGGTGGTTGTGTACCTTGTTGAGGGGTGTTACCATTGGGTGTCTGGGTCGCGGTTGCAGCAGCGGCGGCTTGGGCTTGAGCTTTGGTTCTAGGTCGTAATGCCTCTATATCCGCCATATCCATTGCTCCAGTAGGGGGTGGTAATTCACCTTCCCCGTATTGAGTAACCTCATCTATTAGCTCCTGAACTCTTCCCAGCCCGTACGTATCCCTCACAGCTCTCATAGCATCCCAAAACTCAATAGCACTGAGCCCCATTACTCCAATAGGTTCCCCATCTATGATGAAGTTTGTTCCGTCGTAAAATACTGCTTCCCTGACTTGCTTCGGCACGAGCGGTGGGAGAGATAGAGAACCGATTGGTGGAGGCGGCGGAACACCGCCTGGACCTGGGCCTGGACCCGGTGGGGGGCCACCACCAGAGCCACCACCAGGGCCATTACCAGGGCCATTGCCCTTGGTCTCAGGAATATATGCCAAACTCGAAGCCTCATAATCATCATCAGGTTCATCATTGAACGCAAAGCTTGCCCAAGTCTCATTCTCCGGCTGTAACTCATTTGCAACTCGCCATCCCTCCTCTACTCTCCTGAGAAGGTCAGAGATTTTTGGTCGATCCCTTGGCCTTTCATGCAAGCACTCGAGAACTATATCCTTCCAGGTATCGCTATACCCGTTAGCGTACTCTAACTCCCGTCCGAAAGTGTTGCCTCGTTGAAGAGCCGGTCGGTTGGATTTGTACATGGTACTCGGAAAGAAGGGATCGAGCTTTAGCAGTGTGAGCTGCCACATCATCATACCCAGCCCCCAAATATTTGATTTGGACCCATACAATCCTGCGACGCCAGTATCAACCCAATCGTCAGTGTTCCATCGGTGTGAAAATTGTTCCTATGGTAAGATTAGATGTTAGGGGTATGAAAGTCACAGCTCATGGATAGGGTTACATACAGGTGTATAGTAGCCCTGAGTACCTTGGCCACGCATACGCTACATGAATGTGAGTTGGTGATTGAAAGAGTTCCTAACTTTTAAGAGACTGAAATAAACAGAAATGAACCAGAACCCATGCAGTAAGTAAATCTTTAGTGAAAACTACTTCACAAGCATAATAGGTAGGAAACAGGAAGCAATCCCCAGTACTTACTACTTTCCCAGACTCTTTCCAACCGTCTTGAAGTGCAAGTGTGTCAGTTTCTGCCGTCATCTCTGTGTGAGGCCAAAAGCATTCAGGTTCTTTCATGCGAACGGCTAGCCCAAAATCGGCAATCTATAAACTGGTAGTTAGAACGACGAACATAGACCGAAGAATTGTGAGCGCGGACTTACCTTAAAGCAAGGGAGGGCCGGGTTTGTAATATCCTTAGACCCCAGCAGTACTAATGAGTACGTCAGCAATAGGAGAATTGTAAGAATTGAGGTCACCACTCAGAGCTTACGCAGCTTGAATTACTTAAACCGGGTGGATATTCATGAGGTCTCACATCTTCAGACATCCCTTCAATTATCAAAGAAGCTGAAGAGGAGTGTGTAAACAAGCAATGCCTCTTATCTACACGTATCCCACTCACCTCACCCTCTCGGATTTGCTCACGTCATTCAAACCAAGTCCGCAGTGAAAATGGCACAAGGTGGAAGGGACTCACCATTTTCAGGTTTCAGATCGAAATGGCATATCACTGCCCAAGAGGAGTCGTCCTCTTGACTTTCGTTGCCCTCTTGATTTCCGTTGCCATCTGCATTTTTGTTTGCCTCTGCATTTTCGTTACCAAATTCGAGGACGCTTGCACCACGAAGTAACTGATAGAAAATCCCCCTAAACGTATTCATGTAAGTGCATAGGGTGGAAGTGTGGATAGTAAGCCTTACCATAACGTTTTCTCGTGGAATTTTTCCTTCCTGCACCGAATTTGTTATTAGCGAAGGACTTGACACAAGAGGAAGATAAATATTGCCTCACTTTTTGATCCGTCTCTGTAAGAACTGGTACATAGTTCCCCAACGACAGTATTCCAAGTACAATCGCACTTTTTTATCTTTCATGTGAAATGCGTCTCCATAGAACTGTAAAATATGCTTTGACGAGCAATTCCTTAGCCGGTTGAGAATATCACGTTCATGGAGTAATGCATCGAATCTGAACTGGTCGTCGCTGCCAGAGATCTTAGACTCCTTCACTACAATCTCACGAGGATACTCGGAGTTTCGATTCCCTTGCTGCTGCCATAGGCTGGCAGTAGCAAAGCCACCTTTGCCTAGAAGTCTTCTGAATTTCCAACTAACATTGTCGAGATCTGTAAGTGTCCGAGCCTTCATGTCTCTCATGAAGTTTTGGAATTCAGTCTCCTGCTTTTTGTTTCGAACTGTTGGTCCGGGGAGGACATTGTTCAGGTTATTTTTTATCCAACGCCGAATCGGGTTCCCCCGTGCATCAACTCCATCAATATAATCTCCAAGTCCTGCCCATTCTCCTTTTCTATAGCCCCGCCAGTAGTCTTTTTCCCCATTTCGTTGGTCGTCAACTATCTCAGCCCACTCCTCAGGCGTCCTATTCTCCAAGAACGTAAAGGGATCCTCTAGTGGCAACGCCATTCAGAGTAGCAAGAAGTGATGTGGTGTTATTTCTTGCTGTAGGAAATAGAAGTAAAATTTGAGTATTGTTTGATAAAAGCTAAGGAGTAGGTAGACGGAAAATAAAAATAAAGGTACGGTGACAGTGAAGAGGAAACTTCTCTTTGTCCATCAAAACATCCATTGTTAGACAGGCCAACAAAGGACAATGCCGATTGCAGAAGAGACAAAGGAAATAATACCGCACAAAGCTAGATTGACAAATGAAAGAATTCTAGACTGCGAATTCAATTGGCAAAAAGAAATAACGACAAAGACCAATATGGTCCTTGCTAGTCCGGAGCAGGACAGTTGTGGATGCTTTCAAGAGCATCTTCACCGAGCCTACAGTCCAAGCGTGGCCTTGTAGCAACACTGTTAGGCACTTTGAGTTGGACGTATATGTTGGATTGGTGAGATTATCAAGCCCCAAGTATTGTGGTGTGTAGTCGCAAGGGAGGTTTCGCTCTATCTTTATTGAAAAGGAAGACATATTAATGTGGCCATGGAGAGGTAGGTCAATTGGGAAGGAGGTAGAAGCTGGGATTGACCCCGTACAAAAGACACCAAATATCTTGAAGCAGGACAGCTCCACAAGCACATAGCCATAACTAAGATTGCTTGCTTGGGGTCATGTAATAGAGTGGACTAAGTGGTGTGTAGTGCTGTAGAACGGAATATCGTCGCGTAGTGAGAGAGGGAGAGAGAGAGAGAGAGAGAGAGAGAGCAGGTGAACGCGAAAGGTTGGTGATCGGCATTTGGAAGAATGCGCTCCGAAGCAAGCGAGCCAACCATATGCTGTAATTGCATTCAGCCTAAATACAAGTGCCACTTTGCTCGACTGCCGTACTCAACTGGCTGCTTCAACCTTCATAACTCCGTAATTGCGGGCCTGAATGTTATCAATTTTTGATGAATGGCGGCTGTTCATGGCAAAATTGGGGGCAAAATGGTTGAAATGCCCCTCCAACGCGGGGTCGCCCACGTCCGTATGACAACCAGAATCATTTACATGCCACTACTCATCATGAGGTGCTGCTGGTGGTGTGAAAAAAGTACATAATAAGAAGACCTCCCTCCATCCCAATCAGGTACCTACCTACCTACCTATTCTTTCACTTCTTTCACTTTTATTCCAGAAAGTAGAGACCGCAGCTACCAGCTACAAAATCTCATACCTACACTTACTCAACACCATGGCATCCCCCACTATCAAGCTCAACAGTGGCTATGAGATGCCCCAAGTGGGCTTCGGATTGTGGAAGGTAGACAATGCAACTTGTGCAGATACCGTATACAATGCCATCAAGACAGGCTACCGTCTCTTCGACGGTGCATGCGATTACGGCAATGAGAAGGAAGCAGGAGAGGGAGTTGCACGAGCAATCAAGGATGGTCTTGTAAAGCGTGAAGATCTCTTCCTGGTCAGCAAGTAAGTAAAAGTTAAATTAAAAACCCCCATTATCAAAACCTCCTCCACTTTTCACTTCACAAAGAGAAGGGGAAAAAAGAGAGAGAGAGAATCCTAACTCTTCCACTCTCCAGACTCTGGAACTCCTTCCACGATGGCGACAAAGTCGAACCAATCGCCAAAAAACAACTCGCAGACTGGGGAATCGACTACTTCGACCTCTACATCGTGCACTTCCCCGTCGCCCTCAAATACGTAGACCCCAGTGTCCGCTACCCACCAGGCTGGGCCTTTGACGGAAAATCCGACGTCCAACTAAGCAATGCTTCCATCCAAGAAACCTGGACAGCAATGGAAAGCCTAGTAAGCAAAGGTCTCACCAAATCAATTGGAATCTCCAATTTCCAAGGATCCCTAATCCTAGATCTGTTACGATATGCGAAGATCCGACCAGCAACCCTACAAATCGAACACCATCCCTACCTCGTCCAACCAACACTCCTCCAACTAGCAAAATCCGAAGGAATAGCAGTAACAGCCTATTCATCATTCGGACCTCAATCATTCATCGAATTAGAATGGCAAAAAGCAAAAGATACACCAGTTCTCTTCGAACATCCAGTCGTCGTTTCAGCTGCTAAGAAACATGAGAGGACGCCTGCGCAGGTACTGTTGAGATGGGCTAGTCAGAGGGGATTGGCTGTTATTCCTAAGAGTAATAATCAGAAACGTTTGGAGGAGAATTTGAAGGTTACGGATTTTGAATTGGATGAGGAGGAGGTACAGGCTATTTCGGCTTTGGATAGAGGGTTGAGATTTAATAATCCTACTGATGTAAGTTCTCTTTTATTGTTAATTGAAAAAGTCTTCCTTGTTGAAAGATTGATTTGGAATCATTACTAACTGTGTTTAATAGTATCTTGGAACTCTTCACATCTTCGCTTAAGTTGAGCGAGCGAACTGAGATTAGGTGTTGATAGGTAGTTAGTTGTATTACTGTAAGGTGCATATACATAGGTAGCTATTATAGAACCTATTTAGAAGTCACTGAAGGATTTTAGATTTTTTTTCTAATTATACATAAGTATTCAATTTAACTTCCTTGCTTGCTTGGAGAGAAAGGAATGTGATATTTGAACACGGTGTGACTCCATCTAACCTAGATGGTCCAAAGTGTTGAACAACCTCACATAGTTTACATAACTACTTAATTTAGACATTCGAAGTAGAGGACAATCCAGAAATAAACAGATTTCGATTTTACAAGTTTTAACATATATTTACGGAGTGCGTTTTTACATGTGACATATGTACTTAAATTAAGATTGTATACGCGTTTTCCTGATTTCCATCATATATTATGCCTTTGCACATGTCATTTCCTCTACGATCATGTGAATTCTCACTCATTATTAAACATAGTACGTTATATAATGTCTAGTTGCATTTGCTCGCTCATTAGCAGAGGGACTTCCTTCTATACCTGGTTTGTATCATGTCCTAATACATGCTCAAACATTTCCGCGTAACCTCCAAGGCTACTCTTTGCTGCCATTGGATCTTGTCCCAGGAAAATCAAAAACTCCATCGCCATGCAATCGTAAAACATTCTGCGGCTACATCTTGCTCAAGAGACCTTGACAAAAGTGGCATCAATCTGCATCAGCTGCGGCAAGGTCAACCGGACCTTGTTTCTATACAGGGTAGGGTTCCTCAATTGCAGCGGGTTTCCTTCAAAGTATACCGTGGTCAACTGCTTCTTATCCCGCAATTCTTTCTCTACGTCCGTAAAGTCCGCAATCTGGTTATAGCTCGCCCACAACTCCTCTAGATTTTCCAGATGCCCAATCCCGGCAAGGCTAGATATTTGGTTGCTGCTGATATCAATAACCCGAAGCTTATGTACTCCTTCAAGCCCCTCAAGAGAGGTGAGTGCGTTGTGGGAGATGTATAGTTCTTCGAGATTGACCAGGGAATCCAGCCCGCTGATTTTCCGGATGCGGTTTGACTGTATACTAAGAATTTTGAGATTTGAAAGCGTCGAAAACCCTTTCATCTCAATAATCTTGTTCTTGCCCAGCCATAGCTCCTCCAAACCCGTTAACGTCTCGAGATTTTGTATTTCTCGGATGCGGTTGGCTGCAAGCTCGAGGTTTCTTAACTTACTGAGACCGTCCAAGTTTTCGATCGTGGTGATCTTGTTTTGTACAAAGAAGAGGTCCTTGAGCTCTTTGAGGTGATTGACTTTCTTGATGTGCTTGATCTTGTTAAAGCTGAGGTCCAAGATTGTGAGATTGACTAGGTCTTCGAGCCCTCGGATATGCGCAATCATGTTGTCGTATAGGTCAAGTTCGGTGAGCGTCGCGGCCAGGACCTCCAGGCCTTCGATTTCAGTGATGGTATTTTGTCGGAGGCATAATCTTTGGGCTTTGGTGAATCGCTCGAGGTGTAGAGATAGGATTGATTTGATTCGTGCATGGACACAATCGACATCCTCTTCGTCGAGAGGGTAATCGTCTAGAAGGTCTGGAGGGCGCGTGTTAACATGCCGTCGACTACAGCGCGGCTGGAATAAATACCTTCATCTGCATCAATGCTCTCTCCTGGAACGACGTTCTCCTCGTCTGAATACTCGGGGTCTGATATAGCCTCTGGGTTTACAAGGACCGCGTTCTTCTCGTTCTTCTCTACTCGTAGTTTGCCATCCCAGCCACTTGCGCTCTTTGGGGTCCCTCCTGGGACTTTCTCGTCTTCTTGCTCGAAGTTGACCGGTGGCGGCGTAGTCCCCGTTGAACCAGGCATTTTGGTGAGGACTTATGTGGGATATTGGAGAGCAGATGTGTTGTGGAATGATTGCTGGAGTATTTATTATCGTGCGTCAGGGCCTGGTTGGTTGTTGCTGCCTCGCGGGATGCAGTGTGACGACGCGGGGCAAGTCCAATGCACGGAAGAAGTGTCCCCAGGAGAAAATCGGGTCGTGACAGGGGGGCACATGATACATGTACGGCGCTGCGATTGATATTTGATGCTTCATTCTCACCACTGTGCATAAAAGTCAATTAAGTTACAGTGAGTTGCTCAAATCAAGCATCTAAATTATTCATATCAAGTGGAGTGAATTTCCTACTTACGTCAGAGCAGATATAGTTGCCAAGGTACAAACAAACCTCTTACAGACAGTACCTTCAGTAGGTACCTAATAAACAGTCACAACACTGGCAGCACTGACATCGAGTATCAATTGTAGCACCGTACACGTATCAGGAACCCATATCATGACACCAGAATCGTGTCTCGTATGTGTCGAAACACGACAACGCGCACACATGATCACGATTGATAACATGACAGTACGGCTGGACGGCGTCAACGAGAGATGATTCGTCTTGTTCAGCGAGGAGTCCATCGTCCTCAATGCAATCTCTTTCTCTACCGGATGCAACGTTCATCTCTCCTTACACCAACACATCTCATCCATCATGGCTTCTCTCAGGGCCAGAGATGCTTCGAGATGCCAGCCTTTATGCTTCCTCCTGTCGTGTTTTCAGGTCTTGTAGTTACGCTTTTCATTTATAAGTCACTGATGATGATAATTTTCCAGAATAAAATCATATATGTAAGTGAGCACCCGCTTTGTCAAGACCCATGTCTTACTCCCAGTCCATATGCCAGGACTGCCACCCAATTCTCGAAGAGAGAAGATAGCAGACTATGCGAGTCAGTGTAGTGGTATTGTTTGGAAAGAGGAGAACACAACTTCCTTCGACGGAACTAAGATCAGTCTTTGTGTGGCAAGTGTGAATGGCCGCCGTGTTGAGGTATCTCAGTCAACTCGTCATATTTACATTCTATACTTCCAAGGTCTCTCCCCTTTTCCTAACAACAGTGAAGAGGCTCATGTTTGTTAGGTAACGCGTCTTCTCTGCCACCTAGGCTTCCCTTTCTGTCTCCTATCATGCGACTACTTAGGGACCGGCCAGTATCACATCCTATTAAGTACACTATTGTGTGCTGTAGCTACCGAGGATACTGGACTTCCAAAGGACGTCCATCAGAGAAAGGTATTTCCATGGATGCGCATGCAGCCTTGGAATGGATCATCAGACATCACGACCTTCAAAGAAGCGAGCCTTCCGACCTCAAGATTCCAGTCGTCATCTGGGGTCAATCTATTGGTGCAGGTGTGGCTTCAAATCTAGCAGCCCAGCAAGATCTGTTTATGAAGAGGCTGAGTTTGAAGTCATTGATACTGGAGACCCCTTTTATTAGTATCCGAGCCATGCTCGAAACGCTTTATCCTCAAAGATGGCTACCTTACCGCTATCTCTGGCCATTCTTGCGGAATCACCTCGATACTTTCGCGGCTCTGGGTCTGATGAAAGAGCATGCTTTGCGGCTTGGACTCGAGCCACCTGCTGTCCTCCTCTTGGAGGCTGGAAAGGACGAACTGGTCCAAAAGGAGCATGGAGATGTGCTTGAGAAGAGATTTTTAGATCTTGGTCTCAGGGTTCGAAAAAAGGTCGTTGGTAGTGCATTGCATACGGAGGTTTTGGCTCGCCATGAGGGCCGTCTAGCTGTTGTTGGGGCTATTGAAGAGACAACCAAGAAGGAATAACATCTCATAGAAAATATCACAAGGCTTCCAGCTACCCAATATGTGCTTTAGGCATCCTACTGCGAATAGAATGTCATGATCTGCTTTTTTCAGGCTGGTTGACACGTCGGCACAGAATACTTAGAGCTAAGCAACACCGTCAATCGCCAGCCTCGCTCAGGGCCTTCTTGTAGCGTTATACAGAGTAAGCAGTAGACTATTTTCTTTTTAGATTTGTCGTTCCATTCCCGGAAGAGACAGGGTTATATACATCTCAGAACGCAAGAACAGCGAATAGGAGAGGGAATTTAAATAGACCCAAAGGATCTGAGTGGTCAGGAAACCAAAATTTCCTATCGCTAAACATATTACCTACTCCAGCACATTCACAATGCGACCAGAAGAGTTCGACTCCGCTGCGTACACAGAGCGCATCGCCAAGCACAATACTAAACACCTTCAACAACAGGAACTGACAAAGACGTCCCAGATCCTTAGTTCTAGTATCAGCTATGGCTCTGGGGTAGCCACCACCGCAGCAACAGACGGCGCAGCAGTTCTACTCCCTCTTTATAGCAGTCGCAAATGGGACATCGCAGAAAGGAAGCTCGAGCTCATCCAGGCGGAACTGAAGAAACAAGGTATCGCTCTGAACGAGCTAGACGGTGAGGATGCGGCTGTGGAATATACGGGGGCTCTTTTGGCGGAGAATATAGGTGGGGATGTTAATAATGACGTTGTCAGTGATGCGATTGCTACGGGCGCGATTCAACATGTTGTAGCTCAGACTATGGCAGGAGATATTACTAAAGCTGTTTTTGAGGAGATCACAGACGGGCCGCCTGAAAAGGGTTGTCCAAGGCTGAAGAAGCAGAAATACCAGAGGTTACAGTGTGACGAGTGCTCCATCTACTTTGATACCTCATTTTCTATTTACGTACGTTTTGCTGCGTTGAGAAGTATATATTCAGCAAAAGTATAAGTCAGGCCATTTTCTCCACAGGTTGAACTACAGAACCCAACTATATATACATTCTTCCCTCCGAGGCATTTTGGGCATAAAGGTATTGTGCAATGAATGCGAGAGCCGATTAAAGAATGTTGATATCTATTGTAAGCCTCGAAAACCCCTATAAAAAACTAATCAAAGAGGTAAGGAATTAATGCGAGGATGATAGCATGTGATGAATGTTTTGGCGACAATGATATATGCTCGAAGTGCTATTCGCAGGGTAAAGGTTGTAAAAAGCATCCGAGTAGCGATCCGTTATATCGTGAGCATGTTGGGGATTGAATTGAAGTTTCTAGCTTTCGGTGACAATGAGCCTTGCGGCTGAGCTCACTGAAGGAAAGGCTCGGTTAGTCAATCAATTATCAAAGTAGATGCATTTTGGAAATTCATTTTTACAAGAGATCAAAAAAGCAAATAAATACATACTGTACCGTAACTGTTCACAAAGCTTTTTATACTTAATTATGCGATTTTATTCATCATACCCACAGTCTCTAGAAAAAGGGGTTGTGTACGAAAAGGTACCAAGTAAGTTGCACTAAAGGTTGCTAGTGGCAAGCCCAGAGGCAAGCTATGATACCGGCAAGGTTAAAATGGTGCCCCGCCAGTCGGTCAGGTTCATTCTTGTTCCTTCAACAAACCAACAACTGAGGCCATGATGCGACACCGAGAGGCGTTTTGAACGGAGAAAGCACTGCTTTGGGCAGCTCCTCTCGCTCAAGCTGATTTGCAAGCTGCGACAATTATTTTATTTTTATTTTTGCTTCTTCTTCTTCTTCTTCGTTGTTGCCCGGGGAGGGGCAGGGCAAAGTTGTCCTTGTCCCGCCCCGTCTGCGTTTGCCCTCGAGGATGTCTGCTCCATTTATCACCTTTCAACCCTTGCTTCAGTCGCACCATCCCCCATGCAAGCCGCCGCTTTGGACGCCATTTCCAAGGCCGTTCCCAGCAAACGGGATGGGGCTGCACCAGGCAGAAGGGACAAGGCCAAATATACTGCAAGTCACGGGGCTGCGCGATACCTGTCGCGCAAAGTGCTTGCATACACCCCTGTCACGTCGCGTCTTCCTGACTCGAAGTTTCGATGCCGCGTTTCCTCTTGCCTACACCTAGCCAAATTTGCCTGTGCAACCGATGTGCCAGTATATATAACAGCCCTCCCTCCCCCCCCAAAGTCTGCTCACTTTCCTGCTGCCAGCCTTAGGATTCAATCAAAAACGACTGTACGATAAAACGATAAAATTTCGACGATATTTCTTTGCATTTCGAAGGTAAGAGTTGTTCATCGTCCGCATTTCCTTCTACATCGCGATACCACCAATCCCGACCGACAAAAATCGATAATGTTCAGCCGGAAGCCTAGTCAGTCACAAACGGAGAGCTTTTCGAAGAGTCGGAGATCAAAAGGAAAGTCATCATTCAGAGAGCATGCCGTATCAAAAAACCGACACGAGCGAACCCGCAAGCCTCCGACCGAAGAAAGCCCTCCACTTGGAAGGTATTTCATCTGCCATCTTCTTAATTTTGACCTCGCTGACTTCTTTAGCACCCTGACTTCAACAATAATCACGCTGGTCGTCGGACGAGAACAACGACTGTTTGCTGCACACGAAGACGTTCTCTGCACATCCCCATTCTTCCAAGCCGCTTGCAGAGGCCAGTTTCTCGAGTCCACAACGAAACGAATCTCACTACCCGACGAAGAGCCCGAAATATTTTCGTCGGTGTTGGAATACTTATACAAAGGCGACTATTTCCCACGACTCGTGCACAATAAGCGGAGGAACTCGTGGGAACTCGAGAGTGGAACTGGAGGCACAGGATCAGTCGAGTCCACAGTATACCATCACGGCGTCGATGGCGAACTGTTGAAAGACACAGTCATATACTGCACAGCAGAAAAGTACGGCCTGGATGAACTCAAACGAGTAGCGTTGCGAAAGCAAGGTCTCCGTTAGTTACTTCTCGACCACCTCAATTAAATACAGCATAAGCTAACCACAAGATCTCACAGAATCCGGCATCCAATGCTCAACCATCCTCTCTAGTGCCCGCTATGCGTATGCCAATACACCCGACACTGACTCCAAGCTACGAGCACACTACCTCGCTCTCATAATCAGAAGTCGAAGCACATTCAAGCGAAGCGGCACAATGCAGCTGGAGATGCATGCAGGAGGAAGTCAGCTGTTCTTCGATCTTTTCGTTGCACTTTGTAACCATGTTGATGATGTTGCTTCTATTGCGTAAGCTACCTTAGGTTCTCAGCCACTCCTTGCAAGTCTCGTGATACACAATGCTGACTCTTAACTAGCTCATCACCACGAAGCGCACGTCACATTTAAGCTTAAGGCGACAACACCTACGTCGCCCCCATGTCTCTCTTCTCTTCTTTACTGTCATTCGGGCATAGTTTAGGCGAAAGCAGGGTAATATTTTGATTTTGATATTTGATACCAGGCGTTTGGGAAGGCAATGAATGGATGTATCACTACTCTTCATTACTAGAGGTGCGGCTTTTAGGAGATCGCTTTTTCTGCTTTTGGTTAATGCGTACGATTTTGTCAGCGAAAGAATGGGTTATCAAGTCTCCTGTCTGAGTTACAGTTGAGCAAGTTTGATTGATGGAAAAAAGAGAAAAAATCTCGTAATGTTGTATTATTTTTTGACGGCAGCTTTTCTTTTTCTTTCACCTTTCCTTTTTCTTTTGCAACGAGATCAAAGCAATAAGCAGATTTTCCATAGGCAGTTAGCACCATAGAATTATCACTCTTCTTATCATCTCACAACTCATCTCCAAGGAAAGGATATTCAGATCTAAAGAGAATTTGTTAGAATTGATCTCGATCGGGACTACCTAGATAAGTTAAAATGCTTGCATTAGCGCAGACTCCCCAAACCGATTCTGGGACCGTGAATAAATCGTTTTTGAATTTTTAAATTTTTTTGAATTTCTGAGCAAAGAACCATGATTCGTCAATTGGGAAGCATTTCCCCGGGCCCCCCGGTTGCTAGTGCGTTGTGACCCTCCGTAAGTGAGTCACTGCTCAGTCTCCAATCTTGTGAAAGCCCATACAATATCAAAAGCGAGCTCGACCGTAACCCCTGCTTGTGCACGCTGCCCTATGGAAATGGGGATGAGGCAAACGATGTAAAGATACGGTTGCTAGAATAGATGGTGTGATAGGGTGAATTCGGGAGACTTCCTGCTGGTGAAATATGATAGGACCAATGACTGATTGTAATCGCATTGTTCTTAAGCCCGGCCTCAACTTTGAGTATTCTCTTAACACCTTGACAAATAATGGTTCCACTTCGTAGCCAGCATGAGCAGTAAATATTTAGCTTGTAAATCACTGGAACACTACCAGTGACATGGTGTCCATGGTTGCTTAGCCAACGCAAGGACCTCATCGGTTGCAGATCTTGCCTTTGCTCAAACACCAGTTCCTGGGAAGGCTGTGAAGTGGATTAGTGATGGTATGATGGGGTGTGTATTGATTGATGGCTTACCTCCACCTTTGCTGAGTACCACCATGCCTCGTTCTCGGGCAATGTAACCTTTCATCAAGCTCTACATATCATCAGCATCAGTATTGAGTCATTTGTAGGTAGTTGTCAAATCAAAAGTGCTCGTGATAAGGCGATAGGGGCCTGATTCCGCGGCAGGCTGCGCTCATATGCGACCGAGGAAGAAAGGGCAGAACTTACTTTATAAATCATGTTGGCTATCAGGCACTCGACTTCATCATTATCCATCCGCTCTTTACTTCCTATACTGATGGCTGCGGCGAACTCATCGACCGAGATTCTAGAGCGCCTTACTGGAGCCGCAGCTGCATCCTTTGGCTCCTCAAATCCACCGGCCACAAATACTTTGCGAAGCAGATTGCGTAGCGCAATATCACGGCCACGTTCGAGAGTTAGGTAGATGCGTCGCTTAACGAACTCGTCCTCACCGGCTACAAGCGCAGTGTCGAATCCGGAAAGGTCGCCTTTCTTTATGCAACGGGCTAGAGGCAGGAAGAGCTTCTGTAGGCGTGGATAGGGTTCGAGGAGCGCTTGTGTTGGGAGGGTGTGAGTGGTGAGAAGGTGGCAAGGAATAAGATACGTCAGAATGAGTCTGCCTCAGCGTCAGTGCGTTACTGGCAGTGGCTCGATTAAAACACAGCACTTACTCTTTATTCCTCGTAGCATCCTTGTGACACAGCTTCCATGCGGATGTAAGATGCTTCTCAGCCTATTCGAGACATATCAGTCGTGGTCCTATCAATGCGCTCTGGATCCATACTGACCTCAGCATAGTCCTCCTCGAGAAAGTAAATGACTCCAACGTAATATTTGAAGGTGACCTGATGAGACATTGGGAAAGCTTCAAGATTTGGCATGTCGCCTCGGTATGCCTGAACTGCCTTGAGGATGTTCTTGGACAAACTGATGGAGTTCAATTTGAAGTATGTCTTAAAAAGTAAGTTGATAATGTAATAAATACCCCACTTCCTTGAATCCTCGAGTGGTGCTCTGTAGTTAAATCAGCCGAGGAAGTATCCGAAGGAGGGTGCAACTATACCGATCGGCAAGACAGATCTGGAAAACACGATTGAGAACTCTTGCTGCATCCTCCAGCTTTTCATTCTTCTCTGCCTCGGGATTGAGATCATCACCGAAACTGGGTGTAGCGCCAGTGCTATTGACATTTTCTTGATCGGCTTTGATAGCAAACACCCGCAAGTATTTTCCGGTAATATATAAACATGGGACTGTCCAGGCTTCGAAGCCATAGTTATTATAACCACGAATCAGGTTGTTCATGATTTCTTTCCATGCTTCGTATACCTTGGTCCATGAAGCCTAGGACACAATCAGCATTAAAACGGAGCCGTGAAAGTTTGCGGCAAAGGTAAGTATTAAAATAGCATGGGTCGCAATAAAGAAAGCCATCTTGAAACATTCAAACAGGCAGAAGAAGACATATGAGACTTTAAAAATTTACCTTAGATTTTGATCCGGCAGCAGCTTCCGCGTTCAGAATCTCGCCAACAGCCTTCCAGTAAGAGTGATAAACCTCGACCCAAGCACTGCCTTCTTCCGTACTCAGTCTTACCGGCGAAGAATCGTCGTAGAGGACTCGATATTTGATATCTTTTGTAACGGCTGAAGCGTTTGTGCTTCGATAAAAGGCACGAAGTCTTTCAGGATGTGTATCAGTGTCCACAGGAGACAAGGTTTGCGAGAGCCGGTAGCCATCGCCGTTGAGATGGGCGTCCCTAAAATCTTCGAATATGGAATCCATAGTTGCGAAAGCTACCTTGACAAGGGACCTAGTTTCCTTTAATAGCGAAGATAATCCTTGCTAGACATTCAACGACGGGAAAGGGAACCCTGATGCTGCGTGACTTCAAATCGCTTGAGGTGTCGCCTCGTCTGGATCTTGGAAGGTTGTTTTCCTTCGATTCATAGAATGTGCATGTGGTTTGAAAATGCCCAATTCAACGTGAACGTGCTGGATACAAAAGAGAACAAGAACAGAAGTCGATTTAATTTAAATCCCGGACAGCTTCTTAACTTTTATTACGATATGAGAGGGGTGTATTCGTTCATGGGTACGAAATTTGTTTGCTCCACGCTGAACCTTGAGCTTATCGGCTTCGGCCGATCATTTACCCATGATCACGTGGAAAATACTCTCTTGGCGCACCATCCTCATTAGCGAGAGAAACCGCCCACCACAATATTTTTCGAATCTTGAATTTGAAGTTGATCAGCGACAACACGACAAACGTTACGGCCAGCAATTCACAGTGAGTCCCATAGCATCCAGAATTACATCCTACAATAGCTAACTCTCTCCTCCAGATGGGTAAGCTCTTTATTTCTTTGCTTTGCAATCATGATTCCGAATGCGACTCCATGACACCGACGAAATTATTATCCTCCCAGTCAACTTCAGCATCTGGCGCCTCCAACTTGATGGCGGGTATGGCCAAATAGAAAGTGTGTGGTTCTGAAGGCTTGGATTCTTGAAAGAAGCAGGGACATAGTAGGCCAGGTCAATAGTCACAGCGTGCTCGAAACGACAGTCACACCGACCTTTCAACGTTGGATTTGTTGTAGCAGAAATGCAATGGATTGGAGGGAATCGTAACAGCTCATTCAGAATATGCTGGAATATCATGGGATGGACTGAAGCAATACGGATCCTCCGACGTTACCATCCTCGATCAGCGCGTTGGATATATTATCAAGCAGAAGATGTCAAACTGAACGAGAAGCTGACTCAATGGAATAGGTCGTCTTACAGAATACCAGGTCATTGGCCGCCACTTGCCCAGTGAGGCCAACCCAGCGCCAAAGCTGTACCGGATGCGCATTTTTGCACCCAACACCGTAGTTGCCAAGTCCCGTTTCTGGTACTTCCTGATGAAGTTGAGAAAGGTCAAGAAGGCGAACGGAGAGATCGTCAGCTTGAACGTGGTATGTAGTTCGTCAACCCGTTGGGCACAGAACAGATGCTTATAAAACCGGCAGATCAGCGAGAAGCGCCCACTGAAGGTCAAGAACTTCGGTATCTGGATCCGATACGATTCTCGCTCTGGAACCCACAACATGTACAAGGAGTACCGTGAGATGTCAAGAACAGATGCCGTTGAGGCGCTGTACCAGGACATGGCCGCCAGACATCGATCCCGTTTCAGGTCAATTCACGTAAGTATAGACATGAGAAGCATTGGAAGTCAAGCACTCACAAGAACCCCAATAGATCCTTAAGGTCGTCGAGCTCGAGAAGACTGAAGACGTCAAGCGCCCATACATTAAGCAACTTCTTACCAAGGACCTCAAATTCCCCCTTCCTCACCGCGTCTCCAAAGCATCCGGCACCAAGATCTTCGTCGAAAAGCGACCATCAACTTTCTACTAAGCGTGTGTTTGGACAGGGCTGGGGTGGATATCAAATGGTGTTGCGTTGCATAGGGATTGTTTTTCTAGCTTTGCTCAATGGGCCGGAATTCGGATAGCAACATAAAGCAAAACATTGATCATGACACTTCAACTTCCAATTTTCGTGAGGGTGGCAAAACATAGGTGATTTGAGCTTCTGCAGCAATATGTCGATGTCAGGTTTGTACATTATGCAAGCCCTTTCCTTGAACAACAGGAAGCATTTACGAAGGCGTTCCTCACTCCTTCAATTGTCATCTATTATGTTCATCAGCTCCAGAACTATTGTAGTTGGACGAAGCAGATTATTCTTATGAACGACAGGTTCCTAAGTACTAAATCATTATTTTTCGGTAACTGCATCAAATCGAGTGAGGTGCGTCTCTATCAGTATCCGATTACGAGTAAATACCGCACCCCTCTCCGCACGTCACCGTTCAAATTTACGCGTCCTCCCGTCTCGATATCCGCGTCGAGTCCTAGAGTTTGACCATATTTTGCTTAATTTTGAGTCATTGAGTGACTGGAAGTGAGTCTTGAAGTACAAATACTTGTTCCATATTCTCCTTCTGGATTCCCACAAATCTTCACATTGTCAGAAAACACTCCAACGCTACCTACTCACAAAGAAGATGGACTCCTCGCGACAGCACGCGTCTGGCGAACAGGCGCGAATCAAGCAAGAGGAGCAGGAAGTTGAACTACAGATTAAGGGGGAGACTTTAGAGGCCGAGAAACCAACACTTCCTCCAAAGGGCGAACCATTGAAGTTAATATCCGCAAGGAAGAGAAAGAGACCTACTGGTAAGTCGGCCGCCGGTATTTGTTCTGCCGGTCTCGAGCTACCTGCAGTAACTAACACAAATTGATGCTACTATAGAATCTACGGAGCCGAACGAATTATTTGCTGATTCAACCATGTCTAGAGAAGCCGATCAAAGGCAAGGAAATGTCAGGACGCCAAGTGTTTACCAGAGTCGCAGGGTTGTAAACAGTCGCCCAGCCAAGGAACCTTCTGAAAGGGATCGTCTTTACGCAAATCTGGACACGAACCCCAAGCAAAAGGCTGCTAGATCAGACATTGCAACCTTGGAATATGCCATAACTCTTACCAAGAACTGCATAGACGCAATAAATAGTGGGAAGAATGAAGACCTAGTGGACGAACATTTCACGAAGTTGCGCAGAAGATTACACGAGATGGAATTTTACGAGTTTCTTAATGGCGCAGTCATCAAGCAGTCTAAAGTGCTGGAGTCCAAGGGTCTCAAGCAAATATTTGATGGTCCCGAGAAAGACAAATTTCCCTGGGATGTAAGTACACGATTTTTCAGTCTACTATTGGTTGTGATCTTGGTCACAAATTTTCTCCTACATGGAAACAGTAGCACAGTAGTGCAGAATCTGCGACTAGCTGCAGCTACCTCCTTCCCGATTTCTTGTTCCGGCGGTTGGAATGGTGGTGGCACTTGGCTAGCTTGTCTTCAGGATTTCTGGAGTGTTTCAAATCAACTCGAACTATCGAGTTTCGGCCTTCTTGCGTCTGCTATTTACGCTACCTTCATTTCTCAGGGTGCCGCCACCACTAGGCACTCATTGTTAGTCAACCACAACGTCGAGTATTTCTGAGAAAGTCGCGCGTGCCACATTTCTTGTTCACAGCAATCATCCAATGGACACTGTTGTTATTGATACTAACATGTGCCACAGATCCGTGCCGATGCTGAAGCTTTGTGGAATCGTTGGATTCTAGGTGACATTGACGGACATCTACTTCGAGGAATCGTGACAACCAGAGGTGTCCTAGCCAGCGGGACAAAGCGGACAGCCTACAAGATAGAGCCGGCTTATGAAGATAGGAAGTCTCCAAATGTAGCTGGTTCCAACAATCTTATCAATGGCCAGTGGTGGCCCTCGAGGCTTGCCGCTCTTAGAGACGGAGCTCATGGCGAGATCGAGGCCGGTATTAGTGGACAGACAGGCAAGGGGGCCTACGCCGTCGTGATATCAACTGGCTATAAAGATGACAGAGATAACGGCGATGTACGTACTACCGAAATTTCCAAACCTGCATTGCTAACAACATGATTAGGCTGTCGAGTACTGTGGTACTCAAAGTCCTGATGAGAACCCAACAAAAGGCACCATCCTGCTGCTTGAAGCGTTCAAATTGGAACAACCCTTGAGAGTTCTTCGATCGGCGACTAAGAAGAGTAAATACGCACCGGTGGAGGGTATACGGTATGATGGGCTATATGCCATTAGAGATAAAGAGATTCTAGATCCGAAGAAGTTACTTATGAGATTCTCTCTTCAACGCCTACCAGGACAAGATCCCATCAGATATAAGGGAGTTGAGATAAAACCCACCAACCAGGAAGTATTTCAGAGGAGCCAGATTAGACACCTACTTGACTTATCGTCCTGATCTTATAGTTGTGGGCACATCGTGTGCTTGTCTTGCGACGGGGATAGGGCGTGATAAAGAAGCGACGAAGGCAAGAACACAGCACATAGATTTGCTCTTGAATGCTAAGCTTGAGGGCAAATACAGTTGTCAGAGTTACTTAAACCACGCAAAGGAGGCGTTGAGTTGTTGAGATACCCATGTTGCTAGTCAAATAGCTTTTAATATCACTCAGTGCGAGTAATGAAAGGACACTTTATTGAGTAAATTATCTACTTCACAAGTGCCGTGGATATCCTCTAAACGTTATCGGGCCTGGCTCAAAGAGCAGTTGCCTCTGCTGACAAACCCCTCAAATCCTTTCCTGGCCGTGGTTTGATGCGTGTTTGAATTTCAGAATCAGATTTCTTGGAGGAAGGAGGCTGCATGACGGCTACAGGCGGGGTCATACTGCGCTTTTGGTCATACAATGCTCGTAAATCGTCCTTGCTGAGAATGTGATGGGCTTTCTTCACGGACTTCCAGTATCGGAAGGCC
Organism: Pezicula radicicola; assembly: GCA_003008705.1. NCBI lineage: Eukaryota > Fungi > Ascomycota > Leotiomycetes > Helotiales > Dermateaceae > Pezicula > Pezicula radicicola. The sequence goes on from PDUO01000021.1 coordinate 966,643, forward strand.
ATTTGTCGATATTTGTCAGGCTTCCCCTCCCATCTGCTTCTTCCAACTGCGCTGTCCTCAGGATGGTGTACAGTAGCTTGCTTTTGTCAGTGTCAAGTTATGCAGAGCTCAGAAGCGTTCACTTACCGTAGACTTTATACCGCTTGTGGATTTCGTTCTTTGTCGCGGTAGGTTCCAAACCCAAGATCTTGTAGTAATTGCATTCGTAGTCGATCTTCGCGAGATCCTTGAGATGCTTGATGAAGTTTGGATCGAGTAGTTGCTCAGTCCCTTTGGGATCTCCGAATAGCTTGCGTTGTGGGATTTTAGTTCCAATATCCTTGAGGTATGTTTTGCCAAAGATCGATGGAAACTTACAAGATACGGGAGTTTGGTAACACGCGGGTGAACACCTGTATTGATATCCTTTGCGAACTGGATGATCAACTTGCATTGCTCTATCTCATTCCGCTCGGCCTCGGTCAGGCAGGAGAGATCTACTTCGGAGGACATGGTGTGTTGTTGTTGAAGTGAAGTTGAAGTGCTCGAGAAATTGTTCTGCTTAAGATGTTGGGTTAAGCGAGGTGACGTGACAGGGTGCGAAAAATGAAGCAAAAGGTGAATTGCGGTACGCTTTTAAAAGTGAGAGGCTGAAGTCGGTTATCGAGTTGGCTACAGTAACTCAATAAGGAACCTAGCGGGTCATTGCCACAGTACCTGCAGTAGATGGCTAAACAAACGCGATCAAAAGACACCAGTTCAGTATTATCCATTGAAATCAAGATATCGCAGATATTCCATTTTTCAGAATGCTAGAAATAGCCACAGCCTCAACTTTGGCGACAGCATATCCACGTAGTCCCTGAAAAATCCCCTCAAGGCCTTCTCAGGCGGTATGAGTCTGGCGCAGTGCTTAAGCTGGAGTCCACATAAAACTGACTTTGAGCACGGCACAAGATTCCAGCTCGCCTAATCTGAGGCATTCGTAGCGTCTTAGTTGATTTGATATACATACTCTAAAGCAATTATGTTTTCCTGTTAATTCTATCCAGCTGTAGAAGTGAAAGTACAATCTACCTTCAAGTTGTCCTAAGCTCTTCACCAAGACTATTTTTTTAGCATTGAGTTGGAAGGAGATGGCAATTTTACTTACAAAGCGCAATCCCAGCTTACTGGGGCAACCAAAGTCAACGGTATACTTCCATAGTACCTTAATAGTACCGCCAAATACAACCATATATTGTGTACCTGTGATTCGAGCCTAGCCCAGGCTGGCCTTGCGATCAGGGACATTGAGATTCACCTCCTCGCGCGCTCGCTTATTTAAGCGAGTCACAGCAACTAAGGTGGAAACTAGCATATAAAAAAGAACAAAATAGAGCCTAAACCCACATCTTCAAGACTTCAAGCTGATCCCCCAAGAAGGCCTAAAAAAATATAGTTCTCAGAGGCAAAACTCCAAGTCGCTTGTAGGGGGATAGAACGTACACACTACAAGGACTCTTAGAAACACCTCTCATTCGAGGGTTTTAAAGCAAGGCGAGAAGGTACCGATTGTTATAATTTTTCCGAAGTACTCGCTCTCAAACCCAATGGGGGAATGGAACACCAACAACCACTGGGGAGGAGATCTCATGTTTGCTTAACTTTTTTCTAAATTGGGTTATAAACCATATCCCGTGTCACAATCACAACCAGAATTTTTTGTCTACCTATCACATGACTACGCACTAGTCAACACCTCAGTGGTAACTGTTTCCAACTAATTATAATTACAATTCAACATGCATAACAACGTATTAGTATGACTTTTCTTGCCTTAGCCAGTCAAGTCATAGAAAATTGCTGCCCTATCTAGACCAAATCATTACCACTGACAAGCAACAGTTAAAAATGTATTAAGTATATTCAGATGACGTTTTTGTGAGCTTTGATTAGATATTTGGACCAAGTCAGCCCGTCAAATTAAGTGAGTTACTCAAATTAAGTGTGTCACTTGAGGAGAAGACCTTGTGGTCCTATGTTAGATACGTTACACAATCGAGTGGTATATAAAACAATCTATGGCATAAGAAGGCAGCAATATTTGGCAGCTTAGTTTAGCGCCATAGAATCTGAACAATATTGGCGAAGTACCGTCACTAAAACTGGTGCGACCCTTTTTTAGTTGATACAAAAGAAGTGACTAGATATAAACACTCAGCTTAATTAGTGGTTTTGTCTTACCAAGATCTTGGGTGAAAGATAAAAGCTGAAGATACCATACCTTCTGGAGTCACACAGCATTGATGCACCAAATTGAATTGTAATAAGTAATGATTCTACATTAGAACGCACAGACCCATCACTTTTCCTCAACATCACCGCTAAGATTAATGTCCTTATTCCTCCTGTCATTCTTATCGGAAGTCTTCACCTTATTCCCAAGTTCCTAAGCACTCTCAGCCAAGAGTACAACCTAACTGAGGATCCTTCATAACAGCAAACTTATACGTAGCCCTAGCTGCCTTCAAAGCATCGTCAGTCCCAGTTCAATACAGTTTCTCTAAGGGCTTCCCTAACGTCCATGTAGTAATACGCTGGATATTTTTATTCGGGAAAATGCATCGAATATCCTGCGAAGTCTATTCTTAACCCACCTAGTCCAATGAAAGTAAACACGATGCCAGTGTCAGATTGAAGTCCCTTGGAAATTGACTAGGTGAACCCTTCAATAGCCCATTTACTTACACGATAGCTAGCGAAGAGCGTAACTCAATTTGTCCACTGACACTGGCAACATTTTGTAGCACACCTATTCTATTTCTATTAACACCCGAGCATTCATTAATAGTGGGCTTTGCTCTCGCATAACAGCCATAGCTTTTCTTGTCACTGAACCCAATCCAAAGAATATATCCTCGAATTAGCTTCTAATATGGTCTTCAGTGATTACCTCCGCAGCATCAGACAAGTCATATCTAGCATTATTCACAACAACATCGGTACGGGAGGGTTTATCCAAAGTTATTTTTAAGGAAATATCAACATATCTAGGAGGAGATATATCGAGATTGATGGCGAAGAAGTATCAACTTAGTGTCAGCCATAGAACACCAGGCGAAATGTTGGAGATCCCGACCTTTTCAGACGCCCCTTAGGACTTGAGAGTCTCAAGGTTCATCGCCGTTACTACAACACTATCTCCATTATCTAGCACTATATGCACGAGGTTTTCACCGAAGACTGTACTCATTTCTGTGGTGAAAACATACGAGGCACTGTACGTGTAATGATATGACGTTGTGATTGAACGAAAGGTTGCCAGAACCTCGTACTTGTTTTACATAACCACAATAACTAAATCACTTGATGCCAATAACGTTGAGCAATGACGCCGAGATATTTCATCTTAAAACTCAGAAAAAACCATCCTCCCGCTCTTCCTTGTGCTAAACTTATTGCTCCCGAAGAAATGTGCTCGTGGTCTGGACTCGTCATTAGCTCGAGCTTGAAGCGACGAGCAGCATGAAAACTCTGGAAACACACATGAACACCAGGGAACTGAGCTGAACTGTTCCGAGAATGAAGTGGAGCAAGATGGTAAAGAATTAACCTAACTAATCTGTTAAATTCCATGCGATCATCCTAGCTAGACTTCTCGAAGATGAGATATGTTTTGAAGTAGAATGACGAGTAGCCGAGAGAAACTCGCATAAGGTAGTTCTCACAACTCACTTTACCACATCACCATGCAGGCATACTTTGCCCAGAAAAACAAGCCAGGATTGGCCCCAAAAACTACAGCGGAATTCTTCCCCATAAAGATGACCAACAGCCCCTCAAAAAGTTGCAAACAATGCTAATAAGAGTTACAACACATCATACTTCGTTCACTCACCCCGCATCATTGCGGGGCAATTGACTTTCAACTCCACCCCCAACCCGGGATCTCCGTTCCTTCCAACCGTTATATATTTGAATAATAGCATCTTCAGAAACTTCCTTTTCGTGTAACTAAACTCTTGAATATTTTTTTCAAACAGTATTTTAATCTAGCACAAAGTCGATATCTAGACTCCGCAATCGTTAAAATGCGTGCTCAAGACCTCCCCGGTTTCAAATCCCTACCCGCCGTACAAGGCATGCCACCAGGAACAGCATGGGGCCTCTGGGATAAAAACGGAGAAAGAGATAACTACGGATCCCTTAATCTTCTAACCCCAGAAAACACACTCGAGGCTCAAAAAGAAATACGTTCAGGGAAAAGCGTAGCTTTAAAGTAAGCAATCCAATCTCTAACTCTTCACAAAACTTCACTGATATCTGGCTATAGCTGGAATCAAGAATGTGTACACGAACCAGGATTTGCAAGAGAAAAACCAACACACACATTCAAAGATCTAACACCATTGGGAATAGTAGCTTATGATGATCTAATCCATATCAATACGCAAAGTGGAAGTCAATGGGATGGATTCCGTCACTGGGCTCATCAAGAAACAAGACTTTATTATAATGGTCTCCAGCACGAAGAGATATCTGACCCTAAACATCACGAGAAGAATGGAATCCACAGTAACTCCCCTTCCCCACACCCTCCCATTTCCCCTTCCCTCAAATTCTAACAATCCCAAAAAGACTGGACCAAACGCGGTGGAATAGTAGGTCGAGGAGTTCTTATCGACTACGTTTCATATGCAGCGAAACACAATATAACTTACAGCCCGACAACTCGACACGAAATAACCATTCAAGACATCGAAGTTATAGCAACTGAGCAAAACGTGACTTTCAAGCCGGCCGATATCTTAATTATTAGATCCGGGTGGGTGAAATGGTATAACGAGGCTAAGGATGATGTGAGAGTCAAGTTTGCGAGGGATGGACATGAGCATGTTGGGTTGGCTGGGAATAGAGAGTCAGTTGAATGGTTGTGGAACCATCATTTTGCTGCCGTAGCGGGGGATGCTGTTGCTTTCGAAGCGTGGCCACCGAAAGCTCCATACTGTTGGTTGTCCCGTCCATTCTGCCTGAAATACTTGACTAACAGAGCCAAGGCATCCATGATCATTGTCTGGCTATGTGGGGAACACCAATTGGCGAGCTTTGGAACCTCGAAGAGTTGGCAGAGGTTTGTGAAAGGGAGCAAAAGTATAGTTTTTTCCTTACAAGTGCCCCGTTAAATGTACATGGTGGGGTTGCAAGTCCACCTAACGCTTTGGCAATACTTTGAGAAGCAGAGTTTGGTCCTATAATGTACATTTTGTCAACTATACATGTCTCTACAATATCTAAACACATCGGCCATATCATACAACTATTTCTCCTGTACTTTGGTAATTTCAGCTGGACCTGCAGCTTCTTCCCGTGGAGCATCTTGGCCCAAGCCCACAACGTTCCTTAGGCTTCCGAATGCGAGAACATCACTGATTCTGCTGGCACCAGTAAGCAGCATACATAGCCTGTCGATTCCGCAACCCCATCCTCCAGTAGGAGGAAGTCCCCACTCTAAAGCCTCAAGATAGCTCTCGTCAACAACAGCTCGGTTCTCAGCGTCTCGCCATTTGCCTTGTTGTACAAATTTATCCCTCTGCGCAAATGGTGAGTTTTCCTCCTCGTACATATTTGCAATCTCACGGTGATCGATAAAAAGTTCCGCCCGAGCCGAAACTACTTGCTTAGTTGTAGGATCAACGAATGACTTGGACAATGGTGCCATGCAGGCTGGGTGATGCATGATGAAAGTCGGTTTATCGCAATGATTTTCGATATATATGGACGCTAATTTGTCCAAGAGTCGGGGGAGGGTCGGAGATGAGGGAATAGGTAGTGAGTGGTCGTTAAAAAGAGAAATGATTCTTTCTGCAGCATCTTTAGCAGAAAGATCTGGGAGGCTATGGCCAAGGGCTTGTTCTATAGCAGGTATAAACTCAATGCGTTTGAAGGGCGCTCCAAATAGCTTGGCATCCAGCTCGGGGAGGGCAGATAAACGTGTCTCCCGGAGCAAATTGACATGCCGAACCAGACTCAACACCATCCGCTCAGTCATAGAAATTAGGTCTTCCAAGTCTGCGAAAGACTTATAAAACTCACAGGTCGTGAATTCAGGGTTGTGCGTAGCATCAAGGCCTTCATTTCGGAACGCTGGTCCAATTTCAAAGACCCTGTCCATGCCCCCTAGCACCAGACGTTTGAGCCATATTTCAGGAGCAATTCTGAGAGCTAGCTGCTTCTCTGAAAATTCGGTCGCCGAAGTTGTAAAAGGCCGTGCTATAGCGCCGCTAGCACCATCAGCAACTATAGGGGTTTGGACTTCCATAAACTCGTCTTTTATGAGGAAATCACGCAGATGCTGAATGATGTGGGAGCGCGCTCGTATTGTATGCGATGACCTGTCGTTGACTAAGAAGTCTGCATGCCGATTTCGAATTCGAGTAGCTCCATCATCTAACTTCGTTGGGTGCATTACTAAACTGGGTGATAGCAATGTTGGGAGTTCCTCTGCTTGTACCGATAGCTCTCCTCGGGTTGTTCGAACTGGATTGCCCTGGATTGCTGCAAAATATGAGACCAAGTCCAGCGTTTAACAAATTCAAAGACTCACAGATTATATCACCGCGTCGGAATATGTGGTAAAAATTGCTGAACGTTTCACGGGTCACGCCCTTTGCTTCAAGGTTCGAAAAGCTGCAAACAGCTTGGACTCGATGCCCATCCTGTATGATATCCAGGAATACAAGTTTTGAACTAGATATCCGTACTGAGTGTAGCCTCCCTCGAACAACAACGGTCTCATCCCATTTTTCTCCCGGCTGTATATGAGCAAATTGCCCTTTGAAGGCTGCGCAGCTTATTGCTCTCTTGTCACTTTTGATCCTCGGGTATACTAAGGCATGTGCAGCTTTCAATTCACGCACACGCTGTTCTAAAGCTGCACCAAGAATTTGAGCTTCATTGATAGCATTCGTACGATCAGCATGGCCCTCCTTCACATTGGCATCCTTGGGCTTTTTCTCATGCCTTGCAGCTTCAGTATGCATGCTACGGTATACAGCGTGGAACTCCTTGAGTATTTGATTCTGCAGGCATTGTCGATGCGCCGCTCTTGACTGTACTGTTGTCGCATAGAACCGTAAGTATGCAGATCTGCTCGCCGGCTTAAGATCTTTGCAGAGGTAGGGCCGCAGGAAGCGCAGGCCTTGATTAGCACTCATCCTATCATGATATTGTTAGCCAATTGCATATCGACCATAATGATGAAAGTCGTGGGAAGTTTTAAGGAGCTGTCAGATAATGAGAGTTTATGATCAACCACCCGAAAGGTGTCAGTCGCAACGGTTCTAATGTTATAAAGGTATCATCATGTAGGAGGAGAAGGAATTGGAATGATGAAGAAGCAGCTTACGGATCAAAGAATTGCCTCAGTGAGTGACATTGAAGCTGCTTTTTGTGAGAAGAAAAAAAAAAGATGAATAATGAAGAAAGTCGTGCGATGCTGGCGGACGAAGAAAAATGTCTGCAGGGGTTGTAGCTTAGCGTTCCCTTCCTTTCCTTTCCTTCCGTCAAGGCTCTCGGCTCCGGCTCAAGCTCCAGAATTTTGAAAGAGGTATCATAGCCAAGGCGGACAGACAGCGCGAGTCGAAATAAATTCACCAAACCCATCATCTCATCATCTTCTTATCTTCCCATCTTCCCATCTACACCCACTCTCTGCCCGAATCTCCATCCTCTCTACACCAAATACCAAATCAACCGCAATCATGTCCATGTTCGGACTCGGTCGCCCCCAGCCCTCTTCGGAGCAGAAGATTGAGGCTGCCATGCAAGAGATGGACCTTATCACAGACATGTTCAACAAGTAGGTCAAGCTTACAAGGCAAAACTAATCAACGTGGCTAATTAATGGTAGACTCACACAAGCTTGCACCAAGAAATGCATACCCAAAGACTACCGTGAAGGAGAACTCAACAAAGGCGAAAGTGTCTGTCTTGATCGGTGCTCCGCCAAGTTCTTCGAGGTGCAGATGAAGATTTCGGATTTATTACAAAAGGAGGCCGCAGCCAAGGGAGGTGCTGGTGGAGGTGGAGGTATGGGCTTTGGTGGTTTCTAGATGATGTATATGGGTATATTAGGGAAAGTGGAGAGTTTGGGAAGGCCCTTTCAGATCATTGTATTACTGCAGGATGCATGGGCATATTTCTCCCGCCTGACGAGAGAGCTTCTGGAGATGATAATGTTGTGGCATGGAAAGCGGTACCTGGCCATCTCGCCCACATGGTACGTTATGTAACAAAAAGTTGTATGAACAAAAAAGAACAAAAAGGCGTTCGTCCACTCTAATCAACTTCCTAACGACCAACGTGTATTATCCTATGCTATGATACCTTGTAAATGCCTGATGGGTATGCCCAAACGCCCCGCTAATAATGCTTCAATCGCTCAAAGTTAAAATGGCTGTCATTGGGGACGGGTAACCAGGGTCGATTTTGGAGGACCCGTCCCAATACCAGTAACAGAGCGCACTACCCAATGAGCCCAGCTTTCAGTCTTGAGCTGCGTCTCCAGTTCTCTCGCCCGAGCCTCTAAGTCATCCACCTGCCTTTCAAATTGAGCTACCCCATCCTCCACATCTTGCACCTTGGAAACGAGGCCATTGATCTCGTACTCCAACTTTGCCCCAAGCATATCAATGTCTTTAATTGACTCGGTGATGTGGTTGCGCTCTTCCCCAAGCATATCTCGCGAGCTTTGCTTTATTGCTTGATATGTCTGCATCAGTTGGTAGTATAAGCTCTGTAACTCATCCTGATCCCGACCTGCTTGGTCGTCTATGGCCACTACGCCATCAACCTTGCTTTCTACCCAGGAACCAATGCCAGTCCGGAGAGTTGAAATGGCCTCAAACATGTGTTTGTAGTCTTCCGCAATGCATTTCTCTCTCTGAAGAGCGGCCCAAGTATCGCTTTCGTCTCCATTATCTTCCAAAACGCCAATTGGTTCCCATTCAAGGATAGCCTCTTCTGCATCACTAAATGACATTTGACGAGGCCACCAGTTTTCATTTCGAGGCTGTTTTGAGGCGGAACTACCTGGTATACTATGACGGCGGTGAAGGAGAACCTCAAAGTTATTGGGATCGCGTTCTGCTTCCAACAACGGGCAATCAAGATCACCATCGCCATAGAGTGACCCAGCTACAGATGGTTCGTTAGCGACTAAATCGCGGCGTATCTCTTTTGCTTGCGCAACCCAGCGAGCATCTGCTTCAATATCTTCCTCAGTCGGCTCTGTTTGAATATCAATAATCGGTATGCTTATTTTTGACTCGTCAGGTTGGGGCGACTCAGAGTCTCGCAGGATGCCCGCTGAAGCAATATTAGACGCTGTGGCAATACCAGAAGCCAAAGTCTTATCCTTTCGGTGGCCATTTTGATACTCGTCGGGCTTATTCTTCCAAGTGAAGGCTTTGGTGACCATTGTTGGGCTGGTAGCCCCAGCATCTAAAGTACCAGCACCGGTCGGACCGAAGAAGACGCTGAACCGATTCTCTTCAGCTCCTTCGTCTTTCGAGTGCTTGCTAGCATGACCACGTAGCCCCACTGCATCCTTGATTCGGCCGAAGCCAGACCTGGCATCACTCATTTTTCCTGTAACGCTTTTGAAGACAGCTTTCCGTAGTTGTACGTCTTTATCGTTAGGGCTTTCGAGAACACTCGTCGAGGAACCAGGAGCTCGGTTTGAGTAGACGGCATTGGGACTCTCTCTCCTAGACTGATCAATGTCCTCTTCTCGTGGAACAGATCCATTCCGTTTATGGGACCACACATAACCTCCATGGTCATCTTTGCTAAAAGTTAAGTTGCTCATCTCCGTCTCTGCCTTGCCGAAATGGTCGCCTGTAGGGGCGCCTCTCCGTGACTTGCCGTACCACAGCCATTTTGATCTCTCGCCATGAACAAGAGTTACAAATCTGTCGATGTCAAGAGTTTCGATGTCGCCAATGCCCGCTTTATCACGTCCGCCAACCATGCCCATCACCATTTCTCCTCCCTTGCCACTGAGTTCGGCGACGGTAGATTTGACGGCTTTCGGCACAGCCCATCCCTCACCAGCCGCAGCTTTTGCAGTAACTCTGTGCAGACGATGAAGAGTATGACGGTCTAATCTCCTTGTGCGTTCTAACTTCTGGGATTTTTGGAAGTAAGCTATTCCGCGCTTCAGGCTGAAGATATCGAACGCGTCCTTGGCTACTGGTGCTCCATAGTAGTTTAGCCGGTTCCTAGCACCCATCAGTAAGCCAAGGAGGGCTGATACGGTTGTAGGTCCCAGTATCCCATCTGTTGGCTCAATGTTGTAATAGTCGGATCCAATCTCGGTCCACCAGTCATTGACGGCTTTTTCAGTGATATCGCATAGAAGACCGTCAGCGTATTCCTGTTCTAGCCGGCCAAACATCATCAACGCTACCTGACAAAGCTTGACCAGTTCAATAACCGAGCCATAAAGGCCTATACGATCACTGGTTTTGTAAAGTTGGTGGAACTTGGCTTGCGTAGCACCCGCAGGTGGGGAGAGGCTCATCCCAGACCGCCCAGAGCATCCCAATCTCTTCAGATCCTCATTCACAATGAAGTCTTCCCTGTGTTTCCTCACATCTCCGTCCGGGACGGGAATAACCGTTAGTGCGGACGGGAAACTGCTGAGGTTCGTAACCATGAGCATTCCAAGCGGAGTTTCTTTTGGTCTGGCGTGAAATTGAGATATCGCCTTGAAATATACACGAAGCCTCGGTGACCAGGTACTTTCGTCCGCAGGAATTCCCAGTACTCCTACCATCACCGAATGGCTCTGGTCACCTGTGTATGTAGTGATGATAAACGTTGGGTGGACTCGTGAGCAAGCCCATTGCTCGACCAGGTACAGCTCGTAACCCGTCAGCCGTCCGCGACGCTCTATCACCACGGTTGAAGGGTCATCTTCGAGATACCTACGGACTAGAGTTAGCGACATGGAGGTTCAGGTTCCCACTCAATGGGAACTCACCGAAAGGCCACAGGATCAGCGAAGACAAAGTGCCTCCGCTGGGGACTGTTTGGTGCAGTATTAGCAGGAGGATGTTTCAAGGGAGTCATTGCAGGTTGCGCAGATTGAGGTTGCGGTTGAGATTGAGATTGAGCAGCATTGTTGCTGTTGGGCGTTGGAAGAGCGCTGCGCTGAGAAGCTTGTCTCGAGAGGGTCAAAATGTCTTCTCGGTGCATAGACGGATCTAAACCCTGCGGAAAAGTAAAGCGCGAAGACATTACTTATTGTGTCAGGCTGGTGGAGGAAAGCAGCAGACTATGCAAACCTCGAAATCGTGGTCCCCCTGTCAATAGTGACGTCGGCGATGCTCACAGGTTGATGCTGCCACATTGTCTGCAGGGAAATGCTGACGCTGACATTGACATGTGAAGAGAGCAGGTTGTTCTGGTTGCAAATTGGCCTGTGAGCTTCCAGAATGTCCCCAATGCGATTAAGCTGGTTTCGAAACAAACCACGGACGGAAGGGACTGATCTTGCACTCCTGGCCTCTTGGTGCTTGTGCTGTCTCAAACCAGGCCAACTGCTGAATGGGAAGGGAACCAGGGCAAGCACGGCTAACTTTAACGCCTTACATTTACATTCCCGTCCGTACCTAGTGGATCACGAAAACCCCGTAGCCTTGCGCTGCGCCTCGAGAAGCTTGATTCCCACGGGTCCTATCAGCGCTGGACAACGCCAAGCTTGGTTGGGTGGCTCCAGTGGGCCTGGGGCTGGTCACACTGGAGACCTTGATTTACCGTCCGAAGTACCGGTAGTGATAGATGTACTGTACGCTGCTGTAGCTGCTGCTATGAATGAGATATAACTCCGACTCAAATCAAATGACTTGCCCAAATCAAGTGAGAGATGTCTGCTCAAATCTACAGTAGCAAGTTACACAGATTATTAAACGAATTTCCTTAGATCAATCAGAAAAGGTACTGACCGGTCTACCTTACCTATTCAAGTCAGCTAATACTGGTCACGATACCGTCCGAGTCTGACTTCACGTGGTCATGTATTATTGTAGCACCGTGCCTGTATCACTCACTCATGGCCGAGACTCTGCCGCCCGCCGACATCGAACATTGGATCATGACGACCTATTCAGACAGACGTCACATTACAACACAACACAACCAGACGAGTCAGACGTACTAGCCAAAAAGCCTACCATGAATCCGTGAATCTGACTACCCAAGAGGCCATCGAAAGCCCTCGCGGAACGAGGCCTTACCCGCATCAACAGGACTAGCCTTTGAGAGTTAACAACCACCATCACCAACGATCCATCTGGGTGTTTTGCAGTCATGGATGCTCTGCAGATTGAGCTTGCGCGATTGCGTAGGGATGCGAACCTTACACAGAGTATCGACGATGTGGACAAAATCATAGAACAGCTCTGCAAAGCAAGAGAGACGATTGTGGCAGGTAAGCAAACCCCTCTGGCCAGTAAACATCACAGCTCACTGACTATTGCTTTAGAACCCAACTCGGCATCAATCACTCTTGCAAAAATCCAAAATCCGCTGAAGCAAAGTTGCGATAAACTTAACGATGATTTAAACAAGGTCCACCGAGGTCAGAGCAAGTATGGCAAGGCTCTTGATAAAGTATGGTGAACAAAGCTCCGAGACTATGCCACCGACTAATGGCCTCTTAGCACTTCCCTGCGAAAGCTCTGCCCACCGAATATGATGCTATCTCATCACAGCCTGCCCTGGTCAACAGAGCCATTGCTATGCATCTGCTCCGTGAAGGACAATTCTCGGTGGCGTCAACCTTCCTAGAAGAAGCGGAACACAACCGGCCACATTCCACAGCTAATCTTGGATCGCCAAACCCATCCGCATATAATGGGGAAGATCTCACGTCTTTAAAATCGCAAGAGTTGCAGGTTAAGTTTACGAACATGTACAATATATTACACGAATTAAAGCGCAAAAATTTGCACCCGGCTATTGAGTGGGCAAAAGAGAATAGCCCAGAACTAGAGAAACGAGGCAGCAACCTAGAATTTGAGCTTAGCAAACTCCAGTTTGTATGGCTATTCCAAGGACCAGAAGTGAATGGTCTTCCAGATGATACGAACAATGGTCTTCCGGGAGCATTGCAATATGCCCGGCAGAATTTTCAAAAATTTCAGGCACGCTTTCTACGAGATATACAACAACTTGCCACAGCAATGGCGTACAAGCCAAATCTCAGGGATTCGCCTTATTACCGGACCTTTGACACAGAAACTGCATGGGACGATGTATCTACATCCTTTACCCGAGAGTTCTGCTCATTGTTGGGGCTTTCAGCTGAATCGCCCCTTTATATCGCTGCAACAGCCGGTGCCATTGCTCTACCTACTCTCCTGAAGCTTGCCAGTATCGTCAAAGAGAAGCGTACAGAATGGACGACGCAAGACGAGCTTCCGGTCGAGATAGCATTGCCAAGATCAATGATCTTCCACGCTATATTCGTATGCCCCGTATCGAAAGAGCAGACCACAGAGCAGAATCCCCCAATGATGATGCCATGTGGACATGTCGTGGCGAAGGAGAGCTTACATAGGTTGAGCAAAGGGGGTCGATTTAAGTGCCCCTATTGCCCGAATGAGAGTCAACCCAAAGATGCAAAGCAAGTTATCCTGTAAGCGGAGTTGCACGATGATGTATGATTAATTCAGCGAGTTTTGCATGTCCGGTGTTGGACGGGTTTGGTGGGTTCGGCGTTTATAGTGTCTTGGGTTTTCAGGCTTGGACACCTGTTGGAATCATATATTGGGTGCAGTTTGGTAGGACGATTAGCCTGCGAAATAACATACACAATCACTCTACTAAGTATTAAAGTACCGGTAAGGAAAGCAGAAGACCTTGAAGAGTCCATTCGAAAATTTAACACGCGGAAAGAGCCGTTTGTTCTGGGGGACATGCTGGGAGAGCCCACCAATTCTAGCCGTGGAGCATTTAGCCTTAAAACCCTCGAGCAACTGTACACCTCTTCATTGGCCGTAACATGAGGCCACACGAGTCAAATCCAAGCCCCCCGCTGCCGGTAAGAATAGTCAGTGCTACTACCGTAGCATGGAGACCGACTTTCCTTCAGAATATTTTGTTGCATTTCGTACAAAAAAGCTTGGCATTACTCTAAATAGCCCTGTTCTCTGGTGTTCGTGTCACGTATTGGACTCATACATATCCTCAGTTTCCTGCCATGAACGCCAGCCAGAACGCCCTTTTCCTAAGTGAAGTTACACAGCACTGGTATCAATTCCAGAGCCAATATTCTCTCCACTCTCACCTACTTTCTTTTCGTCCTCGGCTCTACCATCGGCGTCTACCATCTCGACCTCCTGGGGCTCCTCCTTTTTGATTTCTTCCTCCTTGGGCTCCTCGGGATTGTCTTCCTTCAACCTTTTCTCGTCCGCTCCTAGTTCCTCATCTGCTTCACGCTTTGGTGTGCTAGGCTTTTCCTTCACATCCTCCTCCATGGATTCTGCATCTTCAGCACGTCTGCCGACAGCAGCTTCAACATCGATGCCCTGCATGGTCATACCAGGGCCACTCCTTTCTGTCCCGCTCCCAGAAGACTGCGGTCCCATATCTTCCATGCCAATCTCCTCAGGTCCCCTCGCATGAGGCGTCTCGTCGTCCTCGCCCACACCGTCCGCATCTCCTCTTCCGTGATTAGCTAGTTGTGCTGCAGGCACTACACCTGCTCTCTGTTCCTGACGTAAAAGCTCACCTTGGGTGACTCCACCTTCTGCTCTAAGACTTGTACTTCCACTGTCTATCGAATTGCTCAAGGCTGTCGTGGCAGCTGTTGCGGATGAAATTCCATTCACAGAAACCGATACAGTTTCAATGCCGCCGGGTCCATTTGGCCCTTCTATCGTCTCAGTACTTTCAGTTCTTACCTCACCCTCCATATCGCTGACGTGACTGCTGCCATTCTTGTTACTCAACCATAGGATTGGCGTGAGTAATGCTCCCCCCAAGCTTTCATCACTTCCCAGTGTCGGTTGTGCGGTAGAGGTGGGCTTGCCCCAAGATATTGAGAGCGGGTCTGTTGCGTTTGTTCCGTTTGAAAGGACTGCAGCAGCGGATGCGTCTGGTACAGCAGGGGGGAGGGGGAAAACATGCGCGCCGGAAGTAACATGCACAACCCGGTCGACGGCGTGAAGGTAGTTGTACAGACTCTTGTAGTGTTGCCTTGGGTGAAGTATGAGTTCGGCAAGTCTCTGTATCGTATGGGGAGGATATTTTGAGAAGAGGGTTTGGAGTGTCTTAGTTATAGAGTTGAGTAGAGAGATTATTTGAGGTGGAAGACTATCTGTTGATCCTGAGGGAGTTGATACTCCTTCCGGGGGAGCATTCTCTTTATTCGTCGATTCTCCTCCGCTATTTTGACTCGAGGTGTCGGTGACCAGCGATGGCTGTGAGGCTGGAAGCGGTGGCGACGAGGGTATAGGTTGGGAAGATGCGAGCGTAGGCTGTGGACGAGGTACCACAGGAGCTGGGAAATCTTCGCGCACAATCTATGGTATGTGAGCATGAAGACCGAGAGAATTGATGAGTCTCATACCTTTTCCAACCTAGGTATTAATCTTGAGAAAAGGTCTGGCCATAACGAGCTACAGCCTTGTCAGTGGGCGCCGCAAAAGTTGGAGTGGCAGTCGCAAGATGCTGTGAACTCACTAATCCATATCTTCACCATCTGCTAACAGACGGAGCACCTTGTCATCTTCATCAGTCTCCATGTTGAGGGTTTGCGACAGCAGTGAAGGTCTTGGAGCGCGTTTGTTAGGATTTCCTTTCTGGTCGACGCGAATAATGGCAGAAGCGGCCGAGGGTGTCACTTAACTAGGTACCCTGAGGTATCTAACTTTACGAAAGTTCAGGCATGCTCAAGCACAACTGCGAGATACGCTTCTAGGAAAACGAGCAACATTATCTGTGCTTCAGTCCATGTATTCCTTCGATTTACATTTCAAAAAAAAAAAAAGTCAAGTCCAGCGTAGCTGGGAGATTTTAGTTGCTACACGTGACTGGAGCCGACCTCTATCAACCAATGTGAACTCGCTATCTCCTTTCCTGAGAGGTGTTCGCTGTATCCCGAACCCGATGTTCTAATTACGGTAGAGAAAACAAGATGTCTGGGGTTGTATGACGTGCGACTCGGAGTTGTCCTTAATAGTCCTGCTATGATCAATCACATACCGACTTGATTGATCTTTGACGGCCAACCCACAGCACAGGGACCTGATTGTTCAAAGAATGCTGAACACTCTTTCAAGTTCACAAAGCAAAGTCACACAGACTTCCCCATTGAAACCTCACTGGAACCACGACAGCCGCAACAGAGCAGTAGCATCAACAGTCTGAACTTCTGAAGATAAAAATTCGCAGCCTCTACTCAGCCTGGTCTAGGAAACAAAACAAAACAAAGCATTCGTCTTTCTGTAGTTGCATAACCGGTACACCGCACTGCTCAGCCTCGCTACGGGTGGGCTCTCTCGGAGTCTCTCCACGCCTGCGCCCCAGTGCGACCTCCACAGTAATTCATACAATAGTCTGCTCACCACTCGCCTGCAATGAGCTCGTAGCCCAAGGCTTTCTTCTCTTCTCTGACTATCTTTCAACTTGCACATTCTCACATTCTTCTCACATTCGCTCCGTTAGCCCGCCAACACTGCTGCCATTCTTTTCCGCGCCTTGGCTCATCTCACTAGGTGAATTGCAAGCCCTCTTGGCTCTCTATCCGAAAATACACAACCGAGTCCACCATCATCTTTTAGCGCCTTGACCACTTGACCATAGGGTCAGCCCTTTCGTTGTTCGTTGCACATCCACACAGTCACATTGGTCTCGCCCTCACGACCTCCTTCCCTAAGGTTGCCTTGCCTCCCGAGCCTCCTCGAGTCCTCCCACATAAAAATCCCACGACAGCCGTCACTCGTTGTTTCTTTTCGACCTCGCCTTATTAAAGTATCGTCGTCCATCTCCTTACTTTCCCTCCGTCGCGGCCGATCTGCGGCTGAGGCCTCGTCACACGTTCAGCGTTTCACTCAAGACGCTCGCCAACAATCCCGTCCGAATCCCTCGCCTTAGGAATTCATATCTCAACGGCCATCTTCGTACTTCGCAAAACTATACTTCCCAGTCAATAATCCAATCAATCCTGAAGCGTCAATTAAACCACTGTCGCGTCGCAAAGTCAAATCCATCCTAACTCCTCGACCACAGTTCGGCCCTCATTCCCAACGACTAGTATTACAGAGCTCCCTTACAGGAGCCAGAACACCGGCGACGTGGCTTACAGGCAGGAAAGTCGAAGTTCGCTCCTCGCAGACGCCGTAGGATACCAACCATACATTGGTCCTGGAGGATATCATCATCGTGAAGGCCTCACACCACCAGTGGCTGCAGGCGCAGGGCCACGCAGACCCAAGATGTATCTTCCCAACACGACTTGGACATGGGCCTTTATGATCGCGACTGCTGTGCAAGCTGCCATCAGTATAGCTCTTGAATCGTAAGCAGTCTTCCCCATTTTTCTATCATTGCAATCCAGAGCCAATTGCTAACTTCTCACAGCTATGTCTTCGCCAAATTTCAAGAGAGTCTCCTACCAGGTCGAACAGCCACAGCAACCTCCAAAACCATCCCGACATACCTTACCGTCTTCATATTCGGTTTCCTTTACCAGCTCATCCTGGTGTACGATTCTCTGCGACTTAAGAACACAATTCAGGTCATTGGACTATGTCTTTACAATCTGGGCATGCTCATCTACGCCGCCATCCAATATGATCAAATTAGGACCGCCATCACAGCTCTTAATGTAGCAGGATATATCCCGGTCACAGACGATGTCTGGCAGGACGTTCAGCCATTGCTCGTTGCTGTCCCCTGTATCATTGCATTCTTCTCGGTACTCATGTCCTTCATCGCATGGAAGCTGTATGATGAGTTTGCGTGGACAATTTATAAACACATCAGCGCAGATCTCAGAATGAAGCGTAGATTTCTCACGTTCCAAGTAAGTCTCAACCGAGCCAGAAGCGTAGGAAAATACTAATTGCATCCTCAGATTTACATTGCTCTTCTGAAATTCGATTTCTTTTTTTTCCTTGGTTTCACAGTACAATTCTTAGTCATTGTTACAGGTCTCGCAGATGCTGAAAAATGGCTCACAGTCGCCGCCATTCCCATAACGATCCTCATTCTCCTCATGGCTGCTTTCTTCACTCGTCGGGAGAATAAACTAGGCATGATCGGAACCATCTTTCTCTTCTTCTGCGGGCTGGCCTACTTCATCTTCAAGCTTGCACGCATGTACCAACCAAGTCGTGAAGCTAATTATCTTCCTGTACGAAAAAGTTTGACTAGTTTTGCGGTCATTACTATCATCCTTATTCTCCTTACAATCACCAATGCCTCGGTCTGCACGATCAACTTCAACAAAGGGCTGAAACCACACATCATGAAGCGCAAGATTGGTGGAGACGATGAGGAAAAGTCAAATATGACAGAGTTGCCCGATCTTAAGCATGGACCAGTACCAACCCGAATGACGATCGATTAGAAGGATCGGTGTCGAGAGGGGGAGAAAGGATATTGCAGGTGTAGGATGTGCATGTAAACTGATACGACAACGAATTTCTCTTTGGCTTGGTTTTCTAAATATTATGTCTTGGCCAGTGTGGCATACAAGGCAAGGTGCTCATACCCGGGGCGTTGGCTGGTAATGGAGTAACAGGCTGCTTTATTTTAACCGCGGCAGCGGGAAGGTCTTAGGATGATCAACTTGAGCGCTTTTGTCAATTTCCAAATCAAATCTGCTTCACTTCACTAAGCGAGTCTTAGTCCTTTTACAGCTTCGCCTTAACCTCCTCCACAGTGCCTGGAGGTCTCGTGTCAATGGGCTCCCACCAAGGCCTATAGTCAGAAACAAGAAGTTAGTTCACACGTTCTAAAGAGTGCGGAGAAGAGTACATACCAGGCCACAGGTGCATCTCTATCCACGGTGGCCTTGAAGTTGGCCGGCCTCTTTTGCAAAAATGAATCAATTCCTTCTGTCTTATCCTTCCCTTCGAATAACTCCAACAAAATCTTACTGTCGAGCAAATGGGTGGCTTCCGCGGTCCCGGGATTTCTCCACATCATGTCTTTCATTAGATGGGTGCTCACTGCACTAGTATTCTTAGCCACTTCATCGGCCACCTCCAGTGCTCTAGGTAACACTCGATCAGGCTCGACGATTTCTGAGAAGAGTTCAGAGAAAAGTGAATGTGTTGAAGGGTACACTGATCCGGTAGTGACAAGGTGCATCGCTTTTGAGAGTCCAATTAAACGCGGCAAGAAATATGACGAGCAGGCTTCCATCACTATACCACGTCGAGCAAATACAAATCCAATCCTTGCGGCTGAAGAAACAATTCGGATGTTCATGGGGAGCGTCATCGTGATTCCTACGCCGACGGCGGAGCCATTGATTGCAGCGATGACGGGTTTTTGACAACGAAAAATGGCCAGAGCTACTCGTCCACCTCCATCCCGATGGGTTCGAGAAGTGTCGTGTTTATAAGAGAGACCTGCATCGAGGTCGGCTCCGGCGCAGAAGATCTTATTAGGTGCACTTGGTGGTGAGTGACCGGTCATGACAATACATTTGACGCGGGGGTCGAGCGAGAGTAAATTGAAGGCTCGCTCTAGGTCCTCAGTCATGATATCGGTGAAGGCATTGTAGTTATTGGGTCTGTAGAGTGTTATGAGGATAACCGGTGTGGGGATTGGTGAGCTCTCTGGGACATGGGTAACGCGGATGTGTTGGAAGGGCAGAGTTGTGTACGAGGAAGGGAGTGCGGCCATTTTAACTCGATGATTGAGATCCACGTTGATTTCTGACTTTGCTTAGATCTTGGTGATGGAACATGAGCTCTGAATATGGAAGACACTGTGGTGGCTGGTTGTTATATAGGTAAGCTAGGTAGGAGATGTTTGAGTTGGCTTGTGCGAGATGAAGAAACATAAAGTTTGCAAGGTCAGCAAAGGGGAGTGCTTTGAAAGCATCACCAGAAACATCAAAGTCTGGGGAGAGCTGCCGGAGCCGAGGTAGCTAAGCGAGCAGCGGGGTGTATCACGTGATGCCAATCCATTTGTGGGCACTCGAGATCTACAGTTCGAGATAGATGTTCGTTGAAGATATTCAAGTCTAATTTTTGCTGTGTTAATATCGAGGTGCTTAACTGTACGCCTTCCGCCAAGAATCGTCTTGGATTAAGCGATGTAGAGATTTAATTCATCCCACGCTACAGGTCGTACTATCCCACCTTTCAACTTGAACCCAATTTCTCACAAAAACCTTCCAAGTCTGTGCCTCTCTCTCATCACGCAAAAGCTCTTCTTGATTACACCACCCCGAAATCAACCTCCCACACACTCACAAGTCAATCCAACATGTCTCCCAAAGAAGCTGTCTTTACCGACCAGGCGCCTGCGCCTATGCCATTCTTCTCCCAAGCCATCAAATGTCAGGGAATGGTCTACTGCTCGGGAAGTATTGGCATGGACAAGACAACCATGAAATTAGTTGAAGGCAGTGTTGCCGATAGAACCGTATGAAAATAACACCCTAAATCCATCAAGATCCTCAAAGACTCTGACGATTGTGTAGGAGGTCAGCTTAAAGAATCTTGCTGCTGTGCTTGATGCTGCCGGAAGCAGCATTGACAACTGCGTTAAGGTCAATGTTTTCTTGACTGATATGGCCAACTTTGCGGCTATGAACACTGTTTATGACAAGGTTTTCCACAAGGAACCAAAGCCAGTACGTTTCCGGGTTTCTGGTTATAGTTGTTAGTTTCAATACTGATATCCTTTGAGGTTCGAACATGTGTTGCTGTTCACCAGCTCCCTCTCGGAACTGATGTCGAGATTGAGTGCATTGCTCACCAGTAAGGTATGACCAATCCCTAGAATTATGAAACTTAAGCTAAGCGTCATATTAGGGGATTGTCAGCCAAGTTATAATAGTCTGGCTTGAGAAGCTATGTTGTTTTACTTAGTTAGCAATCAAGTTGACAAAGAGTCTGCTGCAAAATTTCAGGTTATTGAATTCTTAATGTGTTTCTCTCGATAGGTCATGTTTCTCCCTTTCTGGCTTGTTGTCATTCCTGGTGCGGAGCGAGGAATGATCCTTTAGCGAGGACAACTCTTGTCGATACTTTCCCCCAACTTTCTCTTTTGAGTCCAAACTTCTATTGTATTTATCGGAAGCTTAAAAAAAGCTCTTATTTCCTGCGTTTTCTACCAGCAATGCCATCTTCTCTCAAAGTCTAATCTCTCACTCGCTACCATGAGCTCCAATACTCAAACGGTCGCTTTAACAGCAGAGCAGCGCAAGAGTTTCCAAACAGTTTTAGACACCTACCGCGCTCCACTGTCTGAGATATCTTCTTCCCAACCGAAGAAGAAACGGTATGCCCCAAGTACTTCCACAACAGAGCCCTACGATGCATCTAAGCAGCCCAAAAGATGGACTTACGAGACAATCGAGCCGAAGATCAGGCAAGCCATGGGGCAACACATAGTTCAGAAAGACTATCCCCCACATCCGGTCCATTATACAGACGATCAAATAGCCGACCTTTTCCGCAAGCTCTTTGAAGACCTAGTGAAATTCAGTGAAAAGTATTTTACCAAGGCAGAGACGCAACTCCCTCTAAACGCTCTGTGGAGAGATATTCCTGATGTCTTTGTTGAGTATGCGGAACTTGTTGCTGAGGCTGGGCATACCGAGACCGATTCTTGGGATAGGTTCCTTACAGATCCAATTCTGCGGAAATGGCTTGTTGTAGCAATCTTGGTGGCCATTTTTCAGAGATACATCTTTGAGGAACTCCTTTTTGGTGGCCACGAGGAAGAGAAGAAGCTTCTTTTTGGGATTGACAGGGCACTTTTTACTTCCGAGGGTATAGTTGTCTTTACACTGGACATACTCATGCACGTACTTACACTACTTTAGGTTTTACTCGAAATGTGTTACGTTCCCAATCCGTCCGAACATTCCTTGGTGGTTCTCCAATCACCCGTGATTTCTGGTCCGAGGTTGGCAAGCTCACCGAACAAATCTCAATCATTCTCAATCCGCTGCTTGATCAAGTCTGCGATGTAAATGACCAAGCGGGTTTCACTCAAAAGCTCCACAACCTCATCTCAGATACTGCTTACATCCATCTCGCCATCCGAACATGCTCAGATATCATCTGGATATCAGCTACACACCCAGGAACGCCGTACAATGCAGATGACCACACAGTCATTGAAAACGACATCTATCACGAGAGTAAAAGAGCAGTGACGGCAGAGTACACCACGCTGGAGCCAATGTGGCAGTCAGAAATTAAAGCACATATTAAAACGACTAATCCACACGACACAGACGACGACGACGATAATGATGACGATAGTGAGGAGGAAAAGCCAGAGCCGCGAGTCTATTGTCGTCCCTTGACGAAGATGTGCGTGTGGCCGATGATACAGCGCTTTAAGCCAGGAGGTTGGACTCCAGAGGATTCCACCCGCGGGTTCCGCATTTACGACATTGGTAATACAGCAACAATCGTCTACTTCGCTCCTGGGGATAGACGAATTAAGAAGCCATTATTGAAGGATCTACCGGCTTTGAAGAAACGAGCCACGCCGGGTACTCGGCGCCCATCGAAGTCATCGAAGTAGGCTTCAGAGGTAGCCTCTCTTAGCGAGTGGGGAGTGCTGTCGTGGCTGAAATCCTCACTTGGTGGATCTTTTCTCTCGTCTTTAGTACGATAGATGCCTTAAAGAGTCAATTCTTTATATGACAGGATTAGGAACATTTATGGAAATAACGTCATTGCTTCATTTTGGGCGTCTTGTTCTTTGGATAGGTACTAAGAAAAGAACCGTAAAGTCCTCTGGTGTAGGGAGCGGCTGACTTCAGGAGGTCGATTTACTTCAGAACCGTAGTATGGAAATTTCTTAATCAGACGAGTATTATCGAGTTTGTAATTTGTAGCAATGAAGTGGTTCAGGGTTTCGGAAAATGTACAGATGGGTAATCTTTTGAGTCAAACATGTCTTATCTTATATTTTAAAAATGACAATACCATGCATCCATTGACCCTATCGATTAACACTCAGGACATCTTTAACTTTGGATTGTAGTCCACGACATATCCTAATACTGATGTAGTCACTAGATCTACTACCATTCCGATACAACCGTGTTCAATATATTTTTGTCACAAGCCCGGAAATGGACTGTGCGCCTGGTATCATTATGCCTCTCTTATAACACCTGTGAACGAAGGAGAAAACTTCCACCGAAGGACCTTGCCACGAAATGCCCAACAGTTTCCCTACTCCGTATGAAAGCAATACCAACCAAATACACCGCCATTCAGCCCATCGCTACTGGTGCTACTGGTGGCCCAGGGCCAGATTTTTTCTTTTCTTTCTTAGCCCAGCGCAGTCCACACGCATTGCATAATGTCTTTGGTCCACTTGGGCCCTTTCGCCATTCAGGGGAATCAAGAGTACCTTAAATGTGATTTAGTCATCTTACTTTGAATCATGAATTGATGAGGATAAATCAACTTACCACAATCTGTACACACATACTCGTCAGGCACTTTGGTCTTCTTTTTCTTGTCTCCTGCCCGTGCCTCCTTATCTATTGGGATTGCGATTCCGGCGTCGCCTCTAATTAGAGCAGGACTCATGTCACCAGTACTGATGCCCTGACTGCGTTCTCCATCTTGATACCGCAGACCAGTAAGCATCTCAATGGTCTCTATGTGCGTAGCGCCTTCGTAGCGTGCCATCTTGTCGTTTATAGAATCTGGCTTACTACTAGCATTTACATCTTCGAGGTTCTGCCGAGTGAGTGCAGTATTGATGGCGGTGGGTTTGGCTGGAGGAGGCATTGCCAGAACGTCTGGATTAGTCACATCACGGCCCATAGACGCTGTGTTTGTTGTGCTACCGTCTGTTTCCTCTGTCATGACATCCGAACGGGCTTCTTGCTTCTTCTGCCAATGCCTTTGCGCATCTTCGGCATCTTCAGCTTCCTCCCTTTTCAGGTCATTAATTCGCCTCGTTAATCGCTCATTCTCAATCTTATGCTCTAAGAAAGAATCAAGAAGCGCCGCATTTTTAGTCGGATACGGACGGGCCATCATAAAAAATCCTCGGCAGAAGCCCGCTGCGTTGTTAGGTCCAAAGGCAGCGGCCTCAGACGTAAGATGCGGATGGCCGTGTGACTCGAAAATTGTGTAACTATCATCCTTCTTGCGAAAGCGGTAGAAGAATCGCAATGGGTTCCCAGTCGCTATCGATTCATTAAACTCTCTCACAAATATGCCGCTATCATCGGGATGTATGAAGTCGACAATGAAGTGCCCAACTAATTCATCTTGTGAATAACCCGTCAGGCTATTGCCGCTTGGTGATATGTATATTATGCGGCCATCAGGTGTCAGAATATGCAAAAAGTCCTTGAGCTCTTCTACCACCCGTTGGGACCAGTTCCTCCTCTTTGTGAACTCTGTCAGTGTGCTCCCGCCCCCAAGAATAGACTGAGCGCCAAACCCAGTGGGCAGAGGGCCCGCGCCAGCACCGCTCACAGGAATATCAACATTGTTGCGATCGCTTGTCTCAGTATCCTCCGCACGTTCGTGACCATTCTGGGGAACGGAGGTATTTAGTGGCGAGTAGGATCTCCGCCCTTGTCCGGCTCCATCATCTAGATTATTCGTGTTGACTTCGAGGGGCGCCATTGGCATGTTGTCAAAGTCCTCGAGTATACCGTCTTCCAGCATGCCGGTCATCGAGGTATCGTGGGCATTATTACCATTCTAAGTACAAGACATCAGTTAGGTGTAGATGATAGATTACTAGCTATAGAAAGTACCTGCAGGACCGAGAGGCTTCCATTTCCAGGCAGTCTATTCATCCCCTCCATCCCATTCATCCCATTCACCATATAGTACATCGTAGACGGATCCATGGAAGCCAGATTATTCATGCCCTGCGACATGTTGGGCTGCTTCTGTCGCAAGCCGAAGGCACATTCCAGAAGGACGGAGGGGATTTCCTCAGAGTTAAAAGGCTTTTATTTAAAGGTAGATCATGAGAAATATATCGCGTTGCGGAGCTGAACCTCTCTGCTCTGAAATTCGACCATTCGAGGCCGTCGCCCGAAATCGTCATATGGCCAATCACGTGATCAGGCTAATAGCGCGCGTCCCTCAATCGCGTCTTCCCTCCCCAAAGCTAAAAGGCAACCATCTTTCCTCTTCTCAACTCAAACAAAACAAAAACAACAACAACCACCCATACAGCGAACCCCATTCCCCCATCTGCATGATACTGGCGCTAGTAGCGCAATCGCAGGCAACATGTAAGCAAAGATCCTTCCTCTGCATCAAACCATTTAAAGCTAACAGAAACTAGGTGTAAGTATCCCAACATGCGCCGTGTTCAAGTCACCCCCACTGACAGACAATTATCATAGCTAAGATAGACAAGTTGTCCATACTGGGGTAAGTGGCCCTCCCATTCCTGACATGACCGTGTACTGATCTGCAATCTGCACCAGCATTCGGTCCTTCTCCAACGTCCATCACGAAACCATACAATTCGATACGCCTTTGACCCTCATCGTTGGCTTCAATGGTTCAGGCAAGACCGTACGTTGCCTTGTCTATGATCAACTTTGTGCTGAGACTGACACACAAACCAGACCATTATTGAATGCCTCAAATATGCTACCACCGGACAACTTCCACCAAATAGTAAAGGTGGTGCCTTCATACACGATCCTAAGGTAAGGCATAGTCTCCTGCGCGATGTACATACTCCATTCTTACTGGCGATAGCTATGTGGCGAAAAAGAAGTGATGGCACAAGTCAGACTCTCTTTCAAAGGCGCTACCGGGTCGCGGCTCGTGGTCACAAGAAGTCTACAGTTGACAGTTAAGAAGGCTTCTCGTTCTATGAAGACTCTAGAGGGTAGCCTTCTGATTATAAAAGATGGAGAGAGGACTACCTTATCCAAGCGCGTAGCCGAACTCGATTCACTAGTTCCGCAGTACATGGGCGTGACGGAAGCCATTCTAGATTCGGTCATATTCTGTCATCAGGACGAATCTTTATGGCCAATGAGCGAGCCGGCAGCACTCAAGAAGAAGTTCGACCAAATTTTCGAGGCGCAGAAATATACCAAGGCGATCGAGAACATCAAGACTTTAAAGAAGGCGCAAGGCGTAGAATTGGGGAAACTCAAAATCTATCAAGAAACGGAGAAAGCAAACAAGGAGAGAGGTGAACGGGTGGAGAAGAAGGGATTAGACCTAGAGAGTGAGATTGCTGAGCTGCGTATACAAGCAGAAAAAATGGGCAAAGATATCGAGGCCTTACGTATAGAATCTGGGGAAAAGTATGCGCGAGCAAAGGAGGCTTTAGGCATTGTGAACGAGCTCAAGGCCAAGAGAGAGTACGCAGCCATCCTACAGCAGAACCTCGACGATCTCAGTCCTCATCTTGATGAGCTTCAAGAGACTGATCAGTGGTTGGAAACGACGTTGGCAAAATATGAGGAACGAAAGGCCCAGTTGGAGGATGAGAAAGAAGCTGTCCGGGCGGATTACGGAGAGCTGCAAACTCAAATACGACAGTCGCAGGAGAAGATGTCAAAAAAGCTCACCGAGCGAGGGCAGCATCAAGCTGAGAAGGAAAATCATGAGACGCAACTTAATCTACGAGCTCAATTGGTCAAAGAAGCAGCACAGCGTCATGCTATACGTGGCTATGATGGCGACCTCGACCAATCACAGATCAGTGACTTTGTCGAACGTGTCCGTAAGGCATCCCGGGATAAGGACCGAGAGCTGGAGCGCATACGAAAGGCAACAGACGACGAATTACGCCAAACGCAGATTGCAGTCACAGAACTAGAGAATCGTCGGAGCGCCCGAACCCAAGACAGAGTTGCTGCCAACCAGGCTATCAAAGACAATGACAAGGCAACAATTAAGATTCAAGGAGATGTGGATGCCATTAGAGTTGATGAAGGCGGGAGAGCTGTTCTTGAGACTTCGCTGAAGAACTACAAAGATCAGCTTCAAACAGCTACTGCTGACTTCGAAGCCCAGGATTGGGACAAGCAACTGAGAACTGAGAACAGCAAGTTGCATGAGCTTGAGAATGAGCTTCGACGTCTGAGAGAGGAGCTTCTCCAGAGCAGTCGCCTTGCCAAAGACCGCGCATCTCTCGAATTAAAGAAGGACGGGCTTAAGAAACTTCAGCAAAGCCTAGATACAATGGTAGCGACATACGGGGGCCAATTAAATTCAATACTTGGTCCAGATTGGCAACTGGATAGCCTTGAGCGAGATTTTCAAGCTATCCTGGATGAGAAGAATCGATCTTTCACAGATGTCAAGAGTCAGCAGGAAGAGATAAGCCGGGAACATTCAACTGCACAATTCAAGTGCGCAAACCTCAAAGATACCATCAAGAAGAAAGAGGGTGAGGTTAGAAGATCTCAAGCCACGGTATTGTCGTCTATCACAACTCCAGAAGGAGACCCTATCAAAAGCATTGATGACTTTGAAGAGAACTTAAATGAAGTACAAGAGTCAATCAACGAAGCAGAACGAGATATCGCGAACTACGAGTATGTCTCGGGGTTCTATACCAAGTCCCTTGAGGTTGTAGAGAAACACGACAAATGCAAGCTTTGCGACCGAGCATTCGTCGACTCTAAAGAGCGAGCCTTAGCGAAGAGCAGGCTGCATACCTTGATTGCCAAGTATGCCAAAGATCAGATAAATGACACAATAGCAACTCTCCAGGATCTTAAGGCAATTTTACCAAAAGCCTTGGCTGCGCGCTCTGAGTACGAAACATATAAGAAGCTATCCCAGACCGAAATCCCAGCGCTCAAGGAGGAGCTTAGGAAGAGTGAGATTTCCAAGGTGACGCTATTAGAGCGCCTCACTCAGCAGGACAACATTGTTGCTGAACACAATTCTTCTAAGACTCAAGTCGACGGGCTTAAGAAGACGGTGGACACCATTTCGCGACACAGAAGTGATATGTCAAATTACGAAGCAGACATAGCGAGGATCTCCACACAGCAAAAACTTTCAGGGAGCACATTAACAGTGGATGAGCTGGAAGAACAGTCCAGCGCCTGCGACGAAAAGATCCGAGCCCTTAAAGGCAAGATAGCTAAGCTCACGACCGATAGAGAGCGCGCTCAAAGATTGATGAACCAATTGGAGCTAGATCTTAGGGATGCGCAGACCCAACTTAGCAACACTGGCAACCAGCTTGAGAAAAAGCAAAATCTTCTCGCTCGCATTGAAGAACTTCGAGAAATTAACATGCAGCAACGAGATGCTATGAAGCGGGCGGATGTCGACCTTGAAACTTTAGGCCCCCAGTTAGCAACAGCAACTGCTCAACACGAGGCAGCTAAGCAGCGCGGTCGAGATAGGGAAAAGGAGATCCATGACGAACAAAAGAAACTGGCCGACACAGTGAACAAATTCAAAATGGTCGAGGATGCCATTGATAAGTACATTGATGGTGGTGGTCCGGAAAACTTGGAGTCTTGCCAAAAGACCATTAGAGCCCTCGAGAAAGACCAAAAGACTAAGGAAGCCGAACTCTCAGAACTCACATCAAAAGCCAACGAGTTGGCAAGAAAGCTTGCAGATAGCGAGCGTTACGAGAGAAGTATCCATGATAATTTGCAACATCGAAAGCACATGCGGAATCTCCAAACTGTGGAAAATGAAATCGCTGAGCTAGAGCAGCGAAATGTCACAGACGACTACGAACGTCTCAGTCGCGAGGCAGAGAAGGTAGAGTTTAAATACCAGAAACTCACTGCAGAAAGAGGCCAAGTAGCCGGCACCATGAACGCCAAAGACGCTGAGCTAACTCGTTACTTGCGAGAATGGGAACAAGACTACAAAGATGCCGCAAAGAACTACCGCAAAGCACATATGAAGGCCGAGACAACGAAGGCCGCTGTCGAAGATCTGGGACGCTATGCAGCTGCTTTAGACGCAGCCATCATGAGATACCACAGCCTGAAGATGGAAGAGATCAATCGCATTGCTGGTGAACTCTGGCAAAGCACTTACCAAGGCACTGACATTGATACGATCCTGATTCGGTCGGAAAACGAAAATTCTACGACCAGCCAGAGAAACTACAACTATCGGGTATGCATGGTCAAGCAGGATGCTGAGATGGATATGCGTGGCCGCTGCAGTGCTGGGCAGAGAGTCCTGGCCAGTATCATTATTCGGCTGGCTCTTGCAGAGTGCTTTGGTGTCAAGTGCGGTGTAAGTTACCTCTTCCCAGACTTTTAGATCAACGCTAACGGTGATTCCAAGATTATCGCCCTCGATGAACCAACCACCAATCTCGACCAAGACAACATTAGGAGTTTAGCCGAGTCGCTTCACAACATTATCAGAATCCGTCGACAGCAGCAGAATTTCCAGCTCATTGTCATTACGCACGACGAGGAGTTCCTGAAGTACATGAAGTGTCCCGAGTTCACTGATAACTATTGGCGAGTGAGCCGAAATCAACAACAGAAAAGTACGATTGTGCAGAACTCGGTTTCTGAGATTATGGGATGAAGACATAGGGTGTTATCGCGGGCTGCATTTTGGGGACATTTGTCGGAGTTTTGGCTGGAGTTTTGCTGGGAGACGTCAAGAAGGTAGGCAGGGATATTATGGTGGATGGAGCACCAGGAGGGTTTATTTTCAGGGAGATGGCCCATCATGCGTGCATGGCTTCAGGCGTTGGCATTTGGCATTTGGCATTTGGCATTGGCTGGCATGGTGTCGGCGTCGGCGAGAAGCAGCCGTGGCTAATCAGAGGTAATTTTGGGCAACAAGAGTAAAGCCCTTTATTATCTCTCATCTCTCTCTTCTCTCCCCTGAATGTGCTTGCAGCCTCCTTCGTACACAGCCTTGAAGTGGTGGACGTGATCTTTGCATGAGTCGTGACTGGGCAATCGGGTAAAGCGGAGCTGGTCTTGGCGACGCGTAACAAGTCTTGGCGCGGTCGTCGTGTCGCTCGCTAACTTCCCGAAGTACAGTACTGTACGAAGTATGATACTGTACTGTACAGTAGTGTCTCGACTATTATTGTACGGAAATACTTCTTCCTCTACTTACAGTACTGCAGTATTATTATTATACTCTCGTATTACAGTATGGTACACACCCCTTACACAAGATACACAAGTTCCCCGTTTTCGGTAAGAATATGGTCTTGTCCTACTCCTACCGACGTTCCACATACAGTAACCTCTTCGTAAGGCTAGGCGCAGCCAACATGGCGCCTCATCATTATTCAACAACTGGCCCAATAATAATGGCAGCCGAAGTCACATACAGTATGTAGATCATACCGTATCATACCGTATCCCGCATCTGGTTCCCAACTCGTATACTGTACTGTATTGTATATCCATTATTCCAGGCGCAATAATGCTTAATCCCGATCGCCGGGCTGCTCCTCTACCACAGATTGCACCTTCACAACGGCCAATCGAGAGTGGACCTGCAACGCGAAGTCCAATTTGGTACAGGGTCTGCAGGGTCTATCCACTACCAACGTGGGACTCTGCTAAGAAAGCTACGACGAGTATGGCAATCAGCACAAATCCAGGTGCTTGGAACTTCAGCATCGCAGTCTGAAAGAACTCTTGTCAGTCTTGTCCCATCTAATCAAAGGGCCTGGTAAGGTAGTAGACTCCATAAAAATCTCTTGGATGTCATGACATCAGCAATTGAATTTGCTGGTCCCTGGTACCCCCTTCTTTACTCTCTTTTCCTTCTTCATTCTTTAGGATAGCTGTGGGTGAAAAGGTCCCTTTTGCTCCTTGGTCCTTTTCCCTGTTCCTGCGCTGGCCATGAGAAGTTCCATTATCGCAGTGCTGCTGCTACCTTTTATGGTCACGGCGCTGTCTTGGGGGGCGTACGACCTGGGGCTCTATGGCATTTCTCCAACGCACAAGTTCGTCTCAACCAGTTTTCTGTCGCCCTTGGTGAAGATTCTGGAATGGGACCCTCGATGCGACGATGATGGCGCCGTTGTCCTTATCAGTCCTCGCGGGCTTGCTGTGACGGATCCTGGACCTGTAATGCTGGATGCGAGAGGAGATATGATATGGACAGAAAAGCGATTTGGGCAGATAACAAACTTGCAGGTCCAGCACTTTGATGGTCAGGATTACTTGACTTTTTGGGCTGGGATAAGTAAAGGGCCGCACTCGAATGGTACTTACTATCTCGTAAGTTCGTTCTAATAGGCATCGGATATTCAATGACCCTAATTTGCGGATAGGTTGATTCTTCGTATGAGGTCGCCTATACAGTGTCAGCGGTAGGTCCTGGCCGAGGCGGCGATCTCCATGAATTCAAAATTACCAAGAACGGTACAGCACTCTTCACGATCTATGAAGATGTCGAAATTGATTGCTCCGATCTGGGCATTGGCTCCTGCTGGGTCGACGATTGCCTATTCCAAGAAGTGGATATTAAGACTGGCAATCTCGTATTTGAGTGGAGGGCGTCCGATCACGTCCGGCTGGGCGATTCTTTCAAGCCTCGAGGGAAGGATGGGGAAACAAAAGCAACCGCGTATGATTATTTTCATATAAACAGCGTCGACAAGGATGATCAAGGAAACTACCTCATCTCGGCCAGGCATATGCACACCGTTTACTATATAAGTCCCTCCGGAGATATTATATGGAGTCTTGGTGGCAGGAACAATAACTTCACTGATCTCTCTGCTGGAAAAGCAACTGATTTTTCCTGGCAACACCATGCGAACTGGCAGCCAAACAATACCATGACGCTGTTCGATAACGGCGGGAACAATGTGTTCCATAGCCGAGCAGAATTCAGTCGTGGGATGCGTTTGTCTCTTGACATTCCCAATATGACGGTCACCCTCCTACAAACCTATGTGCACCCCGACAGGATCCTCGCTATCTCTCAGGGTTCTATCCAGGTCGTACCTGACAGCGATAATGTGTTCATTGGATGGGGTAACTCTCCCACGTATACCGAATTCAGCAGCACCGGAGAGATACTTTGCAGTATCCGCTTCGGCGCTTCCCTCTTCTTCGAAATTCTGGATTTGGGTTGGGTGAAGTCATATCGTGGATTCAAGGGCCGCTGGGTTGGGAGGCCGAAGACCCTTCCAGATATCAACACCAAGGACGGCCATGCTTTTGTGAGCTGGAATGGTGCTACGGAGGTCAAGACGTGGAGGCTCCAGAGTGCAGAGTCTCGGAGTAGCAACGACGAGGACTTTGAAGACGTACAGGATTCGCCGCGGACCGGATTCGAGACGAGTTTTGCTCTCGATGCTGTGGTGGATCCGTGTATTCGTATTGCTGCTTTGGATGCTGCGGGTAAGGTATTGGGGTATACAAAAGTCATTAACAAGCCCGCGATCAAATCTGTAAGTGACCATGCCCTTCTCTTGCTCGCTCCCTTTTTACAAGATTATCTTAAAAATCATACAAGTCTAACACTCTGGGAATACGTAGGTATGGTTACAAGTTACGATATTCGCATTTTGTTTTGTTGCTGGCGGAGTACTATTCAAGAGATACCAGGCGTTGTTGTCAAAATACTTCTCACAAACGTTGGCTTATGTTCAACGAAAGAAAAGGGGGCAGATGTATGAGCTTATTTCTTCTCATGAGTAATGGAAATACCCGTTTGGAGTTCAAAAATAATTGATGATGTCATACACTTTCGTATGACAGTTCTTACCAAAAATTTGATGCTACTTGTGAATTGTCGTGTTGAACCCCCCCCCTCGAAACCCAACATCGCTGCGAGGATTGATGCAACAGGAAGTTGTAGCTCAACTTGTATGTCTCTCGATCTCTCTGGGTGCCTACTTGGTCCCTGTTGTCTTACTGCTGTGGTGTTATGCCGGATTTGAGTTGATCGTGTGGCACCGCAGCTATACAACACGATAAATTCCTTGTAATTGAAAATAGACTTATACAAAAACAAACACATTGCAAAAAAAATTTTAGAAAAGCAATTTACAAAGGTCAAATAATTTCTTTAACAATTATTATAATATTATCTAGACTTACGTAGAATCAAATCGTAGTTTTCTTATTACGTTTTCCAAATATACATGAACATATTACTAATAAAACTTCGACGTCTTAATATAGTATTCTTTCTATTTTC
The DNA here is from genome assembly GCA_003008705.1 of Pezicula radicicola. Classification (NCBI taxonomy): domain Eukaryota; kingdom Fungi; phylum Ascomycota; class Leotiomycetes; order Helotiales; family Dermateaceae; genus Pezicula; species Pezicula radicicola. Next base: position 999,963 of record PDUO01000021.1, read on the forward strand.
TGCATGTTGGAATAGATGTATTTTTAAGTTGAACACTTACGTATGGTTCACCAAAGTATTTGATTTTCTATACTAGTTGTGATCTTTTCCTACGTATATAGTTCCTCAGTATCGATATGTCACTATTCACTAAAGAAACTCTCATAACTATCTATACTACAAAACCAGTTGTTGTAGATAGCACTTTTAACTGTCTCATAATTAAAGTCATTAAGTAAACGATAGTTTCGTACTCTTTTCTGTTCTTATATTGCAATGCTTACCGTTTTATTCTTTACATTGTAACTTCTGAGGAACTTCTAACAAGAGGGTAGTGAGATTGGAGAAGGAAAGACAGTAAGTAGGTATTCGCAAATGATTTTTGCAACTGCACCAGTACTGTACTGCCGAGGGTGCAGATGACTTGGATACTAAGATGACTATAACCTTTCCAGTAAACATGTTTCGTCACGCTAGTTTGCAGTGATTTTACAGCCGGTCCGTCTAGAGATATTTGCACATATCGGGAGATAACGAAGACATTCTCTTACTTGCAAACCCTTTTTGGTTACAAATCAATTGAATTCCAACGGAGTCTAAGCAGTCCATGAACTTATTAAAATAGTACAACAGCTAGAAAGAAAAGGGACGGACACATCTAATTTACAGGAGGTGTCCATCCAGCAGCGAGTTTTTCCTCCATCGTAACACCAAAAGCCAACGGACCATCATCAATAATAGTGGTTCTCCTTACATCTCTTGCTGTCATTTGATCCGTATACGGATTTGCACGGTGCATCGATTGTCTACCACAATCACATAAGCGAAGATTTAGAATTTTTGTTTTCATCTTAGGCGACTTACCTATTATCCCACGAAACCATATCTCCACCAGAAAGCCATTCCATACTAAAAACGTACTTTTCGATGAAGTTAGCACTAGCTTTCGAATAAGAAACATGAGGATGACAAACTTTTGGTTGTGTACAATGATCAATGAGCTCCCAAATTAGTTTCTGGCTATCTTCGAATGAGCGACCAAGAATGGTTTTGGCATGAGCAGCAATATAGAGAGTTTTGCGTCCATCGGGAGCTACTTGAACTAAACGATGATAGGCAGGCGGTTTTGCGGCGAGTTCATGTGGGAGAGGGCTGCTGTATACCAAGGGCGAACCGAGTTTGCGGGAATGCCAAAGGCTATAGTGGGTCTTGTTTAGGAAGATATGAATGATTACACCATACGAATATACTCACTCATGCTCAACAATCAAATCTTCTAGTTCGTCCTTCTTCTCCTGCGGAAGGTCTGCATACGCTCGGCGTGTATCCGCAAAGTGCGTCCAGGATCCTCCTTTGCTAGGCTGGCCATGTGAAAGGAGGATTGAGTACTTGGAACGTTGCTGGTGATACGATGAGTCCTGTTACACTTGAGTGAGTTGTCTCGAATTAGCTACCGAAGGATGTCAAGACATACAGTATGCCACAGGGAGTTTCCCAAGCTGTGATGCCATCTTCGGCTATCTCGTTTTACCAACGATCCATCAAGTTCGATACTACCGCCATTCTCTCGTTAAAAGAAACGTCTCACGAGCAGACTTGTAACTCACTTGCCCACATCCCATAAAAATGGTTCTCCCACACGGTCATTCTCTCGACCGTAGAAGAAAGGGTTAGTCTCCAGCTTTTCTCCAAGCTGCTGCGAGAAAGCAATATGCCTTGCATTGTCAAGACCGGTCTTACGAAAAATCAGCACGGCGTATTTGTCTTGCAGTGCAACAAGCTGTATGTATAATGTTTAGTTAGCAATGAGCAATTGGACAAGAGGGGGGAACCTGACCTGCTTGACTATTTCTGGGGAAACGGGACAACTCCAGTCAATACCAGCTACCTCAGCTCCAAATACCGAACCTTGGGAAACCATAACGGGAGTCACAATAAGCGAGCCATATCGGATGGACTCGGATACACCCCTGAGATGTAACGCGGGGCACGTGTTCTCGTAGGTTGTAGTGAGCATGCGAGTGGTGGTAGTTGCCATGATAGCTACCTTAATGATAATAATGTTGTAATGAAAGGCTTCGAAGAAAGGATTGTTTTTAGCATGACAGCACCAGGGTCTATCATCCTTCTTATCTCCTCACAGAGATAAGAAGCACCTGTTGTGAACTTGTGAACTTGTAATGCGGCATACAAGCCGAGCGGGCCGACTCCGTCGTGCCGACGAGAAAGTTATGCCTCCACCCCCATCTTCAGATGCCCATACGAAGGTATTCAGTACTTCCCTCATTCATATCAGTTCATCTTTATCTCTATTCCTGCCAGTACTCGTCAAGCCAGTCACAAATCACACACTTTCTCTACACAAAAAGCTCCTTGCTGCAAAAGAAGCCCAATCACACATATCAAATCCCGCCTCCAGAGACCAAAATAACTCCCCAAATTCCCATGTCTCAATCTGACCCTAATACAGTCCTAATATCGGCTGGACCTTATCAATTTCTTGCAGCCTTCGAGTCTTCCGCTCCAAAGACAGTGGCAATGTTCCGCAGTCTTCTCCCCTACAAGCAAAAGCTCATTCATGTCCGCTGGAGCGGCGAAGGCATGTGGATCCCGCTAGGCGAGACAGACTTTGGCGTATCCTTCGAGAATCATACCTCGCACCCTGCTCCCGGGCAAATACTATTGTACCCGGGAGGCATTTCTGAGACCGAATTTCTCTTCTGTTATGGCGGAGTAGCTTTTGCTAGTAAGATGGGACCCTTGGCGGCCAATCACTTCTTAACCATCACAGATGGAAGTGAGAACCTGAGGGCCCTGGGGGAGCTGGTATTGTGGAAAGGCGCACAGGACGTCCTTTTTGAGCTTGCAGACGGGGATACGTGAGTCGTCCGCAACCCAGCTCCAATTTACTATCTACGATTTCCAATTGCCAAGTAGAGTCCACCAGTTCAAAGAAGGTCGATTGGTAAAGAGCCATCTATGACGTGAGCTGAGAAGAAAGCAAGTTGTGTAGGTAATCACGTGGCTCGCTTGAGCGATTCAGGGGCTTCCTCGGCTAAATCATATAGGGAATCGGTCCCTGTCTTCCGTATTAGCCTCACACTGATACGAATTTTACCACTTTATGCTGTGCTGTCTTACCAAATAAGCTCTCTAGTCGACAAGTCTTCACATCTAAACCGTAGCCATCTTTAATTATACCCACAAATGGAAGCCGTACGCCCAGATTCGCCCTTTACGCTCACCATCCCGTTGTGAAATCCGTTCCAGAATCAAGAAAGTTTCCCGGCCACTCCAGCCCCGAGTCATTCATTAAGTCAAGCAGCGACTGCATTGCGGAATTGTCTACCTCTTGCCCGTTGTACGTGTCTGCATTATTAGGCGCTAAGATCAGTGAAGAAGCATTGTGAACGACAGCCTGAAAATCGCAAGCAGGATGAAAGGCTGGGGCCCGGCAGATACCATCGAATACATCCAGTGCAAGGTGAACGAGGCGAGCAATGACAGAAGTTGACCGAGGAGGCAAAGGTGCGCAAGTCTGTATCGAAGCGGCGGGCGCGAGATTGCAGATTCGGAGGTCATCTAGAAGCAAGGTCAGTTTGCAAGATCGTTGCTTCCCTGGCTCGCTCGGAATGGATTTGTCTCACCATCTATTGTTCCTCTGACATAGCATAATACTAGAAACGTAACAGCAAAAGTATGTGAGATCCAGGTCGAGTCCACTTCAACGAATTAGTGCTGAGTTTTACTCAAAAGCAAGAGTAAGAGCTTTGAGACATGCATGCTCTTGGAGTCGTGATACAGTGTTGCAAGAGCTTAAGGGCTACAAAATGCATTGCTTACCTGCAAAGTACAGACGTTTGAGAGCAGCAGCATCAACAGGAAAAGGGCCTTCGGGAAAAGTTGAAGTGTTCTGAGACTCCACCCTCCAGACATAGTCAGCGCCGTAACTCGATAGCGAGAACAGCATCTGAGAAGCTGCTGTGAGGCTGATTTCCAATGACTGTAGGAGCCACACTTGGAGGGGCTGTGGCTGCAAGCGATTCAACGACGACAGAAGCGGACCCAGGGAAGCACTATTTAATGCAAGGCGGTACCACTAGTGGTTGAACTCTTAGTTTCTTTTTGCCATTGAATTGAAATTTATATACACTCACCCGAACAGAAGTGAAGGGTAGCTGGTTATGCTGCGACTCTGTGTTTCCTATTGATTTTTAATGAGCTTGTGGAAAATTATCTCTACCTTATATAACTTACGAAGGCGCACAAGCCAAGATCTACAGAAGTAGTCATGTTATTAGCAATGCTACAATTCATAGAGGTTTATAAATACTAACTGTTCCCATTCATCCATCTCAGTATTAGCTTTTCTCAAACAGAACGCATCCAGTTGGCGACCTGAGAAATCTCCACAGCTCCGAGTTGCACGATGAGTGATGGCCACAAGCTCGACCAAGGCTGTAACACGAAGATCTCCAGGCTGCTGTGCGTTACGATGGGAACCAAATATGCGGGCCACACTTGCTGCTGGAGCCGGATCGAGCGATGCAGGGAGGCCCGAGGTCAACATTAAAAGACAGTCACATGTAAGCAGATTGTGCCAAACTCGCAAGCGGGAAACGTCGTCATCGGAGATTGACTTGGCAGGGCCTTGGAATGGAGCAATGGCCGCCTTATCTAGGCCAAGAAATAGTGCATATCGAACAGCAAGTCCAAGGACTGCCCAGGCACTAATGTCATTATACCGACTCTTAGGCTGACGGTGAGTATTTGTTGTCCTAGGAGTATCGCTAGCGTCATCCTCCTGACTACAAGGCATCCATTGCGCGTACAAAAGCAGTACTCGGATGGAATCAAGAGTCACGTCGGATGGTGTCGGTCGAAGAAGTAACCGCGAGACGGCCATGTCGAGAAGTGCCGTGAGATCGAAGAAGCTTGGATGAAGGCCATGAGTGGGACCAGATCTATTAAAAAAAGGAGCTTGAGCACCCGCGTATCATGGTTTCGGGAGCTGCACTTACTGTGAACTATCATCGTTCCAGAAGCGTGCTCCTATTGAGCAAATTGCGAGAAACAGCATCGGGCTTGAAACTCTCAGTTCGAGGCCAGAATGACGGAGCTTCTCGCTCAAGACGGGCGCTAATGGATGACAGTGATCAAAGAATCTAAATTATCTTGATTAAGCGGCGACGCATGGAAGTAGGAGAAAGCTTACATGTTGATCGCCCTCTGAGCATCATGAAGTGAGAGTACGTCTCGTGGGACAGGACCATAACAGGTGTAAGACCTGACTCCATTTACTATCGCTCGCGAGGCTTTGTTGTGAATGTGGGAGTCTGAGGGTATTCCGGTCTTAGACAGTGCTCCCAAGGATCGGAGTGTTGCAATTGGAGGTCCCAGATCAAGTGTGTCCATGTTGAAAACAGTGGCTTGGAGGTCTGCTGCATTGGTATAGGACATTTGCTGGCCATCGTCATCGGCTTCCAGTGTTCTCTGGGGAGAAATGTGTTGTGCTTGTACACTTGGGGACCGAAGACACCCGCGTTAGTAGGGGTATGGAGCGAAGACGAGCTCATAAATCGGTTAATTTTATGAATCCCTCGCCGAACAGTGCCGAATACTCAAGAGGAGTGAGTTACTCAAGCTAAGTAGGCCATTGACTTGGGAACGGATTCATGAATTAGGCGTCTCATGAGCTCGTCAGCACATAACAAGTAAGGTACAGTACTCACGGGGAGTTTGGTTTCTCAGCTTCTTCCGGTTGCTGCTGGACAGAAGACGGTGGTCTGTTCTGTCCCTCAAGTTGTGCTATCCGCGCTTCATGTATATTTAGACGGCGTTGAAGATCGACAACGAGCTGTGCCATCCGCGAAGGGCTCGGAGAGACATCTGTCCGTAAAATGGGGAGTTAACAATTACTTCTTTTGTAGGGGATTTGGAGTTGTTGCTCCCGAGACATGCCTCGAGAGCAGATGCCTCAAGAGGAATTCCTCTTAAATTACTCCTGAATAGGAACAAAAGTGCTCCCCCATACGTACCAGGGCCGGGGGGCTGGTCTGTTTCAAACGAGCACGTGATTACATGCTGTTGACATCGCTTGCAAGGTGCTTGGAGAAGACCAGCACTGGCTTCAGAGGGTAGACACCTCTGTTTTCGCGTACGACACTACCGTTCCATAGATTCCCATTAGATTGGACCAGCCAAAGCACCTCAACTCGGAATTGACATACTTGTAGACACGCACGAGCGATTCGACGTGCTTTCAGAGGTTGTCTCCCATCTTCAGAGCTACGCAAGCAGTTATGCCTTGCTCTGTACAGCAGATAGAGCTGCAGATCGGAAGAACGCTTACTCTGGGGATGCAGCGCGTTTATCCATACGATACGGAGATCGTGACTTACTAACTCGCGGGTTGAGTGGCCACTACGTGCTGGTGGTGGTTGGTTTTCAATCAAGATTAGTAAATACGATGGTGCTTTGCATTATTGAAAGGAAAGAGGGGAGTGAAGGCCAAGTTGATACATGGACGGACGGTGCTCAGAATGATAAGTACACAGATTCCCCTGAGAGTCGGTCGTCGTTACATAAGCAGGATAACGCCAAGGCCTATGATTGGGTAGCAGCTAGGTGACAACGGGCATCGGCTTCCATATCTGGGACCTCTGAAGTCTGTATACTTGGAAAGCTGTTCCTGTACCTGTTTTGCCGCATAACTCACTTTCCTGTCCAATTCAATCGCTTAATTTTCATCATTGCCAAAACTTTTGAGTGTTAATCGTCGGTACTAACTCAATCGCACCACCATGACTAAATTCAGTTTCCTCTCTATCAAATATGTACAAGAAATCCATCACAGTGGTGCACTCACACAGTTATATATATATACAATCGTAAACCTCTATCAGTAAATCCAACCTCTTACTAGCAATACGAAGGACTGGTTGCGTTCGTAACTACACCACTATCTATGAGTCTCGTATATCCCCAATAATCAGCAGTTAGACCCTCACCAATAACGGTAGCATTGCCCTCGTAATGGCTAGACCAGAACCCGCTCCCAGAAATTCCGTAATGGCTATAAGCATACCTCATAGCATCAAACACCATTTTACGATCCGAGAACAGGTTCTCATTGAAAGTTTGAAGTGCCCATTCACCAAAAACAATGGGAAACTTACCATCACCCGAAACTATGACTACTCGGTCACAGACAAGCGTTGACACGTTTAAAGAGAAGGAAGACGAGGTCCGGTTGTAGTAGATATGTGTGTCGATGACGAGGTTGGTGGTATTTGGGGGAAAGGAGCCCACAATCCTTCCCCCTTCCAACTGTCCTGTAACATGACTGGGATACGAGGTTCAACAGCCGCGATCCTGGGAATGACCTTTTGCATGTAATGATTTACCTAGGCAAACCCATTAGTAGTGAAAGCAGTGCCATTTACGTTATCCCCAATACCGGGAGCGTAGTCCATAGCTTCATTGAGTGGTGAAATCGTATAACTCTGTGGGCTTGATGAGTTCATTATTCCAATACCCGGTCAACTGCTTGTAGAGAATACTCGAGATTGGTGGCATTGTTGAACCAATCGAGATGATCAGCAGCTTCTCCGATATCCAAGGCATTCACTCCTCCTGGTGGAGAATGAAGGCCGATGATGTGCATTCCGTACTGTTCAATAGCATAATCAGCAATGTCCTTGAGGTATTGCGTCTGAATTCCAGAGTAGAGACCGTACCATGGTAGATCAATCCAGACTGCATATGTGGTAGGGATTCTCAGAAGATTATCACCAACTGAGGCGAATTTGTCGATATGAGCTTTGGTGATAAACGTGGAATACCTCTCCTCAATCACCCTGCCACAGTTGTCGCCAAGGCCCACGCAAAAATTCCATTCATCAGAAGCAGTGCTATAGTTTGCCCACCAGACTTGGTCCATGGACCTGAGAGAGGTCAATATCTGTACGCATATGGTCAAAGTATCATACTCACTTTTCTATTTCCAACCAACCACTGGGATTCACGCCATTGCTCTGCAAGGTCCTCCAGTCAACCCAAGAAGCCATCGATGAATTAGCCGACGCTGCACATACTCCCGAGGCAAGCACGCTTGCTACTGCAAGAGGAAAAGCAAGAGATATTCGGAAATGCATGAAAGGCGAGAGAGAATGGGATGGAAGGGGGCTTCATAAAATGTTCGATACCAGAGAAACGAAATGTATTTATCGTGCCCACTGCTTCTTATACATCTTGCCATATCGGTACATCAGCGTTCCCGATCCACGGTGGACGGACCTTATTTTTTTGCAGTAGATACCGTGAGTGGAGAGCTTCTAGTGGACTGTGTGTGGAGGCATTGACACTGTACTGTTATCAGCTCTTGGCTGCTAAATTAAAAGATTCTTGCAGCTCTGCCAAGATCTGATAACATAAAACTCATTCCGTTACGCGAGATCCTGCTCCGATGTCGTCTCCTTACTTATTACGGAGGTTCCGGCCAAAAGTCGTGCAAATATAGGCTATAAAGCCTGTAGCAGCCTATAGCTACAGCGTTCTCTTATAGGCTAATAACCCTACTCCTTATAGGGGCTTTTCGGCGCTTAGACACTAAAGACAGGACACTATATGGTACATTAAGCGAAACCCTACTGTAAGGCTGGCAGGGCAACTAGAGTACTTAATCACTAAACGAATGAGCCCTATAGGCTACTTAAGCCATATTTATAGGGCAATAGGCCGCTATAAGGCTTGGGCTATAGGCTTCGTAGCCTATACTCGCATAGCTTTTGGCCGGAACCTCCGTAACCCAACCCAAGTTGCGCTATGTCCTGCTAGGACTCCAATGCTTTAACTAATAAGTACTGAGCAACTTCCTTGAACATGAAAAATCTTTACCTATGATATGCTCGGCTTTCATCGGTTATTTTCACCAGCTTTACACTCACAATTCTTTGTATACTAACTAGCACTTCAGAATGCTATTTAAATCATTCAGGGAAGCACATCATCTACTTCTTAATAGCAATTCAAAATTGTAGTTTGGAATGAAGTACTAGCATACGAACTTCAACTGTAACACATTCCTAATTTTTGCCCTGTCATCCAAGGTTGCACATAGATGGGAAAGTATGTGTGGTTGCCTCTAGACAATATCCATATACTTCTTTGTAGCTATGCATCTATATGATTGCGCAACTCATAATTAAAAATCAATTTTCGCATAATATTGCGACTATAGAATAGAGTCAGTTATTTACACTAAAGGTAACGATCCTTGATGCTAATGTACTTCTTTTCCTAAGAATATTAATAGCGAGCTCCTAGCTTATAAATACATGTACATAGATTCTTAGTAATTTCATCATCCCTATACAATATCTACACTATTTGGCCTTTCTTCAGTTTAAGTAGCAGTCATTATCCACACTTTTAGTCGAGGCTATGGTCAGATCAGATTTCTAGAGAAAGTACGCAGTCGGTGTACAGCACATGCAGGATAAAAATGATCTTCTTGTCTCAACCATACTGCATCGACTATCTATATGAATGCCACATAAGACAGCAATTGACTAAATTCAGGATTTCCCTAGCTGCATAGATTCGACGCTCTTTCACTTTCATGTTTATGTGTAAAGCACTGGATAAGGCCCATGGAATTCATCTGAATAGCTTCCTTCTCACCAAGCTGTATGACCCCCATCGACACGTAAGTCAGCACCAGTCATGAAGCTACTGGCATCTGACAGCAAATAGACGATTGGGCCTCGGTACTCATCGACGAAAGACAATCGATTCAACATGTTATCCGCAGACCACTCCTCCTCACGTTTCGGGTATGTCAAAGCTGGGGCAGTCATTGGCGTCCGAATATAGCCTGGACTCAGCGAGTTCACGCGGATAAGCGGATACTCTGGCCTACTGCCCCATTCAGCCGCCAAGGAGCGAGCAAGCTGGTGCACACCGGACTTCGAAGAGTTATAGGCCGCAGTATCAACGCCCTTCACATATAATAATCATGGTCAGCAGATATACTAAACATGCCGCTGCGGAAGTATCTACCTTGTTAGCACCGTGACCACTCATACTGGCAACCAGTACGATACTGGCAGAGTATTTGTGCTTGCAAATCTCGCGAGCGGCAGCTTGTACGCAGATAAATGCACCGCTCAGGTTAACATCTATGATTCGTCGGAAGAGATCAATGGGATAATCAACTGCTGGACTTTCGCCAGATATACCAGCGCAGGCGATCATGCCCCGAAGCGGATATCTTGTCTTAGTGAGTGCCTGCTCGATAACGCTCCGCACCTTCTCGATGTCTGTAACATCAACAGAGTAAGACCATGCCTTGCCCTTGAACTTAGTCGCAGAGGACTCAACAGTCCCTACATATAACGGAATTTAAGTATGCTTGTCCATCTATATCGTCTAAAGACAGGGCGATCACTAGGAGTACTTACCCCATACCTCGTAGTCAAGTGACTTGTAATAATCTAGGCAGACTACATCGCTTCCTAACTCAAGGACTGACTTTGCAGTAGCAACACCCATAAAGCCAATGCCACCTGTGACTTCAACCTCATTACGCGTTAGCTGTCAGGTGTGCAGGATAAATGAAGGCAAGAAAAGGACAAAGCAGATGAGCAGCCAGGACATCAATAGCCACAAAAGGCAGAATATATATAACAGTATGAGACCATACTTAAAATGGTTCTCTCGTCAAGCCTGAAGAGATCTGTGACCGATGTCTCTGGACCACCCTGTCGGGGCTTCACTTCTCGTAGATTTGGCGACTCCATGTTTGCTGGGTATTGGGTTATGCAACATAGGATGGACCAGCTGTATGTATATATATATGTCAAAGACTCTTAAGAGCTTGTATCGGGACTCTGTAGCCGAAATTTCATCAATTGAACATCGCCGATTCACATTATTTGTCATAAATTTTAAGCATTGGATACATGCCCCATTTGTGGCGGGAAACTTGTGGAGTAGGCGGGGAAGCGGAACACCTACATACGGAGTAAACCACACTTCCCCACTATGTGACTAGTGGCCAGTTAAACAGAAGTGGTGGTTGATGTATAACAGCCACTTCTGCTTATGTTCGTAGATTTCTATTCAAGTAGCAATTAATCAACAACCACTGCAGAGGTCTGTGTAGCTTTTAGATAGATATTGTTAAGTATTATTCTACAAAGTAAGAATTGAAGGAAGGTATGTATGTAAATAGGGTTCTATTCGATATTCTACGAATATTTAAGGAACCAGAAACCCGGCCTACTTGCAGGGCTTTGAATAGTCACAAATAGTGCAAAACACTGTCGGATAAGTATTCTCCGTACTTTACTATTTAATATGCCTCTAAAGATACACGTGAGCTGTGTAAGCTGCGTGGGTTGAAATCTACGCGGTAACATCTTGATAATGACAAACAATAGATTTATATGCGGTTCTACCACATCTTGTATTTACAGAATGCGCCCTTGAAAGTGTACCTGTCTCTATTTTGCATTCTGTAGTAAGCGAGAAGTCTACTTTATGCCCAACTCATAGAGAGAGACAACTGCGTTTAGAAATAGTTTTCTTATCTGCTTTGATTTAAACATTTGAGAGGTCATAATTCGTGGAAATCTGCTTTTAAGCTTCAAAGCCGCCTACGTTTCAAGAAACAGGCGTGGAAAAGGCCTTAACGGTTTGTAGACCCTATAATTTGCGTTATACAATTAATTTAAGCCACTTGTACAAAGTTATATGCTTTTACCATGAAGTATTGCATCAACTGACTTGGCTGAAAGTGGACATCGGGTTCTTTATCGAAGAATACGCAATTTCCACCTACCAAAATTGTCGAGGATGTCTTGCGGCAAGGCTGCATCATCGTTCCACTCGAGCCCTGCATTTCTGCCTACACATGGGATGTATCTCAGTACAAAAAAAGTAGCTATGTTGGACTTACGAGTATGCGTCATTCAAGGCTGAGCCTACACGAGGCGCGTCCCCAGAATGTGTACCTGCCTGCACTGTGCAGTACACAGCAAACCTGGTTAGTTTATAACTAATGAGATTGTGCTGGCCGATCCAATATCCTAGTGTTATACTTACATACTCTTACCTATCCTATCTATTTACCCTTTCCTACATTTCTGCAAGCGGCTGGTCCAAGGCGCAAATCTGGCGCGCTGGTAGTCATTATCGAAGCTGGTCTCGGGGATTCTAGCGCTGGGTGGGCTGCTGTGCGACGCCTTGTGTCCAGTTTTGCACGAGTTCTTATTACGATCGTGCTGGCTATGGGAGGAGTGAATCTTCACCAACCCCGCGAACAGCGACCAATATCGCGAAGGAGCTCTCTACTCTTCTTGAGGCCACCCAGGTGAACATAATTCTTTGTTTTTGTGCCTTTGAAACAGTCTCACGACTCTTACTCTTGTTCCTTGAGAAAAACACCATACTAATTTGCTGATTAGATACGGCCCCCATATATCCTGGTAGGGCACTCATATGGTGGCATCCTAGTGCGAGAGTTTCTTGCACTACGACCTTGCGATATTTCCGGCATGGTCTTTGTGGATGCGAACCAAGAGCGGAACTACATTGACTGTGCCTTCCCATGGCTAGCCTTCTTTGCTCTTACCGCCAATCTGAATTTCTTTGCTGTTAGAGGCATTAATAAATCTCACAAGCTCACAGCGGGTGAGTGGACGGCATTATTGGCCGACGAAATGCAAGATGAAACAACTGCGGACTGCGAGATTGAATTCTGGCAAAGCAGTGCTGATATACTGGGCAAGAAGCGCCAACTTGCACTTCATTCTTTGGGCGATTCCCCTGTGAGTGTGATCAAAGGAAATTCAGAACGGGAGTTGCGTAAAGTAGTAGAAGTCGGCATCATGGTCGGAAACGGCAACGAAGAACGGCGGGCAGAGGTGATGCAGGTATTAGACGGGTTCGATGATATTGAAGAGCGGCTGCAGCGTGAGCAGATGGACTTAACGAGTAATTCTCGCTATATATATGCCAAATTGAGTGGGCATAATGTGCATCTTACACAGCCGGAACTTATTGCTGCTGAAGTAAAATGGGTACTTGATATGTCCAGGAAGGATTTATAAGATACAGTTACTTTAGCGACAATAGCTACCTAGATTTTAGAGCTTTTGTGTTATAGGACGGGATCAATTGCTAGTAGGATCTTTAGATTCGTTGATTTTATTAATTAAGAAGCTACCTAAAATATAGATATATACTATTTTATTAGTAAATGTTTAAACTATATCTTTTTTTTATTACTTTACCTATATAAAATACTATTACTTACTTTTTTAATATTATAATTAGAAATTATTAAAGTAAAGAATACAAGTAAGTATTAAATAAGATAAATAGAGTAAGTAAGATAGATATAGTCTAAGGTATATTATAAATATAAGGTAATAAGAGTATTAAATAAAATACTAAAAAAATTAAAGATATAATAATATATTAAACCTTAGTGGTTTTTAACGTTTAGGCTACTCTATTAAAATAATTTAATTAATTAATTAATAAAAACACTATAGAACTATTTAAGACTATTATAACTTAATAACTAATACTCTAAATCTTATTATAAGTAGCTTAAATTAAAGCTATTAAGTAGAACTAACTAACCTCTAAACTATAGATACTAGTATACCTCCCTTGTCTAGACTAAGCTAATAATATATCGAATTTAGAGCTTATTTCGAAGCCTATTTTATAGCCCGAATTAAAGCTCTATATAGCCCATTGTATAGCCTATTTTATAGCCTAAATTAAAGGTATATAAGGTAGGAGGTTAGACAATTATAAGGTAAGGTAAGGAAGGTTAAGGTAAAGGAGAGTAAGGGTATAAGGTAGAATAATTATATAGTAATTTATATATAATATAACTCTTTCTAAACTATATAACCCTTAGCCTCTATAGTATTAGCCCTTAGAGGGCTTAAGTAGTATTGTTATTAAATATATATGTAGTACTTTTTAATAAATAAATAATTAAATTATTTTAATAAGATAGTCTAAGTATTAAAAACTACTAAGGTTTAATATATTACTATAATAATATAAGAAGCTTAAAAACTTAAATTTAAAGTTATTTATCTACTAAGGAGAAAGAGATTATTTATATATAAAGGTTAGTTATATAAACTACTAAGTTAGAAAATATTTATTTTATTTATAAATTACTTTATTTAATTTACTATTAGATAGATATATAACCTAAATAGTAATAATAGATATAGGTAGACTTAGATAATACTTAATTAAACTAGTAATAAGTAGGAAATAATAGTATTAATTAGTAGTTAGGCCTACCTTCTACTATACTATTACTTATAGTTAGTAAAAGTAAGTATCTTATTTAAATAAGTATCCTATAAAAATATAATTTTCTAGAATATAATTATATTTTATATAAGTACTATATAAGCTATATACTTAAAAATTAAATATATTTTAGAGCTATACTAAAGTAATATTTATTAAAAAATTTAAAGAATTCTACTTATAGCTTAATTAATTATAAATTATCCTATTATTTAAGGTACTATTTTAATTTATACTTTTATATAAAGTTTATATAAAGTTATATAGTAGTATAAGGTTTTTATAAGTAAAAGGTAGAATAAATCTACTTTTCTTTATTTTACTTAAAAATAATATATTAAAAATAATTATTTAAAATTAAATACTTATAGTTTAAGCTTTAATAATATATAGATTTTAATAAAATTTAAATACTATAAGGTACTTAAATGCTTAGATATTTTTTATAGGATACTAACTTAAATAGGATACTTACTTTTACTAACTATAAGTAATAGTATAGTAGAAGGTAGGCCTAACTATTATAAAGAAGATAAAGAAGAAGTATATAGTTACTTCGAGGCCTTATTATATTTTATATTATAATTATATACTATAATACTCTATAGCTATAGTAACCTTTAGTAGTTACTATATATTATATTATATAATATAATTATATACTATAAATACCCTATAGCTATAGTGACCTTTAGTAGTTACTAAAACACTATAACTATATTTATTACTTTTATATATAACTCTAGCTATATTAATTATATAACCTTAGTTTCTATATTATATATTTCCTTATTAGGAATAATATATATAAGACACTAAATAAGCTAAATTAAATACATAGGAAAGAAGAAAACTAAACTAGTTTCTAGTTTAGGAAGATTAAGTAGGAATAACAAGGTTTAATTAAGTAGACTAAATAAGGTAATTTATATAAATTTACTATTAAGGTAATTTATACAACTATACGCTTATAATATATATTTTGTTTTATTTTATATTATATTATTTTACTAGTGTTTTATAAGTAAAGTAAAGCTTTCTTAACTTAGTAGTTTATATAACTTAGATACTAAATATAGTAATCTTTATAACTAGCCTTTTATATATAGATAGCCTCTCTTTCTTAGTAGATAGATAACTTCGAATTCAAGTCTTTAGTTCTATATATTATTGCCTCTTACTTGTCTAAAATCTGTTCGACGCACCTCCTACTACCCTATATTTATAGYGTGCTTTAGGCTGTGCCTATTCTACCTAACTACCTACCCTAATCCACCCTATACTTATAGCCTGTAACCTGATATATTTATAGTATTCTTTAGGCTATACCTACCCTACCTACCTACCCTATTTTACCCTATACTTATAGCCTATAACCTAATAGGTTATAAGCCCGGAGTACTATTGATCGGTATTTTAGAGGTAATAACCCTATATAGAGGCTATATAGTCTCTGTAAGTATTCCCTATCCCCTATTCTTACTACTTAGAGAGTATAAAAGCCCTTTGGCCTAAGTCCCTGTAACTAGACTCTACTAAGTATAAAGGTAGTAGTAGTTAGTCTATTTATATAGCTATCTACTAGTATACTATTTTTATATAGTATATAAACTCTAGTAGCTATAACTATATAATTATACTATCTATAGTAGTAAGTATTATAGCCTTATTTATATATAAAGGTATCTATCCTTAAGCTTTAGTATATAAGTATAGCCTTATTCTTAACTAAGGAATATACTATTGTAAAGAGGTATATCTACTTTATAACTCTCTATTTAGTCTATATTATAGTGATTTCTAAATATATAAACTCTATAAGAAGCCATCCTTAGAGAGGGTAGACTTATATTATATACTATTTTATTAGCTATATAACTATATATAAGTAGTATACTTAATTAGATATTTACTATAAGAAAAGCTAAATTAGTACTTTATTTAGCTTATTAGTAAGAAGTATAAAAAACTATATTTTAAGCTAGTAGGTTATTTAAGGGAAACCTTTAATAGTCTATAGGTACTAGTATTAGACGAGGCTATAGTTATAAATCCTCTTATAAAGGTTCTCTATTTTATTAAAGATTAAGGGAATATAAATTACTACTATATAAGTAGTATATACTAAGTCTATAAAGACTAGTATTAAATCCTCTTATTTTATATATATATATATATAAAAGGTTATTCTTATAGAATAAAAATCTTATATATTTATATAGGTTATTTCTATTATAAAGAAATAAGAATATTTATATAATATAGTATAATTTAGGACCTAAGGTTCTAGTTTTATATATATATATAAAAATAAACCTTTTAGCTAGACTTAATATATAGGGTCTATACCTCTACTTAATATAAGTAGTAAAGGGTTTATATTTTAGTAGGCTTAGTATATATAGCTTAATTTTTATTTTAGAGGCTTAATATAAGGCCTATATAGTACTATAATATATATATAATCTATATAAACTAAGTAAAATTATATACCTTACTTAGTACTAAAACTAGAACTAAATTAAATTTAAAAATTAATTAAATTTATAATCTTTTCTAAATAATAAGATTAAAATAGTTTATAAAACTATAAATTAAACTAATTATAATAGCCTAGTTATTAGAGTTATAATTTTAGTTTTTATACTATATTAGACCTTATATAGTATATTACTATAAATAATACTATTTACTTACTAAGTAAATTTATCTAGCTATAAAATAGCTTCTTTATCTACTATTTCCTTTAAAGGAAATAAGCTACTAGGCTACTCTAATTATATAAAGTAGTTAATAAATATAGACTTATTCCTTAAAATAAACAACTTTATACCTTATATAGATAGCTCTAAAATAGCTTCTAATAAGTACTTATACTATAATTCTAAAGAAGAACTATATAGTAGAGAACTAGCTATAAAATATATAGAAAAAGAGATTAAATTTAATAGGAATAATACTAAGGTATTAGGTACTTTATAATCTATAATAACTCTAGATATTACTAAAAGATTTAAAAATAAACTAAGTACTAGTAAATTTTATAAGGCTATTAAAACTACCTTTAATAAAACTAGTATAAAACTAATAGGTAAATATTTTAATAAGCTTATAGAAGCTAACTATAGGTCCTATTCTAATATAAACGAATATACTAGTATTATATAATTATCTAGTCTTTATTTAAAAGACTTAGGATATAAACTAAATAATATATTTATAGTTTAGATTCTATTTAAAGGATTAATTAGTCCTTTTAACTCCTTTACCTCTAGAAAATTTAAAGAACTAGATAAAGAACTAAAGATACTTAATTTACTTAAGTTTATATTTAAATTAATTTTAGAAGAGACTAGAATAAAATCTAATATAGATTTAGAGACTAATAAAGCCTATAATAATAAAGGCTTCTTTTATATTAATAATAAAAAGAAAGGATATATAAAGGTTATATATTTTATTAAATACCTAGAATTAAAGACTAAAAATAAGTCTAATAATAATAAGACTAAGTTTAAGTCTAAGTCTAAAAATAAATCTAAATCTAAAGAAAATAAGGATAATACTAAGGATAAAAATAAAGAAGCTACTAAAGAGCCTTCTAATAAAATTATTATATCTACTTTTAGTAATAATTCTAATATTAATAATTTAGATCCTATAAACCTTAGTAGTTATACTACTATTATAGARACTAATATTAATAAAAAATATAAATATTTAGATAATAAGATTATATTAGACTCTAGAGCTATATAGTACTATACTCCTAATAGAGATTAGTTTATAGACTTAGTAGAAGTTAATAATAAGTCTATTACTATAGCTAATAGTATTAAAATACCTATTAAAGCTATAAGTAAAATACCTATTATAGTAGATAATAAAGAACTAGTAATAACTAATATAAACTATATTCTTAATTTAAAATCTATTTTAATAAGCCCTAAGGAACTAACTAATAAAAGTTAGACTATTTTATTTAAAGGAAATAGTATTATATTAAAATATAAGTCTAAAACTAAGATAAAAGTAATATAGTAAAGTAATACTTACTATTTAAATATTCTAAATAATTTTATTAAATTAGAACCTATTATATATAGGGTTAATAGTCTATTTAATATAGAAAGTACTATAATAGAAAATAGTCTAAATATATTATATAAATACTTAGGGTACTTAAATAAGGATTATTTATATAAAACTATAGACTATATAAATAGTCTTAATTTAGATTTATATAAGAATAAGTAATTAATTAATTATAATCCTTACTACTATAGAAAATTTAAAGAAATAATTAGTAGAAAGCCTCTAAAGGTCCCTAAAGATATACTTACTTTCTTTAATTTAGATATATTAGACCTTATTAAAATTAAAGGCTTAAAAAAAGAAAAGTATATATAGACTTTTACTTATAGAAAGACTAGAGTTATATAGATTTATTCTATTATATTTAAGTTAAAAGTTATAAATAATATTATAAGTTTTTATATACTAATAACTATATAATTTAAAATTAGTATAAAAGACTTTAGACTAGATAATATAACTAAATTTAAATTATTAAAAGCTAAGTAATACTTTAATAATTAAGGTATTATAATTAAATATACTAGTCCTTATACCTCTATATAGAATAGTATAAGTAAAAGACTAAATCTATTTATTATAGAAAGGATTATAGCCTTTTATAAATAAATATATATCCCTCTAAAACTATAGTCCTATATAGTATAATCTATAATATATATATAAAATTATACTTATAATTCTATTATAAATAGATCTCCTTATAAAGCTATTATAAATACTAAACCTAATATAAATTATATAAGAATATTAGGATCTCTTACTTATACTTTATAATATAAGAAAACCCCTCCTAGGTCTAAAGGAGGTAAATTAACTAATAAAGCTAATAAAGATATTTTAGTAAGCTTTAAGTCTTCTAATAATTATCTAGTCTATATTCCTACTTTAAATAAAGTTATAAGTATTAGAGATATAGTAATAAAAGAAGATTTAATCTATAAAGATAATTTTAATATAAATTAAAATAACTATTTTATTCCTTCTATTATAGATAATATAGATAACTCTATAAGTCTATTTATTACTATTAATACTAATAATATAGAAGAAGAAGAAGAAGAAAAAAGTTAAGAACTAAGTAAAGATAAATTAGTCTAAACTTTATTACCTTCTCTAGTACTAGCGGCTACTCCTAGGAGACTAAATAGATCTATTATAGATAATAAATATAGTCTAGATGAATTAGACCCTAAATATATCTCTATATCTAAAAAATTAAATACTAATTTATAGGGCGTAAATATACTAAAGAGCCCTAAAGCTATAAAAGGCCTAAGTAAAGTCGGAAACTTCCTATATAGGCTAGCTTTAATAACTTATTTGGTATCTTTAAATAGAGGGAATAATAATTTTAATAACTTTTATAATATACTAGTTTATAATACTATTTTAAAGTCTAAAAAGGAAGATTTAAATTATAATCGCGAGTATAGTATTAGCCCCCCCGAGTTTAGTGGCCGCCGGATCGGGCAAGGTGTATACACGGGCCCGCCGCTACTTTCAACATCTATAAAAGTTATACTCCCCCCGCTACTCGATTATCTTCGTCTTCAATCCTCTTCTAATACTTACTCACTCGCTCGATCACAAGGTCTCTTTATACTATCTATCCCTCTCTACTTAGACCTACACCGAATACATCCCTTCGTCGGCCTCGTCACAGCTGAAGACGCCAACAACAACTAGTTTGAAGCTAGAACCCTTAATCTCCTAGCCTAGCTTCGATCCTATTGAGTTCTACGACGGCGATCATTCCTTAGAATCATGTTATATTGGCCGAGATATAAGTATAAGTAAGGTACTACTCTCTATACTTGTCGTTACACTACTATAAACCTTACTATAATCCTCATAGGTAATTATAATAATATAGGCTCTACCTTGGAAGTACCCTCTATATACTATAACCTAACCAATCGAGAAAATACCTTGTGACGATATAACTAGCTTCTACCTAACTACGTTATAGATTATATATATATCGGCGGCTTTTTAGTTAGCTTTCCTACGTGATTAGGCTCCTATAGGAATTATAGGCCTTGAACTAGGCTAGTTTACAATAAGAAGGGCCGATGTCTTCCTACGTACCTATAATAGATTATAAATTAGGATCATCAGCGGCTCCTATAAGCATCCTTCAGACTAAGTATAAAACAATACCAGCGAGAAGAATAGGGATTAGTAGGAAGGGAAACTTGGGAGATTACCTAGGTAGTTAGATTATATAACCTAGGAAGAAGCTCCGTCGGGAGCTATTATATAATAGAAAGGATAGGTTAGACAATTGAGGGTTACGAGGATCCCTACTATAGCCTACTACTACTGGTAAAATAGTATATTCCACTATCAGAGTGGATATAAGATAATCTATACTATATAAGTCTTACTCCCATGAAGGGAAGGTTATTTAGACTTAGCTATATAAAGATAGATATAGGTAGACTAGATAGATAGATAGGGGATTAGATTTATAGTAGGATTAGTTGATCACAGCTCCCTTTCTTGATCTTTGATATAAATAAGGGATACTGGATTAGTAGGTACTAGTAAGGTTATATAAAGAGTAGGGTCCTAGCTCAATGATCTAGCTATAATTATAGTAAAGTAATACTTGAAGGGAGGATAGGAGTACTTACTATATCTATACAAGGTATTCTACTACGAGAAGAGGGGAGTCTATTACGTACGCCCATCTATATAAATGAGTAATTAGGATAGCTATATATATAAAACCCCTTAGTTCACTAATAGACTTAGTACTCTAGTGAATATATATCTCTATAGAGGGCTTGGAGGGCTAATAATTTATATATACTCCTATCTTAATCGATCTACTAGTTGGTATAGTAATATCACGATAACTAGGAGTAGTAAAGTAGATATATAGGTATTTAGGCTGAGATTTACTAAATTCCTATAAGGAGGTACTTACTACCTAGTATAAAACTACTCTATCCTACTTACAGGAAAATCCAACTATCTCAGACTTCTCTTATTTATATTTCTTATTTTACGATAGCTACTATTGTAATAAACTCTATCTAGTTCTATCGCCCCCCTTTAGATATATTAATTTATACTAATTAGCTATATAAATACTACTAGTAATCTAAGTCTATAACTATAGTAACTTTTATCTATTCTATAGTAGAAGTATAAGGTATATAAGAATATACACTATAGAGAGATTTTCTAATCTAGCTTAAATTAGATTATAATTATAGCTTTACCTAGAGTAATAATAAATTAAATAATAATTACCTCCTATCTCTTGAGGAGGTCTTTTAAACTCACTTCCTTACAAAAGCCTTAGTAAAGCCTTTCGAACTCGAGTATAACTAAGAGTATATCGAAAAGCCTACTTCTAATATAACTAGTATATATATTAATTATATAAAACTAGGGTTAGGGGATTATCTAGGTAGAAGTCAAGGTAGGTATATTAGTTCTCTAATATAGTAAGTAGCTACTAAATAATCTATAGACTAACTAGTGATTATTAAAGATAATAAGTTAGATAGTATAGATACTAAGATTAAGACTAAGACTATTACTAGTACTAATATTAAATCTAGTAGTAGTCCTGAATAAGATATAACTATATATAGAATCGGTTTAGTATAAGATCCTATCTCTGAGTTAAGTATATTAGTTAATCTATCCGCTCCGAATATATAGTATAATATAAAGGATAGTTACTATATTAATAAGAATAAACTTTTACTAGATTCTAAGCTAGAGGAGCTTTCCTACTACCTTACTCGTCTAGTATATAATAACTAGCCCTCTCTCTATTACTACCCTTGATTATTTATAGATAAGATTGATTAATATAAAAGTAATAGAATTACCCAATCTTTATTAACGGAGTCTATAGCTTATACTAGACCTAAGCTAGTTAATTAGGATAGTAATAGATAGAATAATATTATAGTTACTAAACTAATAAAGGAAGTAGACCTATTTTATAAGGACCGAGATATATTATTAGTAGCTAGTCTATTATACTCTCTATATTCTCCTCGATACTCGATTAAGCTATTACTATACCTGAATAATTACTAAAGCTAGAGTAATATCACTTATAGAAGGTTAGAAAAGTAATAAGATACTTCTTAACCTAATACCTATACCCCGGATATTAATAAGAAGGAGCTAAGGGAGAAGTAGTAGGAGGAGGAAGAAGAAATAATAGTAGTAGTAGAGGGAAGAAAGGTATAACAAGAGTAGTAGTAAGAAGAGGAGGATAAGCTAGTAATAGAAGAGCTACTAAAGGGGGAGAGAGTAGATACTATCGATAATTCCGAGGATAAGGATTATAGTTATAATACTAATAAGGGTAATAAGGAGGATAAGAACTTTTAATCTATAAAATAATAGAAGCTATCTTTAGTATTTATAAAAGAGGTTCTAAAGCCTAGTTATAAGTATAACTTAAAGTTTAATATTAGATAGTCTTATTACTTTATATTATTAATATTTATATAAATCAAGATAGATAATAGATAGCCTTAGACCAAGGATCTAAGATTTAGAGATAACCAATAATATAATACTTTATTACCTTCTCGAAGTCCCTTTACTATAGTAGAGTCGGTACTAGCTACTGAGTACAAGGAGTAGCCCCTCTATAGCTTCCTTAAATATACCTAGATCGGAAATATAATATTATTTAATCTAGAGTTCTATCTAGTCTATATCCCTGAGTAACTCGAGCTATTAGATCCTTCTAAAGTATTATATAGTAGTATTAAAATATTAGTATAGTATTAGACCTCTTATAGTACTATTATATATTCTAAGATATACTATATTAAATTAAGGTATCTAATAAAGTATATTCTATAGATAGAAGAAGAGGATAAGACTTTAGTGAAGATAAAGGAGGATAGTTATTTATAGGAAGAGATCTTTGATATACTACCCTCCTATACCCCGGGGGTAATCCAAGTTTACTACTATATAAAGTTGAGTAATAGTTACTCAAGACCAAGGAAATATCAATGATTATAGTAGTTCTATTAGATATAGAGTTAATGTTTCTAAAGTAGTTAGGAAAATATATAAGTTTTATATCTAAGTAATAACTATAAGGGATTATAATCTCTACTATATAATTCTCTATACTCTACTTACTTTATTATTTACCTAGCTCTTGATTTATATAAACCTTATAGTAACTAGATATATTATATCTAGTTTAAGGATATACTTATCTCTAGTATAACTATAAAAAACTAGTTATTTTAAGTATACTAAAATAATTATTAAATAATCTAATTACTAACCTAAATAATAATAGTAATATAGTTATAGATATAAGTCTTTTAATTATATTTATTAGTTTCTAAACCTTATTCCTTGATCTATTAGAAATATTATATAAGTAATAACTATTATATCTCTAACTCTACTTATTATTCTCTATCTAATATTCTCTAACCTAAGGCCCTCTAAGATATACTCTTATAAAAGTTATAAAATCTTATTTCAAGCCCTCTCTTCGACGCTAGTATTAGAGGTAATATATCTCTCTTATAGGTTAAGCTATAAAGAGTATTAATAGTATTTATAGTTATAAGAGTATAATCTACTTTCAAGGTTTAAAAATTAGCTAGATACTAATCTACTTATAATATACCTTTCTAGACTCTAATAGATATCTAGACTCTAATTAATAAATACTATATATATTAAGCCCTATAAATTATTATCTCTATACTACTATTTCCTATATTTAAAGATATATTTAAGTATCTTTCTACCCTTCTAACTCTCTTATTATAAGAAGTATAAGTTATTATACAGAGGGTAATATAAAGGTCTTACTATAGGTTGAAGTAAGAATTAGTACCTAGACTCTACTCTTATATATTACTTAATCAAGAAGATAAAAGTTATTTTAACTTCTTAATATCTTTAGAATAACCTCTACTATACTTAGATTAACTAAATTCAACTATAATCATAGAATCAATAGAGACTAGTACCCTAGTATACTAGAGAAATAGTTTATATACTAGTAGAAAGTAATATACTATACTATTAGATAATTATAAAGATAGATTCAAGGATAGTATAAATATAGTAAGTATAGAAGTTAATAGAGTCCCTTTTATATATATATAAAGAAAGTACTCTGAAATAGATAGTATATTATCTAAAAGTTAATCTAGATAGTTAAATATTCGAATTATAATAAGTCTACTATAAGTTTACCCTCTACTCTATATATTACTATATATATACTATAGATTACTCTCCCTCTCTACCTCGATTATAAGGATACTTAGTAATATAGAATTATATACTAATTATATAATATACTTAAATTAACTAAAATATATTACTTAAAGACTAGTAGAGAATAACCTTATATTTAGTATTAATAGAAAATATTAGATTACTACTAAGGTAGAGGAATTATACCTATAGGTTATATCCTCTATACTTAGTATTAAAAGCTATAGTTATACTAAGACAGGGAGTAGATTAATTACTACTTATCTATATAGTAGAAAGAAGGTTAGTATAGTCTCTAGAATTTAGAATACTATTATTACCTAAACTTAGTTTAAATCTACCTAGAATATAACTATCCTTAATATATAAGGTACTTTAGTATATTATTAACTCGGAGTAGCTTATACTATCTACCTTATTAACTAGTATATAAAACTTTTACTTTATAACTAAGTCCTAGTAGGGGATAATATTTTAAAATCTTAGATCCTTAGAAGAGCTTATAAGTTTATTATTTATAATATCTTTAATAGAGTAGTAGGAAACTAGATAGTAAGAGATACTACTAACTATAATACTAATAGACTTCTTAATAAGACCCTTGTCCTTAAAGCTATATAAATTAACCAAGGACTTAACTAAAGACTATTTAAGCTTTTTAGTAATTATATTTAAGTCTATCTTACTAAAAGTAGATATAATAATAATAGTATTATAGTTAGTAGTTCTACTTAAACTAGTATAATAATCTATTATTTTATTAATACTATAGGATCTTTTATTCTACTTTCTTACTTACTTCTTCTTACTAGGAGGAAATAGTTACTTAAGTTAATAGTAGATAAGGAAGTTATCTAGAATCTAGTTAGAACTCTATAAGATACTATCAGACTATTGTTTAATACTAAAGGAGTATTCTTTATAGATAAAGATATTTCTAGACTTTATTAGGTCTAGAAGTTTATAACTAAATAACTAATAGATAATATAATTTAAGTTACTAGAGAGATAGACTTCGAAGAGGATAAGAGTATCTTAAGTAGTTATAATATAATCTTAAAAGGTTAGTAAAAGAGATAGTAAATCTATAGTTATAATCTAACTAAACTTAATCTTAGTTATATACTTTTAAGTTAAGAGATATATTAATAAAGTAATTATTATTAATATTAACTTATAGGGTATTCCTATCCTTTCTATATAGATATATATTAGAGTATATAGGAAATATAATTAATATATTATTAGAAATATAGATAATAAGATAAGACTTAGAGCCCTAGAATACTTATAATTCTATATTTAGATAAACTTAATTTATAAGATAAATAAGAAGTAGGAACCTACCCCTAGTCTTATAGATACTTATATTATTAAAGCCTTAAGTTATATTTAGTTTTATAAAAAGTAGAATAGATACTTTAAGTATTATTTAGTTAGATACCTCTTATCTTATACTATAAGGGGAAATTAAAGACTTATTAATAAAAGTCTAATATTACCCTTAATATAAGTTTTTAAAATATTAAAGAGATATTATATAACTATACTAATATTACTAGTATTATATTAATTTAGAAATTATTCTAATCCTATTATCTAGGCTTACTTATTATAATTTCTTATAGAATCCTCTAGTTATCTAATAATAATACTATTCTAAACTATTTATATTACTAATAATAAGTATTATAGATTATATCTACCCTCCTCCTCTCTAACTACTAGCTCTAGGAACTCTCTTAGTCTATCTTAATTATTATTAATAATATTATCTTATCTAGTAGAGACTTATAGTTCAATAGTATTATTAAGTTACTTCTAGTATAACTCTCTAATATACTTCTTATATTTACCCCTAAATATAATCTTAAAACTATATATACTATATTTTACTTTCTCTTATCTAGTTATCTCTTTATAGACCTTCTCTCTACTAATTTACCTCTTAATCTAGCCCCTCTCTCTTCTACCCTTTTTTACTTTCTCCTATTATATAAGTTTTATTTTAGTAAATATATTTTTAAACTTCTTATTATTACTATTATAGATACTATCTTTATTTCTATTAAACTTATTCTAGCTAGCTTATAGAACCTCTATCCTTAAATAGGTATCTAATTTAATAGATATTCCTATATATTTACTCTTCTCTATATATTCTCTTCTACTTTCTTAACTTAATTTTATAAGCTTCTAACTCTCTGAGCCTTTCTTTATTATATCTATAGACGACTATTTATATAATTAATATTATAGTAGTTTAAGATAAGAGAGTATTATTAATTACTACTATAGATATTAGAGGAGTAATTAAGAGATAGATAGACTTCTAAGGAACTCTTTTAATATTATCTTACTATATATCTTTTAATAGATACTTAACTACTTCTAAAAGTAAAGTAATAAGCTAATAAATAGTATAGGTAAAGCCTTTATACTATAATCTCTAATATTAATAAATCTTAGTATTTCTAGATCTTAAAGAGTTTATACTATAGAAGTACTTATAGAGTTTAATTAGTTTATATATAAAGATAAGGAAGAAGAATTTAATATATAGAATAGTAAAGAGGAGACTAGTAATAAGTATAAAGCTAACTAGGATAGTAAAAATATCTCTTAGAGTAATAAATATACCTTAATAGATAATAGAAATTCCTTCAAGGATACTAAAGAACCCTTTATAGATAAGATAAAAGGGCTATTAAGAAACAGGGCTAATACTTAATATAGCTAAGATTAATTACTAATTTAATTATAGGTTTAAGACTATAATTTAAGAGAGTAAAGGAGTTATACTAAGTTTAAGATTACTTTATTTATTTATAGATCTTATCTTACTTTAAGTATTTATTCTTATTTTAGTTATCTTAACTTAACTTAACTTAGTAAATAGTCTATATTTATATAGAGTATTAATAAGACTAGCTCTAAAGGTATATATTAAAGGATTAAATAACTAAAATTTAACTAGTACTAATCTAAGTAAATTATCTAATCCTATTATTCTAATAGTTAGAAAACTTATACTATATACTCTAAAGTATCTAAAAACCTAGATAGAAAGGTATTAATACCCTTTCTAATAGTCTAGTAAATTAATAAAATTAAGATTTAATCCTTCTAGCTTTACCTCTATATATATATAGACGGAGGTATTACTAATATAATAGAGGATCCTTATATTAAGGACTAATCCTTAAAGTTAAATTCTTTATCTAATTTATTAGAAATAGATAATAAGTTACTAGCTTTCTACTTTAGTACTTAAAGGACCTAGAAGTAAATAGTATATATACTTATTATAATAAAATAGATCTATATATAATATAAGTATAGAACGAAATTTAAAGTATCTAGTAACTAACCTAAGTAGGGATAATTATTCTATTAGGAACTCTACTAATAGAACCTAAAATTAAGAATATATTAGTAAAAATAAGAACTAAAAGGTATAATACTATATTAGCTAAGAGAAACTATCTAGTAAAGCTACTACCATTGATACTTAACTTATAAATAATACTAGTAAAGATATATATATATCTAGTTCTAAGAATAAGATATACTTTATAATTTATAGAGAGTTAGATTTCTAAGCTTAAGGAGAGTTTATTACTTTATATTATTAATCTATCTATACTTTTAACTACTAATTATAGATACTAGAACTAATTAGATTTATACTAAAGGGAAAGTCTAATTATAATAAGATAAGTTAGACCTATTATTCTAATACTAATCTTTTAGATAATTAGATTAAATTTTATATATAGATACTATATAAAGCTACTCTACTAGAACTTAGTAAAGGCTCTATAGAGTTTATTATAAATTATACCTTATAGATTACTAATAAACTATAATTCACTAGTAGTAAAATACTATAAGTATTATAATACTTACTATTATCTAATTAATTAATAAGAGTAATAGATAGTCCAAGGGTTATATATACTATTAATCTACTTTAAGTAAGCTACTCCTAAAGTACTAGTAGAAACTAAGATAAAGGTTATATATATCTAAAATAACTAGAGTCTATAATTTATAAATAGATACTATCTACTAAGTCTAATAAGAGTAACTATAATAGTAATTATAGATAAAGAAACTAAGGCTATAAAGGAGATAGAGTTCTCTAATAATAAGGGGGAAGCTTAGAATAGCTAAGAAGATATTTAAATATATATTATAAGAAATAAGTAATAGATACTATAATTAATAAAGAAGAAAATAAAGTAGATAATAGAGGAGTAGTTAAGAATAAAGTAAAGTAGATAGTAGAGGACTAGTTAGGAATAAAGTAAAGAGGGTATATACTAGTTACCTTATTATATAGCTTCTTATATATTAAACTAGAACTCTATATTTCAAGTAGAGATATAATTAAGATCTATAGATATATAGTTATTAGAACTATTACCCGATTAATTAAATTATTTATACTAGATAAGAAAAGATAACTAGTATAGTTATCTTCTAGCTTATATTTAGTAACTATTCTCTAGTATCTATAAAGAGATATAGGATTAAAAAACTACTCTTAATCCCTATAGAAATATTTATAGATAGAATATAGTATAGAGTAAAAATAAACTACTTATAATCTTTCTAATATATAAATCAATACTAAGATATATAAAGGATTATAATTAATAATCTATAATTTCTAGATTAGAAGTCCTATTATTAGATAAGGTATTATTATAGTTAGGTAAAGTAGTTCAAGTACTTATAGTAGTATACTTTACTAAAAAGCTAATAGTAACTAGGGTTTTATCTTTACTTATTAATTTAAAACTATAGTCTACTTTCTCTTCTATAAATTTAATATAGGAACTAACTTTATTTATAAAAGTTAATTATTACTTAACTAATTATACCCTCTTAGAGAGTTATATTAGAAATATTCTTATTAGTACCTTAAGTAAACTATTATCTAGTAATATTACTAAGTTAAAGGTATCTAATTATATTTTTTATAATATTAATTTTAAATCTTACTAACTTAGAAATAAGTACTAGAGGCTTACTTTAGAGAATTTTTTAAGTAAGGTACTATAGAAGATTATTAGTAGCTTATCCTATAAGTTTATAAGTCTATTATTTTTAATAGATACTAACTTATAAGCTTAAGTAACGCCTTATTAAAGCCTCCTATATTTAATTCTATAAATAATATCCTTTCCTTAAAGAGACTCTTATTATATAGTACTTTATAAGACTCTCTTATTTTAAGTATTATATTATCTAATATATCTATATTAAACCTACTATTATTATATTATACCTTATCGAATATTACTACTTTAATTACTAGTCTACCTAGTACTAAGCTTATCTAAGGCCCTCTAATTTTTATTACTTAACTCTAACCTATTATTAATACTTCTTTATTGAATTTAGAGAGTCTTATTATAAGCTACTTTAAGAAGATTATTCTAGGTACTAATCTAGATTAAATATAACGTTTAGTTTAAATTATTTAAGACTTTATAAAAGTTAAAGCTCTTTCTTTAGAGTCTTATAAGATACTATAGTCCTCTAAGAGGAGGATATTTAAGGGTTTTAAATATAGACTAAAGAGATTTTATTATCTATAACAAGGCTACTAGAAGATTATATAAGGTACTACTAAATATAATTATACTAATTATCTTATCTTTATATTTATAAATTATAATATTAATTATCTTTTATATATACTAAAAAACTTAAAAGATCTAAAACTTAGGTATAGTTAAAACTAAAAGACTATTACCTTCGAGAGGCTTACTAAAGTTTTTAATACCCTACTAGAAAGCTTAAAAAATAATTATAATAGAAGTAAGAACTATTTATATCTATTAGTTTAAGTAGGTCCAGGCTCTCTTCTTGAAATTAAATCTAATATAAACTTAAAGTAAGTTATTATCTACTCTATACTATTATAGATAACTAATATTAAGTTTTTAATATAACTAGAAGATAAAAATAAATAAGGATAATATAAAATTAATCCTTTAGTATAGGGAAACCTAACTTCCTAAACTTAAGAAGTATATTATATTATTAAATAAAGTTACTATATATACTATTATCTATAATCTACTTATCTATAGATAGAGCTTCCTTAAACTTCTTTTAAGCTATAGTTTCTTAATAGAAGAAGTTAAAAAATACCTTGATATAAAATAACTTACTAATAATATATAAATATAGTATAGAGTATTTATAACCTAGTACTCTAAAGTAAATATTAATAATATAAACTAGTCTTCTAAGAAGAGATACTATAATAGTATCAATAGTAAAGATATAAAGTATAGATAGATATTAAGCTACCCTTATAAATCCTATATATTAAATCTAACTTCTTTAAGCTTTAGTAAGAAGACTACTAAGACCTATTTACCTCTTAGTTATATTAGTATTAAAAACTAGTATTTATATAGTTATAGTCTAATCTCTATAGGCTTAAACCCTTTAAGGGAAGTTATATTCAATGAATTTAGATAAACTACTATAACTAAAGCTTCTATTACTAATATTCTTAATAGTACTACTCTATTAATTATTATAAGTTAGTTTAAAAACTTTTATATACTAGGTTTAAACTAGAAAATAATAACCTTAAGGGATCTATACCTAGTAGGACTTTTAGATATATTAGACTATCTACTAAACTCTTTAAAAGTAGACTTAAATTAGTAAATAATTAATCTAAATATACTTATAAGAGATCTATACCTAGTAGGACTTTTAGATATATTAGACTATCTACTAAACTCTTTAGAAGTAGACTTAAATTAATAAATAATTAACTTAAATATATTCTTAATAGATCTATATCTAGTAGAGCTTTTAAATATATTAGACTATTTACTAAACTCTTTAGAAGTAGACTTAAATTAGTAAATAATTAATCTAAATATATTCTTAATAGATCTATACCTAGTAGAACTTTTAGATATATTAAACTATCTATTAAACTCTTTAGAATTAGACTTAAATTAATAAATAATTAATCTAAATATAAGTAGCTTAAATATAGTAAATAGACTATTATAAGTTCTTAGTATAGAGATTAGAAATATAATAAATTTACTTAGTTTAGATAATATCTAATATAAGACTTTTATATATATTAAGATTATAGTCTAATAGAATCTATAATAAAGGTTTATTAATATTAGATACTATTAATATTTACTTTATTAAAAATACTTATAGATTAGATACTAATATAAAATAAGATATCTTATCCTCCTCTATATAAATAATATATAATAGAATTAGAATTATAAAAATATATAACTAAACTACTTTTAATCTCTTTACTACTACTATTACTAATTTTAGATAGTTTAAGTATATCTAGTACTAGTATTCTAATAATACTACTAGTACTAATAGAGCTTAAGTATCTCAATAGATCTAATAAGATATCCAAGTATACTATAGGTCCTATCTATTTAATATTCCCTTTTGAATTACTATTTATAATAACTCTGAGAGTATCTAAAGGTAATAGATTAATATTCTATAGTAGCTAGTTAGTATTATCTTATATTAACTTTATATAAAGTATACCTTCTTAAATCCTTAAGTAGCTTTAAGTATCTTAGATATCTATTTTAATCCTACTAAGGTTCCCTTCCCTACTTCTAACTTCTCTTTAACCTATAGCTAGTTAATCTCCTTTTTAAGGCTTGATTAAGTAGAGTTTATAATAGTTCCTACTACCCCTAGACTAGATACTATTATCTCTATTATTACTTATTATTTTAAAGCTATAGAATACTCTTTCTAATATTTATCTATAGGGTATTATTAACTTCTTAGGGTTTTAAGGATCTCTAGCTTATTTATTAATAATAGTAAGATTTAATATATTAGTATAAATAAGATAGTTATAAATAATAGACCTAGATATAAACTAGTATTCAAGGGTGTTTTTTATTAGTATATATAATTCTAATAAAGATAGTTTAATTTATATTTATTTTATAATAATAGTATTATTATAATCTAATTATATAACTTATTTAATAACTATTTTATTTAATAAGACTATAATCCTCTTATAAAAAATATATTATCTTAGTATATTATATAATTATTTTATTAATATAGTAGACTTTAGAGACCTTATTTATTAATATAACTATAATAGAGTAGGTATTATAGATAAGTAGAAAAAAGCCCTCTTATAAAGATAAGTAACTATAGCTAGTAGTAAGTATATCTCTTAGCCTAGTTTATTTATTAAAGGTATTAAAAGCTACTAGAAAGAAAAGGCCTAGACCTTAGTAATAGTTGAATACCTCTTAAGAGGTATCCTCTGATAACCTACTATTATTATCTAGTTTAGATATTACTAAACTATAGTAGAGTAAATTAACTCTATATCCTAAACTATATATAGTATAAAATATATATACTTTTTAAGAGAGAAGTATAATAGATATATACTATAGATATACTAAAGAGTCTTAGTATATATATACTAGGATATAGAGTTAATTTACTCTACTATACTACTCTAGACTACTAGTATACCTCTATAAAGAAGTAAAAATAGTTATAACTATTAGAACCTAGTATAACTAAAGACTTAATTAGGATTACTTCTATAGATAATATATAGTATCTACTAAAGTAACTTAACTATTATATTACTTAGAGTAAGTCTAAAAATAATTAATAAAACTTCTTATAGTTAACTATATTACTTCTAGTTAGTTATAGTAACTAGTGAAATAATAGATAGATTAACTCTTTATATACTAGTTATTATCTTATTAGGATTTTAATTAAGTATAAAGATATATAGTATTAAAAACTATCTATATTTTAGACTTTAAAAAAAAGCTAAAAATATCTAATTATATTATAATAACCTAGTATAATACTATAATTTTATAAATACCTATTATAAGTTTAGAAAAGAAGTTATAAATATTAGAAAATTAAATTAAGAGTTAATTATAAAAGTATAATCTAATACCTCTAAAACTATTAATACTATATACCTTTATACTAGTATACTTTTATATATTAAAATTTAAGCTAATTACCCTAATTAAGCTTAGTATTACTATTTATAGTTAGATTATTAATTATATAATTTTACTTAAACTATAGTACCTTATAAAAAGTTATAGATATTCGCGCTAGACTATATAGTTAATTAATTACTCTTTCTTCTACTCTATCTATCTCTACTTCTACCTTTAGTAAGTCTATAGTATCTCCCTATAATTCTTTACTATACTTATATTTTTAAAGTTATAAGGATATTTTTAATACTTATTAGTTACTCTAGTTATAAGTATATTTATTAAAAGTTACTCTAGTATTATTCTATAAAACTAGAGTTTAATATCTATCTTATATTATAAGTTTAAAAATTATTTTTAATCTTATAATTCTTATTAAAATTATAACTAATTAAATAAAAAATAATTTTAACTATAATAATAAACTCTTTATTCTAAAGCTTATTTTCTAGTTAATTTTTAATCTCTTATAGAAGTTTAAAAATAAGTTTAATAATAATCCTTATCTCTGAATCTATATAGATAATAATAAAAAGGAAAATATTCTTATTTATAAGTACTTTAAGAGTAATTTACTTTCATTAGTAGAGAATTATCTAGCCCTTCTAATAGAGATAAGAAAGATAATTCTAAAAGAGGTTAGACTAGGATTAAATAATATTTATATAAAGTATTAGATATACTTAGATATAATACTATTAAGATTTAATTACTATTACTTATAACTCTTTATTAATCTATCCTTCTCTAAATATAAAGCTTAATAATATCTTTCTTAATTAGTCTATAGACGAGAAGGATTAATTCTACTTAGAAAAGGTAATATTAGATAATATAGACTATACTTTGAAACTAGAAGACTAAAAGCTCCTAAACTAAAGAATAGAGAACATTATATAGTATAGCCCGGAAGGGTAACTAGGGAAGAGTATTAGTAAACCTTTAGAGATATTCTCTTTTATACTTCTAGTAAGTTAACTTTTAGTTTAGCTAGACTAATCTTATTAATTATAACTCCTAGTATCTCTATATAATTATAGGTATATAATGTTTTTATTTAGACTTTAAGAAACTTAATATTAAACCTAAACTAGTAATTTTATTTAAGTTACTTTCGATCTTTAATCTATTACTAGATATACTTATAAAGTATATTAATAATAAGAAAGTAGGAGTACTCTTATAGAGTCTATAGTAGATTATAATAGAAGATAAATTAAATAAAACTTTTAAGTAATAGTCTAAGGAGATATTTCCTAACCTTAATAATAAGATAAAGAGGTTAATATTAAGGATAATAAATCTTAATCTAGTAAAAAGAGTATTAATATTAGATATTATAATAGATCCTTATTAGAACTAAGTTAAGGAGTTCCTATAGTATTAATAGGATTATAAATAAGTAAGATAATAATCTAGATTAGTTAATAGATATATAATATTAGAGTAGACTAAGAATATATTAAATAGAACTTAGTTTATTTTTAACTACTATTATTTAAGTAATAATAATAACTTCCTTATTAATCTATATAATATATTTAATAGCTTATTAAACAATAGTAAAAAAGTATATTTATTATTACTAAAAGCTTTATCTTGAATTTTTCTAACCTCTTACTATATATAAGACCTCCTAGTTAGTAGAGTATATTAGAATATAATAATAGAAGTTTTATAATAGTTAAAACTTATATATATAATATTAGTATTATAATTAGAGTTATCTTTATAAGATACTATAGTATATTAATAGAGAAGTCTAATATATAAGGTAAGTAGTATCTTAGAGTAATAAGTTCTTATAGTAGTATATTATAGGATTTAATAAAAAAGCTTTAACTCTTTTATCTTAATATTCTTATATAATAGATCTCTCTACTAATCCCTTACTATATTTAGGAGTAGGTTTATATTCTCTCTATTACTATATTATAAAGAGATAAATAAAAGTCTAAGTTCTAATTCTATTATTTCTTCTATATCCTTCCTATATAAAAAGAGTATACTACTTCTAAATATATTATACCTCTATACCCTTCTACTCCTTTATAGCTTAATACCTTAGACTTAAGGATAGATATACTTAATTAAAATATACTTACTATCTTTATCCTTAAAGATAGTAGTAAAGTAACTTTTATTATTACTTAAGCTTAGATACTTCTTTTTACTAAGCTTTATATTAGTATTTAATCGTCTAGACCTAATATAAGAGAGTAAGTTACTTATACTAAGATAGTAGTTATAGTACTAGTAGAGATATTAGCCTTCTTTATAGCTTTACTGAAATTATCCTATATACTACTACTTAGATAGATATAATCCTAAGTCTTAGTCTTAGTAGTATACTTAATTATAATATTCTTATTATAGTTAGTAACTATCTTAATTACTTAGTTAGAAATAATTTTATTAATAGATATCTTACTTAAGGGATAGAGAGTTATATAAAGAAGTAATAAATTATTTAGAGTATTTCTCTTCTTAAATAAACTCTTTAATATTTAGAAGTTTATTAACTAAAACCATTATCTAAGCTAGGAATATAGACCTTAATAAATAGATTCTAAGGTATTTCTACTTACTTTAGATAAAATTAGTTTAGTTTTAAATAGTAGATATTAAAGGAGAAGTATTTTAACTAAGTAAAGAATCCTATATAAAGAGTATTTATATTAGCTATAAACTAGAAAGTATTATAAATATACTAACTTTATAATTAGTAGATAAAGGATAATAAATCTAAAGGTATTTATATATAGTATATATTAGAAGTAGAGGTAGTTGATTTAGAAGATATAGTTATAATATAGTAATAATTTAAAATAAAGTTAAAGAGGTATAGACCTTTTATAGATATAACTATTATTAAAAAGCCTATAGATAGAATTTTCTTTAAGGAAAAATAAAATAAGTTCAAGGTCTAATATAGGTACTCTTATTAGTAGGCTATAGAATAGATTACTAATTAATAATATAATCTAATATTTAAATATATAATAAACTAATCCTTAGTCTAAAATAACTAACTATTCTAGATACTTAGAATATATTTCTTATAGTCTTATTATATAAAGTATATTATATAGTTATAAGTACTTACTAGCTAGTCTAGTCCTTATTGATCTAGAAGTAGTTTAACTTTATTATACTATAGTATATAAGTATCTGAATTTATACTATATCTTATTAGAGTATAGAGATTATTCTAATAACTTTAAGATAGTAAAGTTAAATAATAGATACTTACTCTTCTATTGATATTATAACCTTTATAGAGAAAGAATAAGTTTATAATAACTACTAGTTATAGAAGTACTAAGTAGTTATAATTTATATTAGTTAGATAACTTTATATTATAATTACTAAGGAGGTAAACTATATAGTAATAGTAGTTAATAGAATTTAAGATACTTTTACTAACCTTCGGTATATTATAAAAGTATTAGTTAAATATCTATAGCTAGGAAATTCAATTACTAATAGATATTTTAATAATAAATAAAGAAGATTAAAGGTCCTAAAAGGCTTTATTTATACTATAATTATAAGTAGTAATTTCTTAGATTTAATAAACCAAGTACTTAAACTAATAATTATAAGATAAAGGGATAAGATTTATAAGTTATTAGTAAAATAATTATTAAATTTATATATTATTAAACTAAAATAGAATTCCTAGAACTATATATACTATATTTATTTATAAGTATATAGATAATATTACTATATCTAAGATCTTTTATAGGCTTAATTAAGGTTATACTAAGGTAGGAAAATCCTAAAGAGCTATTACTAACTTATAAGACTACTTACTTTATTATAGTTACCTTCCTCTTATATTAATTACTATCTATAATTACTCCTAAGTATAATTCTATCTACTACTATAACTAGAGCTAGTTATAAGCTATATAGCCTCTAATACTATATATAATTAGATTATAAGATATAATCCCTTTACTAGAGTCTAGTTCCTCCTCTTTATTACTTCTATTATTTTTTATTATCTAAGTAAGATTACTTACCTAAGGTCTTATATTAACTCTATTATTAAAGGAGTTAGAGTTCTATTATAGGATCTAATAATAATCTTATTTAGTAAAGAGATAGCTTTTAACTATATATTAATTTATAATAATACCTCTTAAATAAACTATAAGTTATTATAACTTAGATTAATTAAATCTCTAGAATTTTAGTTATAAATAAGAGTTTCTAATATTATTAGATTAGTATACTTCTCTTAAAGAAGCTTTAAACTATATAAGTTATCTTCTCTAAGTATAACCTTTCCTAGTTAACCTTCTATACTCTCTATAACTAGAAAGTTAATATATAAGTAAAATAATAGATTTATATTTATAAATCTAATATAGTTAAGAAAGGATTATAAAAGGTTACCTTAGTACTATATTATATCTATAAAAGTAAAATAATTTAAATTATATAGTACTATACTAGTCTTATTATATACCTATTAGTTAGTATATAATAATATAAACTATTGAAATAGTCTATCTAGTATAAAAGTCTCTATTACTTAAGAATCTATATCTTAGAAAAGAAAGAGGGGATATAATATAATAAGTACTCTTCTATAAATATTATTATAAATATTACTAGATAAGCTAAAAAGCTAATTAGAATTAAGCTTATTAGAATTAAGTTTATTTACTCTAAGAGCTTATTTACTCTAAGAATACCCTTTCGCTATAATAATACCCTTTCTAATCTCGGGCTTACCTTAGGAGGAGGGTCTAGGGGGGAGAGAATATTAAGTAATACTATATTTAAAGTATATACCCTCCTTTCTTTAGAATCTATAGTAAGATGAATTATAAGTATAGAATATTCTAAGAGATATATAGAGAGGCTAAGAAAGCTTATTAACTTCTAATAATTAGATAAATACTAGAGATACTAGATAATTTATAAGAAGAAGTAATAAATATATAAGTAGAGGTTTTTAATTATTATATCTTAGTTAAATATTATAAATAGTATCTAGTTAGATAATATAAGTAATTAAAATAAATATAAAGATTATACTTATAGGTATTTACTTCTTTTAGAAGATATATTAATTAAATAACTAGAATAAAGTAATTAATTATAAACTAAATATATATCTATAGATATAGTTTAACCTTAAAACTATATTAGATTCTCTTTATATAGAATATATTATATTTATTTATATACTAATTATAATAAGTTAATAGTAGGTACTCTATATAATATCTAAAATCTCTAGTTTCCTAGAAGTATAACTAAAGAAGAAGTATTAATAATAGACCTTTATCTTTTTATATTTTATATTTAAAGAAGAGAAAAATTAAAAGAGTTTATAAATATAGATAGAAGTATATAATTTTTATATACTCTAGTTATAGACTATAAGGTATAAGAAAGAGTACTATCTAATTA